>CM065591.1:16965842-17226322 GCA_033119425.1 Bufotes viridis | reverse complement strand
TCTTCTCCTCGTCCTGTGGTGAGGAGGGGTGTGATCTAAAAAAACAGGGGATGCTAATGCTTCATACCTAATTTTGAGGGGACATTATATTGTTCACATACTGTGTTTCTATTCCCCTTCTCATTCTCTTCCTTCCTCTTACCTTTTTGGTCACCATTGTTCTCATCTTTATTCCTTGGGGGTTTCTCAAGATTTTTTGTTTTTTTAAATTTCTTATTTATAATTTCCCTCTCTAGTGAGTCCAATCCTTTGCAGATTCTTTCCTCCCATTTATGAACATCATCATTTTTAGGGATCTGTTCTATCCTCTTTTTTATCAGCTCCGTTTTCTTTAATATTTAATCATCCATTTCCATCCTCCTTTTAATAATCATCCTCATCAAATTGCAAGATTGCAATTTCAGGAAGGTATCCCATTCTGTTTCAAACTCATCATTTATCAGATCTCCTGCAGGTGTTTTTATTAACATTAATCCCTTTGGAACAAAATTCTTTTGTAGATAATGTGTTAATGTTTTAATTTCCCATTTATTTCTGAGTTGTTTTTGTAGTATTTTCTCTAGTTCTTTGAACGTATCATCTATCAAATCCTCCATATGTGCGTAATTCTCATCATTTAAATCAAGAATGAATGAATCCATTTTATGGTACTTAGTCTCCACATGCTCCGAAATGTTCATAATGGAGACCCAGGGAGCTCAACTGATTGGGGTAGAAAATATCTGAAAATGGCATAAACACACAGTGGCTCCACCTAGGTTCCCACTCTGACGAGGGTGCTCTTCCCTCGGCTTACCCCTAAGCCGTATCAAACAAAAAATAATAACAAGTGAAAAAGAAGGGAGGCACTCAACTAACACTGGAGCACATGGAGAATAGTTGGATGAAAATTTATTTGGACTACATATCCAAAACACATCTAGTATAAATATAGATATACAGAAAAATATTAAAAGCAACAATAAAAAACAATAAAATAATATATCACAATATCCTACACCGTATTCAATGTCTTCACCTGTACAGGAATTGTACAAGCTTCTAGTGTTTCAACCGCTGCCGTCTTCCACCTAGCACGCGGTTTTGATATTGATAATCCCCATAAAACAAAATCCCTGTGGATATATCCTGATTGATAAAACAGCTAGTTTGTTCTATAGTATAATCATGGGATATGTTTACTCCCCGTGTTCCTCCACAACTACAGATGTCCAAATACTTAATACACCGCCCTATGTCGCGGTATTACTTCGATAGTTCAGGAGGGTAAAGGATCGCAATTTAATATGTAAATCAGCGGCAAAAAGCACTGTTCCACCGCCCAATTCTACGATTCTTATTTCAACAGTCCCGATAACAGAAGTGTTGCTGTTAGGATCTCACAGGATAGGATTAGTTATGACCCAAATCATTTGTAAAGTACATTATTGCTCACAGTGTTTTCCTCCTCCCGACCTCCGTTCACTTAGCCTTGTGTGTTGTGACCTGCCAGGACCTATCGTGGCGTCCCATGTGGTCCATACCATCATCCAGTGGCGTCCCACGTGACGGCGGCTGGGGCTTCCTATTGATGGTTCGCTTCCTTGCTATACGGCATTGAATAACGAAGAAAAAAGTCTTTATGAGCCCAGATTGATCGAATCTAGCTATGGGCCCAGTATGTCCGCCTCACTGCTGATTCTTAATGGCCTTGGTACTTTCGCCTCACTGTTAGTCCCAAACGCGTTTCGGGCTATTATAATGCGGCCCCTTCCTCAGTGGTTAAACAGTGAGGATTTCCAGAGTCCTTTTAAAGGCGGTCTTTGTGTCCCAAGGATGCTGGGAGTTTTTGGAAAATCAGGACTTAAAAATCCAGTTGCTCTTGTTTTAATTCATAAATGCCTCAAGGGAAAGATTATAAATGCAAGTCTTTTTACATTCCACATATGGAGATTCCAATTTATATAGTATCATCATATCCCTATTGGGATCTATTCCAGATCCATTAGTATATATCCATATTTCCACATATTTCCATATACCCATCCATATATATCTATCTTTTCTACATCCCAATACAGCATCGGATCCAAAGATAGATTTTAACATCTAAGGAAACATGTTCCAAGACCCCGATGAAAATAAAAACAAAAATGAAAAACAAGAACAAAAAAGAAAAGCAGAAATGACCATGACCTTTTGAAATGTATAAAGATGTATACTGTAATATCTTTGGATCCGAAAGATAGATATATATGGATGGGTATATGGAAATATGTGGAAATATGGATATATACGAATGGATCGGAATAGATCCCAATAGGGATATGATGATACTATATAAATTGGAATCTCCATATGTGGAATGTAAAAAGACTTTGCATTTATAATCTTTCCCCTTGAGGCATTTATGAATTAAAACAAGAGCAACTGGATTTTTAAGTCCTGATTTTCCAAAAACTCCCAGCATCCTTGGGACACAAAGACCGCCTTTAAAAGGACTCTGGAAATCCTCACTGTTTAACCACTGAGGAAAGGGCCGCATTATAATAGCCCGAAGCGCGTTTGGGACTAACAGTGAGCGCAGTACCAAGGCCATTAAGAATCAGCAGGGAGACGGACATACTTGGCCCATAGCTGGATTCGATCAATCTGGGCTCATAGAGACTTTTTTCTTCGTTATTCAATGCCGTATAGCAAGAAAGCGCTCAAAAAGTCATACACACCCCAAAATCATACCAATCAAACCATCATCTCATTCTACAAAAATGAGACCCTAACTAAGACAATCGCCCAAAGAATATGAAACTATGGCTCTCAGACTATGGAGACACTAAAACATGATTTTTTTTTTACAGAAATGCTTTATTATGTAAAACTGAAACAAACAACCAAAAAAAGTACACATATTTTGTATTGTCCCGTCCGCAACAGCCTGCTCTATAAAAATACTACGTTATCTAACCTGTCAGATGAACATTGTAAATAACAAAAAATAAAAACGGTGCCAACGGTGCTATGTTTTATTACCTTGCCTCACAAAAAGTGTAATACAGAGAACCAAAAATCATATGTACCCTAAAATAGTAGCAATAAAACTGCCACCTTATCACGTAGATTCCAAAATGGGGTCTTTTTTTGGGAGTTTCTACTCTAGGGGTGCATCAGGGGGGCTTCAAATGGGACATGGTGCTAAAAAAACAATCCTGCAAAATCTGCCTACAAAAACTGTATGGCATTCCTTTCATTCTGCACCATGCTGTGTTCCCGTACAGCAGTTTACGACCACATATAGGGTGTTTCTGTAAACTACAGAATCAGGGCAATAAATAGTGAGTTATGTTTGGTTGTTAACCCTTGCTTTGTTACTGAAAAAAATTATTAAAATGGAAAATCTGACAAAAAAAGTCAAATTCTGAAATTTCATCTCCATTTTCCATTAATTCTTGTGAAACACCTAAAGGGTTAACAAAGCTTTTAAAATCAGTTTTAAATACCTTAAGGGGTGTAGTTTCTAAAATGGGGTCACTTTTGGGTGGTTTCTATTATGTAAGCTCCACAAAGTGACTCCAGAGCTGAACTGATCCTTAAAAAGTGGGTTTTGGAAATTTTCTGAAAAATTTCTAGATTTGCTTCTAAACTTCTAAGCCTTCTAACGTCCCCAAAAAATAAAATAGCATTCCCAATATGATCCAAACATGAAGTAGACATATGGGGAATGTAAAGTAATAAATATTTTTGGAGTTAGTACTATCCATTATAAAAGTAGAGAAATTGAAATTTGCTAATTTGCTAATTTTTCCAAATCTTTGGTAAATTTCGTTTTTTTTTTATAAATAAAAATGAAAGTACAATATGTGACGAAAAAACAGTCTCAGAATGGCGTGGATAACAAAAAGCGTTTTAAAGTTATTACTACATATAGTGACACATGTCAGATTTGCTAAAAATTGCCTGGTCCTTAAGATGAAAAATGGCTGGATCCTAAACAAATTCAACCAGATTAGTATTAAATGGGCAATATCACAAAATTCTACTATATTTGGTTAGCGGCTTTCCTTAACGGGTAACTGTCATTCTATTTTTTTGTTTGTGTAATGTTTAGGGGCAGTGATACTGATCACTTTTGTAATATACTTTAATTACTGAAAACGGAAATTTCTTTCAGAAAATTAGCTCTATAGTAGCCCATTTTGAGTGATAACAATGTCCCTCTGTCTTCTGTTTATATAACACCGTTAGTGCTGAGCAAGTCTCCGCTGTTATGTAAACAGAAGACAGGAATGTTTCTAAGGCTCAAAATGGGCCACTTTAGAGCTAATTTTCTAATAGAAATGTACGATTTCAGTAATTAAAGTATATTACAAAAATGGTCAGTGTCAGTACCCCGATACATTACACAAATAAAAAAAGAATGACTGTTATCCTTTAACCACATCAGCCCCCCTACCTTAAACACCCTTAACTACTCCAGGACCGCCGTACGCAGGATTGCGTCCTGCGGGCGGCCCTGTTCTTCTGAGAGGACGCATCGGCGCGTCCTCTCGCGAGACGCGGGATTTCCTGTGAACGCGCGCGCACGCGCGTTCACAGTGCCGCGCGTCTGAAGAGTGGAACTACAGCCTGCCAGCGATGATCAATCGCTGGCAGGCTGTAGATGCGATATAAATCGCATCAAACATGTATACCAGACGCTGTTTTGTGAACAGCGTCTGGTATACCTGCTACCTGGTCCTCTGGTGGTCCCATTTACTGGGATCGACCACCAGAGGACCAGGTAACTATAAAAGTTGCACCAAACACTACACTAACCCCCCACCCCCTCACCTATTAACCCTTGTTAACCCTTGATCACCCCATCTAGACCCCCTGATTACCCCCCTGTCATTGATCAAACCCCTTGTAAGGCTCCATTCAGACGTCCATATGTGTTTTGCGAATCCGTGGATTCACGGATCCGCGGAACTGATCCACGGATCCGCGGATCCGCAGATCCTCAAAACACGGACACGGCAATGTGCTTTCTGCATTTTGCAGATCCGCACATTGCCAAAACTATATAGAAAATGCTTTTTCTTGTCCGCAAGTGCGGACAAGAATAGGACATGTTCTATATTTTTGCGGAACGGAAGTGCAGACCCGGAAGCGCGGATCCGTAATTCCGGATCCGAGCGGGACAAAGTCTGTCCCCATAGAAATGAATGGGTCCGCAATTCCGTTCCGCAAACAGAATTGCGGACGTGTGAATGGGGCATAAGGGTCCCTTATCACCGCCAGTTAGTTAGCCACTTGTTAGGTAGCTAGCGCCCAGCCCACCGCACCGCAGTCACTGATTTTGGCAGAGATTTTTTCATCCACATTGATCGATGCGAATGAAAAAATCTGTGCCGTTCATTTTTTTTTTTTTTCAGCGCAGAGGCTGAACGTAAAAAAAAAAATTCTCATTACCCGTATGCTCAATATAAGGAGAATCGCAAAAACTCCTAATGCTGGCCATACGTGTAATGATTGCGGTGACCCCTAAAATGCCTGGGCAGTACAAAAACCTCACAAGTGACCCCATTTTAGAAAGAAGACACCCCAAGGTATTCCGTGAGGGGTATGGTGAGTTCATGTAAAAAAAAATTTTTTGTCACAAGTTAGTGGAATATGAGACTTTGTAAAAAATAAAAATAAAAATCAATTTCCGCTAACTTGTGCCAAAAAAAAAAATTTTCTGTGAACTTGCCATGCCCCTCACGGAATACCTGGGGGTGTCTTCTTTCCACAATGGGTCACTTGTGGGGTATTTATACTGCCCTGGCATTTTAGGGGTGCTAAAGCGTGAGAATCCAAATGCGTAAAAATGCCCTGTGAAATCCTAAAGGTACTCATTGGTTGAAGGGCCCCTTTGCGCATCTTGGCTGCAAAAAAGTGGCACACTTGTGGTATCGCCGTACTCAGGAGAAGTAGGGCAATGTGTTTTGGGGTGTATTTTTATATATACTCATACTTTGTGTGAGAAATATCGCTGTAAATGACAACTTTTTTAATTTTTATTCAAAGTTGTCAATTTACAGAGATATTTCTTTCACCTAACATGGGTATATGTAAAAATGCCCCAAAACACATTGCCCTACTTCCTGAGTACTGGCGACTACCATGTGTGCCACTTTTTGAAGCCAAGATGCAAAGGCAAATTCCAATGAGTGCCTTTTAGGAGGGCATTTTACGCATTTTTCTTCTCACGCTTTAGGGCCCCTAAAATGCCAGGGCAGTATAAATACCCCACATGTGACCCATTTTGGAAGAAGACCTGCCAAAAATGCCCTCCTAAAAGGTACTCATGAATTTGGGCCTTTGCAGCATCTTGGCTGCAAAAAGTGGCACACATGTGGTATCGCCGTACTCAGGAGAAGTAGGAAATGTGTTTTGGGGTGTATTTTTACATATACCCATGTTGGGTGAGAGAAATATCTCTGTAAACTGACAACTTTGTATAAAAAAATTAAAAATTTTTCGTTTACAGCGATATTTCTCACACACAGTATGGGTATATATAAAAATACACCCCAAAACACATTGCCCTACTTCTCCTGAGTACGGCAATACCACATGAGTGACACTTTTTTGCAGCCAAATGCTAAAGGCCCTAAAACTAATGAGTACCTTTAGGATTTCTAGGGCATTTTTACGCATTTGGATTCTCACGCTTTAGGGCCCCTAAAATGCCAGGGCAGTATAAATACCCCACAAGTGACCCCATTTTGGAAAGAAGACACCCCAAGGTATTCCTTGAGGGGCATGGCGGGTTCACAGAATTTTTTTTTTTTTTACACAAGTTAGCGGAAATTGATATATATATTTTTTTTATTTTGTTTTTTACAAAGTCTCATATTCCACTAACTTGTGACAAAAAATAAAATTTTACATGAACTCACCATACCCCTCACAGAATACCCTGAGTGTCTTCTTTCCAAAATGAGGTCACATGTGGGGTATTTATACTGTCTGGCATTTTAGGGCCCCTAAGCGTGAGAAGAATCTGGAATCCAAATGCGTAAAAATGCCCTGTGAAATCCTAAAGGTACTCATTGGTTTTAGGGCCCTTGCGCATCCAGGCTGCAAAAAAGTGTCACTCATGTGAGTATCGCCGTACTCAGGAGAAGTAGGGCAATGTGTTTTAGGGTGTATTTTTATATATACCCATACTTTGTGTGAGAAATATCTCTGTAAACGACAACTTTTAGTTTTTTTATACAAAGTTGTCAGTTTACAGAGATATTTCTCTCACTAACATGGGTATATGTAAAAATACACCCCAAAACACATTGCCCTACTTCTCCTGAGTACGGCGATACCACATGTGTGCACTTTTGCAGTCAAGATGCGCAAGGGGCCCTAATCAATGAGTACCTTTAGGATTTCTAGGACATTTTACGCATTTGGATTCCAAACTGCTTCTGACGTTTAGGGGCCCTAAAATGCCAGGGCAGTAAAATACCACACAAGTGACCCCATTTCGGAAAGAAGACACCCCAAGGTATTCTGTGAGGGTATGGTGAGTTCATGTAAAATTGTATTTTTAGCACAAGTTAGTGGAATATGAGACTTTGTAAAAAAAAAAAAAAAATCTATTTCAGCTAACTTGTGCCAAAAATAAAAACTTCCATGAACTCACTATGCCCATCAGCGAATACCTTGGGGTGTCTACTTTCCGAAATGGGGTCACTGTGTGGTATTTTTACTATCCTGGCATTTTAGGGGCCCCTAAAATGAGAGAAGCAGTTTGGAATCCAAATGCGTAATAATGTCCTGTAAAATCTAAAGGTACTCATTGGATTTGGGGCCCATTTGCGCATCTTGGATGCAAAAAGTGGCACACATGGGGTATCGCCGTACTCAGGAGAAGTAGGGCAATGTGTTTTAGGGCGTATTTTTACCTATACCCTACTGGGTGTGAAAAATATCTCTGTAAATGACAACTTTGTATAAATTTTTTTAAAAGTTGTCATTTACAGAAATATTTTCACACCCAGTATGGGTATATGTAAAAGTATACCCCAAAACACATTGCCCTACTTCTCCTGAGTACAGCGATACCACATGTGTGCCACTTTTTGCAGCCAAGTTGCGCAAATCGACCCTAAATCAATGAGTACCTTTTAGGACGGTATTTTTACGCATTTTTCTTCTCACGCTTCAGGGCCCCTAAAATGCCAGGGCAGTATAAATACCCCACATGTGACCCCATTTTAGAAAGAAGACACCCCAAGGTATTCTGTGAGGGGCATGGCGAGTTCATAGAAGATTTTTTTTTTGCACAAGTTAGCAGGGTTTGATTTTTTTGTTTTTTCACAAAGTCTCCCTTTCCGCTAACTTGTGACAAAAGTTCAATCTTTCATGGACTCAATATGCCCCTCAGCGAATACCTTGGGGTGTCTTCTTTCCGAAATGGGGTCACATGTGAGGTTTTGTACTGCCCTGGCATTTGAGGTCTCCGCAATCATTACATGTATGGCCAGCATTAGGAGTTTCTGCTATTCTCCTTATATGGAGCATACGGGTAATGAGATTTTTTCCGTTCAGCCTCTGGGCTGAAAGAAAAATGAACGGCACAGATTTCTCCATTCGCATCGATCGATGTGGATGAAAAAATCTCTGCCCAAAAATATGCAAGAAAAAAGAGGGGCCTGGCGATTGCCAGGACATAGGGGCTCCGCCCAAACATCCATACCCACTCAGCTCCTATGTCCTGGCAAACGTGATTTCTCCATTCACATCGATCAATCGATCGTTGTGGAGGAAGACATCTTTGCCAGATTTTTGATACAAAGTGTTTGCCAAAGCATATGAACTCCAACACCTCTCCTCAGCTCATATGCCTGGGCAAACGTACCTGTCCTGCAGAGGAGAAATCTCGTCTTGCAGCGCCACATACACCGACTTCACGTGTCTTCTGATAGCAGCGCAATGCTTCTCTCAGAATTCACATCAGTGCTGCGGCGTTTTCGTCGGTTGGTCCTGTTGGTCTACCTGGAAAATAAAGGGTGGTTATGGGGAAAAAAAAAAAAGAAGAAAAAACAGGCAGCAGGCACATAACTTGAACGTTGCAAACTTTTTTATAAAACCAGAACATTGTAAAACATGAACATAAAAACCTGAACTAACTCAAGATTTTTTTCTTGCTACCTGTTTAAATTTTTTTTTTTTTTACCATCTCACTCTTTATTTTCCTAGCAGAAACCTCTCTCTCCTCCCATGGGACAATGTGTAAAGTGTAAATCACACAGAGATGGTGCGAAGTACATTATACACGTTATCCCAAGTGAAAGGAGAGGTTTCTACCGCTTCAAACTTCTGCTGTAGCACACCAGCACCGTTCCCTATGTGTTAGGGTCTCTCAAAACCTAGTGTCCTGAGAGACCCTAGAGCCTGAGTGGAAAAAAACTACCTGTGTAGTGCTGTCCCTATGTCCCTAAGTGTACCTGGGTGTGGTACTTCCGGAAACACTCTCCAAGGCATAGGGCAGGGTGGTCAGGACAGTCAGGACAGAAATAACGGGTGTCACGCCTTATTCCACTCCTGCTACAGACACGACATCTTTTCGGGGTGGCGGTTGGGTTGAGGTACCAGGCACAGCGCTAGGGAAGTGCCGCTCGTGTAGACGGCTAACTACACTGGTGGATGGGGCCACGGAACCTCCTGGGTACAGGAGGTTCTCGACGATCTCTTCCTGGAATTTGAGGAAGGATCTCGTTCTCCCAGCCTTACTGTAGAGAACGTAACTATTATATAGAGCCAATTGAATCAAATATACAGACACCTTCTTATACCAGCGTCTGGTCTTTCGGGAAACCAAATACGGGGCCAACATCTGGTCGTTGAAGTCCACCCCTCCCATGTGGAGGTTATAGTCGTGGACTGAGAGGGGCTTTTCAACGACACTGGTTGCCCGTTCAATTTGGACTGTCGTGTCTGCGTGAATGGAGGAGAGCATGTAAACGTCACGCTTGTCTCTCCATTTCACCGCGAGCAGTTCTTCGTTACACAGTGCAGCCCTCTGCCCCCTTGCAAGTCTGGTGGTAATGAGCCGTTGGGGTAGCCCCGGCGACTAGGTCGCACGGTGCCGCAGCAGCCAATCTGTTCTAGGAACAAATGCCTGAAGAGGGCCACACTTGTGTAAAAGTTGTCCACGTAAAGATGGTACCCCTTGCCGAATAAGGGTGACACCAAGTCCCAGACTATCTTCCCACTGCTCCCCAGGTAGTCAGGGCAACCGACCGGCTCCAGGGTCTGATCTTTTCCTCATAGATCCGAAATTTGTGCGTATAGCCTGTGGCCCTTTCACAGAGCTTATACAATTTGACCCCATACCGGCGCGCTTGCTTGGGATGTACTGCTTGAAGCCAAGGCGCCCGGTAAAATGTACAAGGGACTCGTCTACGCAGATGTTTTGAGCAGGGGTGTACAAATCTGCAAATTTCTGGTTGAAATGGTCTATGAGGGGCCGAATTTTATGGAGCCGGTCAAAAGCTGGGTGGCCTCTGGGACGGGAGGTGGTGTTGTCGCTAAAGTGCAGGAAACGCAGGATGGTCTCAAAACGTGTCCTGGACATGGCAGCAGAGTACATGGGCATGTTATGAATTGGGTTCGTGGACCAATATGACCGCAATTCATGTTTTTGGTTATGCCCATGCTGAGGAGAAGGCCCAGAAAAGTTCTAAATTCGGAAACTTGGACTGGTTTCCACCGGAAAGGCTGGGCATAGGAGCTTCCCGGGTTGTCAGTCGATAAATTGAGTGGCATATCTGTTTGTTTCTGCCACGACTAAGTCAAAGAGCTCCGCAGTGAAAAACAGCTCAAAAACCCCAGCGCCGATCCGATCTGAGCTGTCTCCACCTGAACTCCTGACTGGGCGGTGAAAGGGGAACTACTGGTGCGGCTGAAGAAGGGGGCTGCCAATCAGGGTTTGCCAGCACCTCAGGGACTCTAGGGGCTCTACGGGCCTGTCTGCGCGGTGGCTGCGACGGGGAAACTACTGCACGTGCCACCGTACCAGCTTCAACTGCCCTTCTGGTGCTCGCCACTTCACCATGTTGTACGGCAGTGCTGGTAGAAGGTCCAGGACGGGCTGCGCTGCTGGTGTATGCCTCACCACGTAATCCGGCAGCGCCAAACCCCACTCTACTGCCCTTGAAGCGGATCCTGCGCAACCTGCGGTCTAGCAACACGGGGCCAGGTACGCCTGGTTCTATCAGGGACCTCCACCTCCTCGTCAGAACTTTGGGTCAGACTGCCACTGCTCTCTACAGGTTCGTATTCTGACCCGCTGGATTCGTCAGATGAGGGTTCCCACTCCTCATCCGACTGGGTCAGAATCCTGTAGGCCTCTTCAGGAGAATACCCCTTGTTTGACATTTGGGCGTCTAAATTTAGGGGGTATTCCCTGAGACTACCCAAGAAAAATAGCAAGCCTGTCTTACAATTGAGAGTGTAGCGAAGTACAGAAGCCGCTGCGATTGATAAAAAAAATCAAAACTGATTTTTTTATCGCCGCAGCGCTTGTGAAGGGATTGTGCAGTGATTACAAAAAAAAAAATTTTTTTGTCACTGCGGCGGGGTGGGCGTAGGTGAACGCAGGTGTGGGCGACAGATCAGGCCTGATCGGGCAAACACTGCGTTTTGGGTGGAGGGCGAACTAAGGTGACACTAGTACTATTATATATCTGACCGTGATCAGTTCTGATCACTTACAGATACTATAAAAGTACAAACGCTGATTAGCGCTACGCTAATCAGCGAACCAGTGACTGCGGTGCGGTGGGCTGGGCGCTAACGCTAACTACCTACCAAAGGGGCCTAAACTAATCTAAACCTAGAAGTCAATCCTAGTGAAAAAAAAAAAGTGACAGTTTACACTGATCACTTTTTCCCCTTTCACTAGATGATTGACAGGTGATGAAAGGGGTGATCAAGGGGTTAATTTGGGTGATGGGGGGCTAATCAGGGGGCTTATGTGTGGTGCTTGGTGTACTCACAGTAAGGTGTGCTCTCTCCTGGGTCCAACCGACGAAAAGGACCCAGGAGAGAGCACAGAAGCCATTTAATCCATCATATTTACAAATATGATGGATTAAATGGCTTCTCATTCGTTTTTTTAAAAGTCATCAGCCCGCCAGCGATGCCGATTGGCTGGCAGGCTGATGACTAAGTGGCCCTGCGCCTTTTGCAGTGCGCGATCTGCGCATGCGCGGGCGCATCTACGCGAAATCTCGCGTCTCGCGAGATGACGCGTAGATGCGTCCGAACAGAAGAGCCCGGCCGCCCGCAGGACGCGATCCTGCGTGCGGCGGTCCGGGAGCGGTTAAGATCAGCAGCTGTGTATAGAGATTTAGTGGCAGTGTTTTATGGCAAAATTGTATGAAAAGTGGTATTTTCCAGAGGAAAAAAGAAATATAAATTTCATTGGACATGTCCTTTCCTTATTCCCCCGCTGCCACTGACTGGTGGTGCTGACACTGGTATGGCACTGACTGGTGGTGCTGAGACCGGTATGGCACTGACTGGTGGTGCTGAATAGTGTTGATCGTGAATATACGAATCACAAATTTTTATCGTAAATATTGGTACTTTGAGATTTCGGGAATATCTAGAATATAGTGATATATCTTCGTAATCGCGAATATTCGAGATTTTTTCTTTCATCAGTACCCATGATCCCTCGCTGCTTTTTGCTTGATGGCCAATAAGAAGGTTGCAATATGAATTTAGGAGTAGAGTTGAGCGAACACCTGGATGTTCGGGTTCGAGAGGTTCGGCCAAACTTCCCGAAAATGTTCGGGTTCGGGATTCGAACTCGACCCGAACCCGAACTCCATTGAAGTCAATTGGGACCCGAACTTTTGGGCACTAAAAAGGCTGTAAAATAGCCCAGGAAAGGGCTAGAGGGCTGCAAAAGGCAGCAAAAAGAAGGTAAATCCCCTGCAATCCCCTGCAAACAAATATGGATGACTTAAAAAAATAAAAAATAAAAAATTAACCAATATCAATTGGCAACTTGGAGGAGGAGGAGGTGGAATAGGAGGTTGGGGTGGCATCAGGTGGGAATGCTATGGGAGTTGATGTTCTCATCACAGCCAAAAAGGATTTATGTCTGTCTGCAGTGCCACAGGCCTCATTCACAGACTCAGGGCCATGGCACTCGCAAAGAGAAGAGCTGTCCCGTTACAGCAACACAGGCCTCAGGTCAACCTGCAATGAAACAGCCCATTATCATTTATGTAAGCCCCTGACACCCAGACAGAGGAGAGGCAATTTGACAGTAAAAAGAGTTTAATGTCTCTCACCCAGACAGCAAGCAATTAAACGAAATATATGCCACTGACACCCAGAGAATGGGGCGTTTATTAGACAGTAAAAAGAGTTTAATATCTCCCACCAAGACAACAAATGATTAAACAACATATAGGCCCCTGACACCCAGACAATGGGGTGGTCATTAGACAGTAAAAAATGTTAAATGTCTGCCACCAAGACAGCAAGCAAGTACATGAAAGTTAGGCCCCTGACACCCAGACAGAGGAGAGAGGTCCCATAGCAGCAAAAGATGCATCATGTCACCCACCAACGGAGAAGGCCACTTTTAGTTATTTAGGCCCCAGCACCCAGACAGAGGAGAGAGGTCCCAAAGTAGAGAATCAGGCTTCATGTCACCCATCAATGGAGAAGGCCACTTTCAGATATTTAGGCCCCTGGCACCCAGACTGAGGAGAGGTTCATTCAACTTTGGGTTGCCCCGCAAAATAATGGTAAAATTAAAAAAAGAGGATTCAATAAAGAAGTGCCCTGGAGTACAAGAATATATGGTTAAGGGGAGGTAGTAATAAATGTCTATTCTGCACAAGGGATAGACAGGTCCTGTGGGATCCATGCCTGGTTCATTTTTATGAACGTCAGCTTGTCCACGTTGGCTGTGGACAGGCGGCTGCGCCCCCTGCCGTGCTGAATACACGTTCAGACAAAACGCTGGCCGCTGGGCAGGCCTGCACCTCCAAGGCATAAAAGGCTAGCTCTGGCCACGTGGACAATTTGGAGACCCAGAAGTTGAATGGGGCTGAACCATCAGTCAGTACGTGGAGGGGTGTGCACACGTACTGTTCCACCATGTTAGTGAAATGCTGCCTCCTGCTAATATGTTCAGTATCAGGTGGTGGTGCAGTTAGATGTGGCGTGGTGACAAAACCTGCCCACATCTCTGCCGTACTAACCCTGCCCTCAGAGGAGCTGGCTGTGACACAGATGCGTTGGCGAACTCTCGCTCCTCCTCTGCCTTCGCCTTGGGCTTCCACTTGTTCCCCTGTGACATTTGGGAATGCTCTCAGTAACGCGTCTACCAACTTGCGCTTGTATTTGCGCATCTTCCTTTCACGCTGCAGTGCAGGAAGTAAGGTGGGCACATTGTCTTTGTACCGGGGATCCAGCAGGGTGGCAACCCAATAGTTCGCACACGATAAAATGTGGGCAACTCTGCTGTCATTGCGCAGGCACTGCAGCATGTAGTCGCTCATGTGTGCCAGGCTGCCCAGAGGTAAGGACAAGTTGTCCTCTGTGGGAGGCATATCGTCATCGTCCTCCGTTTCCCCCTTATCCACGCACCAGTGATAACCCGAGCTGCGTTGGGTGCCATCCCGCTGTGAACATGCTTCATCCTCATCCTCCTCCACCTCCTCCTCATCCTCCTCGTCCTCCAGTAGTGGGCCCTGGCTGGCCACATTTGTACCTGGCCTCTGCTTTTGCAAAAAACCTCCCTCTGAGCCACTTCTAAGAGACTGGCCTGAAAGTGCTAAAAATTACCCCTCTTCCTCCTCCTCCTCCTCTTGGGCCACCTCCCTTTCCATCATCACCCTAAGTGTTTTCTCAAGGAGACATAGAAGTGGTATTGTAACGCTGATAACAGCGTCATCGCCACTGGCCATGTTGGTGGAGTATTCGAAACAGCGCAACAGGGCACACATGTCTCGCATGGAGGCCCAGTCATTGGTGGTAAGGTGGTGCTGTTCTGCAGTGCGACTGACCCATGCATGCTGCAGCTGAAACTCCACTATGGCCTGCTGCTGCTCGCACAGTCTCTCCAGCATGTGCAAGGTGGAGTTCCACCTGGTGGGCACGTTGCATATGACGCGGTGAGCGTGAAGGCCGAAGTTACGCTGTAGCGCAGACAGGCGAGCAGCAGCAGGATGTGAATGCCGGAAGCGCGTACAGACGGCCCGCACTTTATGCAAGAGGTCTGACATGTCAGGGTAGATGTGAATTAACTTCTGCACCACCAAATTCAGCACATGCGCCAGGCAAGAGATGTGCGTCAACCCGGCTAGTCCCAGATCTGCGATGAGATTTCGCCCATTATCGCACACCACCAGGCCGGGCTTGAGGCCCACCGGCAGCAACCACTGGTCGGTCTGTTGTTCAATACCCCGCCACAACTCCAGCGTGGTGTGGGGCCTGTCCCCCAAACATATGAGTTTCAGAACGGCCTGCTGACGTTTACCCCGCGCTGTGCTGAAGTTGGTGGTGAAGGTGTGTGGCTGACTGGATGAGCAGGTGGAAGAAGAGGAGGAGGAAGCCGATTAGGAGGAGGAGGCTACAGGAGGCAAAGAATGATGCCCTGCAATCCTTGGCGGCGGAACGACGTGCGCCAAAGAACTCTCCTCCTGGGGCCCAGCCGCCATTACATTTACCCAGTGTGCAGTTAGGGAGATATAGCGTCCCTGGCCGTGCTTACTGGTCCACGTATCTGTGGTTAGGTGGACCTTGCCACAGATGGCGTTGAGCAGTGCACACTTGATTTTATCGGATACTTGGTTGTGCAGGGAAGGCACGGCTCTCTTGGAGAAGGAGTGGCGGCTGGGAACAACATACTTGGGGACAGCCATCGCCATCAGCTGTTTGAAGCTGTCTGTGTCCAACAGCCTGAATGACAGTATTTCAAAGGCCAGTAGTTTAGAAATGCTGGCATTCAGGCCCAGGGCTCGAGGGTGGCTAGGTGGGAATTTACGCTTTCTCTCCAAGGTTTGTGAGATGGAGAGCTGAACTCTGCCGTGTGACATGGTGGAGATGCTTGGTGACGCAGGTGGTGTTGTCGATGGCACATCCTCTGTTTGGTGGGCGGCAGGAGCCAACATTCCTCCCGAGGCGGAGGAAGAGGCTGAGGCAGCAGCAGAAGAGGGAGCAGGGGGAGCCTGAGTGAGTTCCTTGCTTTTAAGGTGTTTACTCCATTGCAGTTCATGCTTTGCATGTAGATGCCTGGTCATGCAGGTTGTGCTAAGGTTCAGAACGTTAATGCCTCGCTTCAGGATCTGATGGCACAGCGTGCAAACCACTCGGGTCTTGTCGTCAGCACATTGTTTAAACAAGTGCCATGCCAGGGAACTCCTTGAAGCTGCCTTTGGGGTGCTCAGTCCCTGGTTGGGCTGGCCAGTAGCAGGAGAACTCTCTTGGAGGCGGCTGTTCTGCTTTTGCCCCCTGCTCTCTCTTTTGCTACGCTGTTGGCTCGGTCTCACCCCTGCCTCTTCCTCTGAACTATGAAAGTCAGTGGCACGACCTTCATTCCATAAGGGGTCTAGGACCTCATCGTCCCCTGCATCGTCTTCCACACAGTCTTCCTCCCTGACCTCCTGTTCGGTCTGCACACTGCAGAAAGACGCAGCAGTTGGCACCTGTGTTTCGTCATCATCAGAGACGTGCGGACTCCGATGAGGTGGTATTCCCATGTCCTCATCATCAGGAAACATCAGTGGTTGTGCATCAGTGCATTCTATGTCTTCCACCACTGGGGAAGGGCTAGGTGGATTCCCTTGGGAAACACTGCCAGCAGAGTCTTCAAACAGCATAAGAGACTGCTGCATAACTTGAGGCTCAGACAGTTTCCCTGATATGCATGGGGGTGATGTGACAGACTGATGGGCTTGGTTTTCAGGTGCCACCTTTGCGCTTTCTGCAGAAGACTGGGTGGGAGATAATGTTGTGAACATGCTGGATCCACTGTCGGCCACCCAATTGACTAGCGCCTGTACCTTCTCAGGCCTTACCATCCTTAGAACGGCATTGGGCCCCGTTTTTTTACAGGCACCTAACACTATCTGGCTATCTATTTATGTACCGTATTACACTAATCCAGGCACAGCAGTAACCACAGATTTAGGGGAATATCAATTGTAGTCCTAGTATTTAGGCCCTGGATGAAAGGTATCCTTTTACAGACAGATTTACACTTGGAGATGCACAGTAGCGTGTTAAATAATATAGAGGATTATGCTTTCAGCACATGTATTTTAAAACTTTGTGTAATATACCCTTTAATGGAAAGAAATACACTTAGAGATGCAAAACAGTGTGTGCAAATTTAGAGGATTATGCTGTATTTTAACACTTACTGTAATATACCCTTTAACGGAAAAAAAATATACTTGGAGATGCACTCTGAGTGTAATATACCCTTTTACGGACAGATTTACACTTGGCCTGCAACAGCTGGAACACCAGATTTTGGGTATTGCTATTTTGGCAATTGAATTTCACCCCAGAAAAAAATATATCCTTTGACGGACGGACACTATGAAACTTGTCCAGTCACAGCTGGAACACCAGATTTACGGTATTTCTATTTTTGCAAATGAATTTCACCACAGAAAATAATATAGCCTTTGACGGACACTACGTAACTTGTCCAGTCACAGCTGGAACACCAGATTTACGGTATTGCTATTTGTGCAACTGAATTTCACCCCAGAAAATAATATATCTTTTGACGGACACTATGAAACTTGTCCAGTCAGAGCTGGAACACCAGATTTACGGTATTTCTATTTTTGCAACTGAATTTCACCCCAGAAAATAATATATCTTTTGACGGACACTATGAAACTTGTCCAGTCAGAGCTGGAACACCAGATTTACGGTATTTCTATTTTTGCAACTGAATTTCACCCCAGAAAAAAATTTATCCTTTGCCGGACACTATTAAACTTGGTCCAGCCACAGCTGAAACCACTGATTTAAGGTATTGCTATTTTGGCAATTGAATTTCACCCCAGAAAATTATCTATCCTTTGCCGGACACTATTAAACTTGGCCAGCCACTGCTGGGACATCAAATTGTGGGGATTGCTAGTTTGGCAATAGAATTTCACCCCAAAACAAAATCTATCCTTTGCCGGACACTATTAATCTTGGCCAGCCACTGCTGGGACACCAGATTTAAGGGATTGCTATTTTGGCAATTGAATTTCACCCCAGAAAGTTATCTATCCTTTGCCGGACACTATTAAACTTGGCCAGCCACTGCTGGCACACCAGATTTAGGGGATTTCTATTTTGGCAATTGAATTTCACCCCAGAAAGTTATCTATTCTATTCCGGACACTATTAAACTTGGCCAGCCACTGCTGGGACTCCATATTTAGGGGATTGCTATTTTGGCAATTGAATTTCACCCCAGAACAAAATCTATCCTTTACCGGACACTATTAAACTTGGCCAGCCACAGCTGAAACCACTGATTTATGGTATTGCTATTATGGCAATTGAATTTGACCCCAGAAAAAAATGTATCCTTTGCCGGGCTCTATTAAACTTGGCCAGCCACAGCTGAAACCACTGATTTACGGTATTGCTATATTGGCAATTGAATTTCACCCCAGAACAATATTTATCCTTTGCCAGACACTATGAAACTTGTCAAGTCAAAGCTGGAACACCAGATTTACGGTATTGCTATTTTTGCTACTGAATTTCACCCCAGAAAATAATATATCCTTTGACAGACACTATGAAACTTGTCCAGTCACAGCTGGAACAACAGATTTACAGTATTGCTATTTTGGTAATTGAATTTAACCCCAGAACAAAAGCTATCCTTTGACGGACACTATAAAACTTGCTCTGCCACAGCAGAAACCACTGATTTAAGGTATTGCTATTTTGAAAATTGAATTTCACCCCAGAAAAAAAAAAAAAATTCTTTGCCAGACAGTATTACACTTGGCTAGCCACAGCTGGAACACCAGATTTAGGGGATTGCTATTTTTTTAAGTGAAATTCACCTCTCAATAAAATATAGAAACATTTATCCTGAGTTTCTAGGGGTGATAATAAGCATAGCCAAGCCCCTGATGTAGGATATAGCAAAAAAATAAAATAAACCTACTATTGATGGATTAATGGACTTGGTGGCAGCTTGTGCTGGCGCACCACAAGACACAAAATAGCCGCCGATCACCCCAGAAAAAAGTGACAGAAAAACGCTCTGGGCAGCCTGAAAACAGTGAGCAATTAACTAGCAGAAGTTGAATGATTCAGAGCTGTAGATCGATCACTTCATTAAGTGTTTTTGCGGAGTTAATCCCTGCATAATCTCGCCCTAACAGCAGCTGCATCCTATCCATACACTAATCAGAGCAGAGTGACGTGCGGCGCGATGTGACTCCAGCTTAAATAAAGGCTGGGTCACATGCTGCACTTGGCCAATCACAGCCATGCCATTAGTAGGCCTGGTTGTGATGGCTTCTTAGGACAAGAAGTAAAACGCTAGCTGATTGGCTGCTGTGCAGCCCTTCAGAAAGCATGAAGAAATCTCCGAACTTTTACATAAATGTCCGGGTCCGTGTCACGAACACCCCAAAATTCGGTACGAACCCGAACTATACAGATCGGGTTCGCTCATCCCTATTTAGGAGTAGTGCTGATTGCGAATTGTCTTATCGCAAATTTTTATCGCAAATTTTCACAATCAAGCAAAGATTGACTGGAGATTACGAATTTTCAAATTTATGGCGAATATTAGGGCAAAAGTTTGGGATATATCGTGAATACGAATATTGCCTATGCTTATCACTATTACTGAGGATAAAGTAAAACTATTAAATATTCACTGAGGAAAATAAACTGTCAGAAGAAATGCAGAATGTAAAAATAAATTCCCCATTAAAAGTGCCCTGTCTGACCCGGGAAGAACAGCGACTTAAAAAGATAAAAATAGACAAATCGCCAGGATCGGATGGCATACACCCCCGTATCCTAAGGGAATTAATTGATGTCATAGCCAGACCTTTATTTCTGATATTTACGGACTCTATACTGACAGGGAATGTTCCACAGGATTGGCGCATAGCAAATGTGGTGCCAATATTCAAAAAGGGTCCAAAAACAGAGCCTGGAAATTATAGGCCGGTAAGTTTAACATCTGTTGTTCGTAAACTGTTTGAAGGGTTTCTAAGAGATGCTATCTTGGAGTATTTCAATGAAAAAAAGGAAATAACGCCATATCAGCATGGCTTCATAAGGGATCGGTCATGTCAAACTAATTTAATCAATTTCTATGAGGAGGTAAGTTCAAGACTTGACAGCAGCGAATCAATGGATGTCGTAAATCTGGACTTCTCCAAAGCATTTGACACTGTACCTCATAAAAGGTAAGTATATAAAATGAGGATGCTCGGACTGGGAGAAAATGTCTGTAAATGGGTAAGTAACTGGCTGAGTGACAGAAAACAGAGGGAGGTTATTAACGGTACACACTCAGATTGGATCACTGTAACTAGTGGGGTACCTCAGGGGTCAGTATGGGCCCTATTCTCTTCAATATATATATGTCATATATACCGCTCGTATCTTTATCCGTCCTGACTTCTAGGGGCACCACTGAGCTAACCCCCACCTTAGACATTTCCTTATTGACCACGGAAACCTGTGGATACTGCACATCCACCTCTGTTACGTGTGGTACACCCTTTTGCACCGCCACACCTTCATGTAGGTTTATCACAGTGGGTTGGCTCCCCTCTGTGGTCACAACACCAACCAGAATTTCTTTTACATACACATTTTTACCTACAGGGAGCTCTTCTCCCCTGGTCACATCCTGCAGCGGAAAATGCATATTATCATCATCATATGACATCTTATTCTCATTAGGCACTGCAGCCAACTGGGCACTTTGCACCCTAGGGCTACCACTGTTTTCCTTTCCTGGTATATGTGGTGCACTTTCTAGCACTACCACACTTTCCTTTGTGGGTTCACCCAGCTGTATACTCTCAGCAGTGACATTTTTATCATACCCCTTTTTGCCATCAGGGGGCGCTTCTCCCTGGCCCCCCACCTGCAAGGGAAAAGGCATGTCATCACATTCCCATATTTCACATGACATCATACTTTCATTAGGCATTTCCGCAAACCTGGCACAATCGCTTTGCACCTTATCAGCGCCACCGTTTTCAATGGACACATCAACTAAAGGGGTCAGTACCGATTCTGCAGGAGCCTCGTCACTTCCTGCAGAAGGGTCTACTTCCCCCCACAGCAACGACTCAATATCACGGCCCAACAACAAGTCATGTATACGTGAAACTGCATCACGAATTTCACAAGACCCAGTTCGCACTGGAGCCTCACACTCAGTGAGAGCCACCGGACAGTTCATGCTATCGCGATGAATGTCCCGCACATAGTCCTCAGCCACTGGGCTGGTCTGATCCAGGATCACCTGACCCTCTGCAACACATGGAATAAATGGAACGCTCTTACCCACAGCCATCAGGGTCTTGGCGCTCCCAAGGGCAGCACTCGGCTCCACCTCCAAACAATCCGACCTTTGTTCCAGCTGCCTCACGATTTCCTCCGTGGCACTGGTTTTTCGCCAGACCGGACCTCTTTTTACAGAGTAGTGGTTGCTCCTAGCAACAGCATCAAGGTACCTCCGCACATTCTCTCCAGGACACAGTACACACTGACACGATACACAGGAACTCCTGAGAGCCGCACCGCTCTCCCTCTCTTTGTCTTCCCGACGGTTGCCCTTGGCAACAGCACATATCTCTCGTTTCCTTGGCACATCCTCTCCAGGACTCCGCTCACATATGCCGGGTACATCTGAACTCCTGAGAGCCGCACCGCTTTCCAGCTCTTTGTCTTCCCGTCGGTTGCCCTTGGCAACGGCATACATATTTTCCTCCAACAGTCCACTCCTTACAGACGACATCACCTTCGGTATGAGCACTTTCCGCCACACCGGACCATCTTTCACCCAGGTCGCCATTTTGACCAAAAAAATTTTCACAAGTCAGTCTCTCTAAATTAGGGCTGCTGGCCCTTTAAGCCACTGCAAAAGAGTTTTCATCAGCAGTCAGCAGCACCAGCTCTAATGAATCCACAGGCTTCTGGCCTTTTAAGTTCCACACAGCAAATCCTTTGCAATAGAGCAGCATCCAGCAGGGACGCCTGCACCTTTCCGTTGCCCCTAGCAACACTGCACTTTCCGTTGCCCGGGAAAAACAAAACTTTTCGGCCTTCAGGCCTGCCTCACTGCGCATGCCCGCATCCGACACCAAATGTGGGGAGTTGCTCTGGTAGGCAGGGGTGCGGGTGCAGTATAGAGGCAAGGTACACAGTTCTCTGGGTAAAGCAGGAGTGTTTTATTCACACTCGGCAACACAAAAACAGTCGGTGCATGTTCACACAAGGCAAAACAGAAACAGTCTTAGTTCTTGTTCACACAAGGCAAAACACACGGCAAAAACATCAGTCCCACAGCAAGGTCACCTGAGTGGTCGGTGTTAGTTCACACCTGGCAGTTAGCTCGGCCACGCACAGTTTCCACCAGAGGCTTCTAGGTAGACTGCACTCCTGTTTGCAGACTCTTGCTCTCAGCCCTGAGAGCTCCACAGCAACCCCAGCAGCTTCCAGGATAATCACCTAAAATCCTAGGTGTCAGTTTTTCAGCCCAGCACAGGGCTCAGATCTCCAACACACAGAGAGACCCCTCCTCCACCTTGCATGAAGCTAGCTGTCTTTTTAAAGGCAGCTGGGAAATCACCAAAAAACCCGGACCGGCACCTAAAATCCGGTCCAGTATTTGCTCTCAGCTGGCTGCAATCAACCCAGCAGCACAGGCTGAGAGGAAAATACCAGTTTTTTATCTCCAAACCTCTCACTGTGTCACAGTACATAAATTCCCACACTGGAAGATATAATTCCTTTTTCCGGTATTAATTACAAGAAAACTGCTGCAAATTGGACACCAGAATTTTAAAATGCTAGTTTTGGTACATAGATTCCCACACGGGGAGATATAATTCCTTTTTACAGGAGTAAAAACGTGCGGCCTACTGTTTCTGGTGTAACTAACACCAGATTGATTAAATTGGCCTTTTGTTCACCAAAATTACAACACTGGACAATGTAATGCCTTTTTCCGGTATTAATTCCTTTTTACAGGAGTAAAAACGTGAGGCCTATTGTTTCTGGTGTACCTAACACCAGATTGATTAAATTGGCCCTTTTTTCACCAAAATTACAACACTGGACAATGTAATGCCCTTTTCAGGTAATAATTACAAGAAGACTGCTGCTAATTGGACACCAGAATTTTTAAAATGCTAGTTTGTGTACATAAATTCCCACACTGGAAGATATAATTCCTTTTTCCGGTATTAATTACAAGAAAACTGCTGCAAATTGGACACCAGAATTTTTAAAATGCTAGTTTTGGTACATAGATTCCCACACGGGGAGATATAATTCCTTTTTACAGGAGTAAAAACGTGCGGCCTACTGTTTCTGGTGTAACTAACACCAGATTGATTAAATTGGCCTTTTTTTCACCAAAATTACAACACTGGACAATGTAATGGCTTTTTCCGGTATTAATTCCTTTTTACAGGAGTAAAAACGTGAGGCCTACTATTTCTGGTGTTCCTAACACCAGATTGATTAAATTGGCCTTTTTTTCACCAAAATTACAACACTGGACAATGTAATGCCTTTTTCAGGTATTAATTACAAGAAGACTGCTACTAATTGGACACCAGAATTTTTAAAATGCTAGTTTGTGTACATACATTCCCACACTGGAAGATATAATTCCTTTCTCCGGTATTAATTACAAGAAAACTGCTGCAAATTGGACACCAGAATTTTTAAAATGCTAGTTTTGGTACATGGATTCCCACACGGGGAGATATAATTCCTTTTTACAGGAGTAAAAACGTGCGGCCTACTGTTTCTGGTCTAACTAACACCAGATTGATTAAATTGGCCTTTTTTTCACCAAAATTACAACACTGGATAATGTAATGCCTTTTTCCTGTATTAATTCCTTTTTACAGGAGTAAAAACGTGAGGCCTACTGTTTCTGGTGTTCCTAACACCAGATTGATTAAATTGGCCTTTTTTTCACCAAAATTACAACACTGGACAATGTAATGCCTTTTTCAGGTATTAATTAAAAGAAGACTGCTACTAATTGGACACCAGAATTTTTAAAATGCTAGTTTGTGTACATAAATTCCCACACTGGAAGATATAATTCCTTTTTCCGGTATTAATTACAAGAAAACTGCTGCAAATTGGACACCAGAATTTTTAAAATGCTAGTTTTGGTACATAGATTCCCACACGGGAGATATAATTCCTTTTACAGGAGTAAAAACGTGCGGCCTACTGTTTCTGGTCTAACTAACACCAGATTGATTAAATTGGCCTTTTTTTCACCAAAATTACAACACTGGACAATGTAATGCCTTTTTCAGGTATTAATTCCTTTTTACAGGAGTAAAAACGTGCTGCCTACTGTTTCTGGTGTAACTAACACCAGATTGATTAAATTGGCCTTTTTTTCACCAAAATTACAACACTGGATAATGTAATGCCTTTTTCCTGTATTAATTGCAAGAAGACTGCTACTAATTGGACACCAGAATTTTTAAAATGCTAGTTTTGGTACATAGATTCCCACACGGGGAGATATAATTCCTTTTTACAGGAGTAAAAACGTGCGGCCTACTGTTTCTGGTCTAACTAACACCAGATTGATTAAATTGGCCTTTTTTCACCAAAATTACAACACTGGACAATGTAATGCCTTTTTCAGGTATTAATTCCTTTTTACAGGAGTAAAAACGTGAGGCCTACTGTTTCTGGTGTACCTAACACCAGATTGATTAAATTGGCCTTTTTTTCACCAAAATTACAACACTGGACAATGTAATGCCTTTTTCAGGTATTAATTACAAGAAGACTGCTACTAATTGGACACCAGAATTTTTAAAATGCTAGTTTGTGTACATAAATTCCCACACTGGAAGATATAATTCCTTTTTCCTGTATTAATTACAAGAAAACTGCTGCAAATTGGACACCAGAATTTTTAAAATGCTAGTTTTGGTACATAGATTCCCACACGGGAGATATAATTCCTTTTACAGGAGTAAAAACGTGCGGCCTACTGTTTCTGGTCTAACTAACACCAGATTGATTAAATTGGCCTTTTTTTTCACCAAAATTACAACACTCGACAATGTAATGCCTTTTTCAGGTATTAATTCCTTTTTACAGGAGTAAAAACGTGCTGCCTACTGTTTCTGGTGTAACTAACACCAGATTGATTAAATTGGCTTTTTTTTCACCAAAATTACAACACTGGATAATGTAATGCCTTTTTCCTGTATTAATTACTTTTTACAGGAGTAAAAACGTGAGGCCTACTGTTTCTAGTGTAACTAACACCAGATTGATTAAATTGGCCTTTTTTTCACCAAAATTACAACACTGGACGATATAATGCCTTTATGCGGTATTAATTACAAGAGGACTGCTGGTATTTCAGAACACCGGAATTTTTAAAATGCTAGTTTTGCTAGATAAATTTCACACATTGGGAGAAATATTGCCTAAGCCTTTTACAATATTAATTACAACAGGAGTGCTTCTTCTCGTCTAACACCAGAATAATTTTATTATTACGGTGAAAGCTTTTTTAATTTATATTTCTGGCACATAAAAAAAAAATAATTTCTGGCTGACAGTATTGGACTTGGCTGTAGTGGCACTGGCTAGCCTAGCTGGAACAGCACATTCATGGGATTTGCTATCCAAGTGGGTTACTTTCAGTTTCACCACTGATATATTAAATATCTTTGCAGTTAGTATGGGTGACACAAGCACAGCCAAACCCCTGATGTAGTATATCTATGAAAAAATCGACTATTACATGAGATTAATGGACGTTGTGGCAGCTTTTGCTGTAGCACCACAAGTCCCAAAATGGCCGCAGCCTATCAGCCCAGTAACATGTGCCAGAAAACGGTCTGCCCAGCCAGAAAAAAAATTGACTTTGACTGAGCAGCTGAATCGCTGTTCTGATTCACAGGTGTAGATTTTTCACTTCTTTGGAGCTTTGGTTTAGACTCTGTGGCAGCTTGTGCTGGCGCACCACAAGTCCCAAAATGGCCACCGCCGGTCAGCCCAGTTACATGTGCCAGTAAAAATCGCTCTGGCCAGTCTCAACAAAATAGTGACTTTCAGTGAACAGCTCAGCTGAGTTGTTCTGATGCACAGTTGTAGAAAGGTAGATCATTCACTTCTTTATCCCTGCCTATCTCGCCCTCACAGAAGCTGCATCCTCTCCCTACACTAATCAGAGCAGTGTGACGTGCAGCGCTATGTGACTCCAGCTTAAATAGAGGCTGGGTCACATGCTGCATTTGGCCAATCACAGCCATGCCATTAGTAGGCATGGCTGTGATGGGCTCTTAGGGCAAGAAGTAAAACGCTAGCTGATTGGCTGCTGTGCAGCCCTTCAGAAAGCGGGAAGTAATCGACGAACACCGGACCCGAACCCGAACTTTTTTGAAAATGTCCGGGTTCGGGTCCGTGTCACGGACACCCCAAAATTCGGTACGGACCCGAACGATTCTCGAACTGTTCGCTCAACACTAGTCCTGAATGTTGCAAGAGTTTTACACAGAAATCAACTCTTCTGAGACATCTCAGAATTCATACAGAAGTGAAGCCTCATTCATGTACATAATGTTAAAAATGTTTTAACCATAAATCACTAGAGATGTCGCGAATTTTTGCAAATGTTCGCGAACGTGCGAACAGGGCGAACCGCCATAGACTTCAATAGACAGGCGAATTTTAAAACCCACAGGGACTCCTTCTGGCCACAATAGTGATGGAAAAGTTGTTTCAAAAGGACTAACACCTGGACTGTGGCATGCCGGAGGGGGATCCATGGCAAAACTCCCATGGAAAATTATGTAGTTGACGCAGAGTGTGGCAAGTTTAATTCGCAATGCGATTAATATAACCTGCATTGATCGCATTGCGGAATTCAGCTTAAACTGAGTTCCTAATGGTTGTATTGCTAGAATATAACGAAGATTGAATTCTCAATCTTCGTTATATTCTAACAATGCAATCATTAGAAACTCAGCTCTAAGTTGTAATCGCAATGTGAATAATACAGGTTATATTAATCGCATTGCGAATCCAACTTCTATAATGCACTATTCATAGATATAACACTGTATTCGTTACTATCCCACCATTTGCAAATAGTGTTGAGCGAACAGTTCAACACTATTTTGGGGTGTCCGGGACACGGACCCGAACCCAAACATTTTAAAAAAAGTTCGGGTTCGGGTTCGTTGTTCGGCGATTACTTCCCGCTTTCTGAAGGGCTGCAGAGCAGCCAATCAGCTAGAGTTTTTCTTCATGCCCTAAGAGCCCATCACAGCCATGCCTACTAATGGCATGGCTGTGACTGGCCAAGTCCAGCATATGACCCAGCCTCTATTTAAGCTGGAGTAACTTAGCGCCGCACATCACACTGCTCTGATTAGTGTAGGGAGAGGACGCAGCTTCTGTGAGGGCGAGATTAGGCAGGGAAAACTCAGCAACAGCACCTAATGAACTGATCGATCTACAGCTGTGAATGATTGAACTTCTGCTAGTTACTTGCTCACTGGTTTTTAGGCTGCACAGAGCATTTTTCTGTCACTTATTTTCTGGGGTGATCGGCGGCCATTTTGTGACTTGTGGTGCACCAGAGCAAGCTGCCACCAAGTCCATCAATCCATCAATACTAGGTTTTTTTTTTGCTATATCCTACATCAGGGGCTTGGCTGTGCTAATTGTCAGCCCTAGAAACTCAGGATAGCAATTTCTATATTTTATTAAGGGGTTAAATACAATTGCCCAAATACCAATCCCCTAAATCTGGTGTTCCAGCTTTGGCTAGCCAAGTATAATACTGTCTGCTGTCTGGCAAAGGATAGATTATTTTCTGTGGTGAAATTCAATTGCCAAAATAGCAATACCATAAATCAGTGGTTTGAGCTGTGGCTGGCCAAGTTTCATAGTGTCCTACAAAGGATATATATTGTTCTGGGGTGAAATTGAATTGCCAAAATAGCAATACCATAAATCAATGGTTTCAGCTGTGGCTGGCCAAGTTTCATAGTGTCCGCCAAAACATACATTTTGTTCTGGGGTGAAATTCAATTGCCAAAATAGCAATACCATAAATCAGTGGTTTCAGCTGTGGCTGGCCAAGATTCATAGTGTCCGCAAAAACATGTATTTTGTTGTGTGGTGAAATTGAATTGCCAAAATAGCAATACCCTGAATCTGGTGTAACAGCTGTTGCAGGCCAATTTTCATAGTGTCTGCAAAAACATATATTTTGTTGTGGGGTGAAATTCAATTGCCAAAATAGCAATACCCTGAATCTGGTGTAACAGCTGTTGCAGGCCAATTTTCATAGTGTCCGCCAAAACATATATTTTGTTCTGGGGTGAAATTCAATTGCCAAAATAGCAATACCATAAATCAGTGGTTTCAGCTGTGGCTGGCCAAGATTCATAGTGTCCGCAAAAACATATATTTTGTTCTGGGGTGAAATTCAATTGCCAAAATAGCAATACCCTGAATCTGGTGTCCCAGCTGTTGCAGGCCAAGTTTCATAGTGTCCGCAAAAACATATATTTTGTTCTGGGGTGAAATTGAATTGCCAAAATAGCAATACCCTGAATCTGGTGTCCCAGCTGTTGCAGGCCAAGTTTCATAGTGTCCGTAAAAACATATATTTTGTTGTGGGGTGAAATTCAATTGCCAAAATAGCAATACCCTGAATCTGGTGTCCCAGCTGTTGCAGGCCAAGTTTCATAGTGTCCGCCAAAACATATATTTTGTTCTGGGGTGAAATTCAATTGCCAAAATAGCAGTACCATAAATCAGTGGTTTCAGCTGTGGCTGGCCAAGATTCATAGTGTCCGCAAAAACATATATTTTGTTGTGGGGTGAAATTCAATTGCCAAAATAGCAATACCCTGAATCTGGTGTCCCAGCTGTTGCAGGCCAAGTTTCATAGTGTCCGCAAAAACATATATTTTGTTCTGGGGTGAAATTCAATTGCCAAAATAGCAATACCATAAATCAGTGGTTTCAGCTGTGGCTGGCCAAGATTCATAGTGTCCGCAAAAACATATATTTTGTTGTGGTGTGAAATTCAATTGCCAAAATAGCAATACCCTGAATCTGGTGTCCCAGCTGTTGCAGGCCAAGTTTCATAGTGTCCGCAAAAACATATATTTTGTTCTGGGGTGAAATTCAATTGCCAAAATAGCAATACCCTGAATCTGGTGTCCCAGCTGTTGCAGGCCAAGTTTCATAGTGTCCGCAAAAACATATATTTTGTTGTGGGGTGAAATTCAATTGCCAAAATAGCAATACCCTGAATCTGGTGTCCCAGCTGTTGCAGGCCAAGTTTCATAGTGTCCGCAAAAACATATATTTTGTTCTGGGGTGAAATTCAATTGCCAAAATAGCAATACCCTGAATCTGGTGTCCCAGCTGTTGCAGGCCAAGTTTCATAGTGTCCGCAAAAACATATATTTTGTTCTGGGGTGAAATTCAATTGCCAAAATAGCAATACCATAAATCAGTGGTTTCAGCTGTGGCTGGCCAAGATTCATAGTGTCCGCAAAACATATATTTTGTTGTGGGGTGAAATTCAATTGCCAAAATAGCAATACCATAAATCTAGTGGTTTCAGCTGTGGCTGGCCAAGATTCATAGTGTCCGTAAAAACATATATTTTGTTCTGGGGTGAAATTCAATTGCCAAAATAGCAATACCCTGAATCTGGTGTCCCAGCTGTTGCAGGCCAAGTTTCATAGTGTCCGCAAAAACATATATTTTGTTCTGGGGTGAAATTCAATTGCCAAAATAGCAATACCCTGAATCTGGTGTCCCAGCTGTTGCAGGCCAAGTTTCATAGTGTCCATAAAAACATATATTTTGTTCTGGGGTGAAATTCAATTGCCAAAATAGCAATACCATAAATCAGTGGTGTTCCAGCTGTGGCTGGCCAAGATTCATAGTGTCCATAAAAACATATATTTTGTTCTGGGGTGAAATTCAATTGCCAAAATAGCAATACCATAAATCAGTGGTTTCAGCTGTGGCTGGCCAAGTTTCATAGTGTCCGCAAAAACATATATTTTGTTCTGGGGTGAAATTCAATTGCCAAAATAGCAATACCCTGAATCTGGTGGTCCCAGCTGTTGCTAGGCCAAGTTTCATAGTGTCCATAAAAACATATATTTTGTTCTGGGGTGAAATTCAATTGCCAAAATAGCAATACCATGAATCTAGTGTGTCTCAGCTGTTGCAGGCCAAGTTTCATAGTGTCCGCAAAAACATATATTTTGTTCTGGGGTGAAATTCAATTGCCAAAATAGCAATACCCTGAATCTGGTGTCCCAGCTGTTGCAGGCCAAGTGTAAATCTGTCCATAAAAGGATACCTTTCATCCAGGGCCTAAATACTAGCCCTAAAAGAGATGTTCCCCTAAATCAGTGGTTACTGCTGTGCCTGGATTAGTGTAATACGCTACATAAATAAATAGGCAGATAGTGTTAGGTGCCTGTAAAAAAAGGCCTGAATTTGAAATCAATACATTGGGCCAAATATTTTTTTCTTATTGTGGTGCTTGGTAAACGGTAACAATGAGGAAAACATCTAGTAAGGGACGCAGACGCGGTCGTGGTGGTGTTAGTGTACCCTCTTGTGCTGGGAGAGGACACGGCCATTCTGCCACAGCCACACGTCCTAGTGAACCAACTACCTCAGGTTCCAGTACCCACCAGAATTTACAGCGATATTTGGTGGGGCCCAATGCCGTTCTAAGGATGGTAAGGCCTGAGCAGGTACAGGCGCTAGTCAATTGGGTGGCCGACAGTGGATCCAGCACGTTCACAACATTATCTCCCACCCAGTCTTCTGCAGAAAGCGCACAGGTGGCACCTGAAAACCAAGCCCATCAGTCTGTCACATCACCCCATGCATATCAGGAAACTGTCTGAGCCTCAAGTTATGCAGCAGTCTCTTATGCTGTTTGAAGACTCTGCTGGCAGGGGTTTCCCAAGGGAATCCACCTAGCCCTTTCCCAGTGGTGGAAGACATAGAATGCAATTGATGCACAACCACTGATGTTTACTGATGATGAGGACATGGGAATACCACCTCATCGGAGTCCGTACCGTCTCTGATGATGACGGAAACACAGGTGCCAACTGCTGCGTCTTTCTGCAGTGTGCAGACCGAACAGGAGGACAGGAGGAAGACTGTGTGGAAGACGATGCAGGGGACGATGAGGTCCTAGACCCCACATGGAATGAATGTCGTGCCACTGACTTTCTATAGTTCTAGAGGAAGAGGCAGTGGTGAGACCGAGCCAACAGCGGAGTAAAAGAGGGAGCAGGGGGCAAAAGCAGAACAGCCGCCGCCAGAGAGTTCGCCTGATACAGGCCACCGCCACCAGGGACCGAGCACCCCAAAGGCAGCTTCAAGGAGTTCCCTGGCATGGCACTCTTAAACAATGTGCTGACGACAAGACCCGAGTGGTTTGCACGCTGTGCCATCAGATCCTGAAGCGGAGGCATTAACGTTCTGAACCTTAGCACAACCTGCATGACCAGGCATCTACATGCAAAGCATGAACTGCAGTGGAGTAAACACCTTAAAAGCAAGGAACTCACTCAGGCTCCCCCTGCTCCCTCTTCTGCTGCTGCCTCGGCCTCTTCCTCCGCCTCGGGAGGAATGTTGGCACCTGCCGCCCACCAAACAGAGTGATGTGCCAGCGACACCACCACCTGCGTCACCAAGCATCTCCACCATGTCACACGGCAGCGCTCAGCTCTCCATCTCACAAACCTTGGAGAGAAAGCGTAAATTCCCACCTAGCCACCCTCGAGCCTTGGCCTGAATGCCAGCATTTCTAAACTACTGGCCTTTGAAATGCTGTCATTCAGGCTGGTGGATCACAGACAGCTTCAAACAGCTGATGTCCATTGCTGTCCCACAGTATGTTGTCCCCAGCCACCACTACTTCTCCAAGACAGCCGTGCCTTCCCTGCACAACCAAGTATCCGATAAAATCAAGTGTGCACTGCGCAACGCCATCTGTGGCAAGGTCCACCTAACCACAGATACGTGGACCAGTAAGCACGGCCAGGAACGCTATATCTCCCTAACTGCACACTGGGTAAATGTAGTGGCGGCTGGGCCCCAGGCGGAGAGTTCCTTGGCGCACGTCCTTCCGCCGCCAAGGATCACAGGGCATCATTGTTTGCCTCCTGTAGCCTCCTCCTCCTACTCGGCTTCCTCCTCCTCTGCTTCCACCAGCTTATCCAGTCAGCCACACACCTTCACCACTAACTTCAGCACAGCCCGGGGTAAACGTCAGCAGGCCATTCTGAAACTCATATGTTTGGGGGACAGGCCCCACACCGCGCAGGAGTTGTGGCGGGGTATTGAACAACAGACCGACCAGTGGTTGCTGCCGGTGGGCCTCAAGCCCGGCCTGGTGGTGTGCGATAATGGGCGAAATCTCGTCGCAGCTCTGGGACTAGCCGGTTTGACGCACATCCCTTGCCTGGTGCATGTGCTGAATTTGGTGGTGCAGAAGTTCATTCACAACTACCCCAACATGTCAGAGCTGCTGCATAAAGTGAGGGCCGTCTGTGCGCGCTTCCGGCGTTCACATCCTGCCGCTGCTCGCCTGTCTGCGCTACAGCGTAACTTCGGCCTTCCCGCTCACCGCCTCATATCGACGTGCCCACCAGGTGGAACTCCACCTTGCACATGCTGGAGAGACTGTGCGAGCAGCAGCAGGCCATAGTGGAGTTTCAGCTGCAGCACGCACGCGTCAGTCGCACTGCGGAACAGCACCACTTCACCACCAATGATTGGGCCTCCATGCGAGACCTGTGTGCCCTGTTGCGCTGTTTGAGTACTCCACCAACATGGCCAGTGGCGATGACACCGTTATCAGCGTTACAATACCACTTCTATGTCTCCTTGAGAAAGCGCTTAGGGCGATGATGGAAGAGGAGGTGGCCCAGGAGGAGGAGGAGGAGGAGGATGAGGGGTCATTTTTAGCACTTTCAGGCCAGTCTGTTAGAAGTGGCTCAGAGGGAGGTTTTTGCAACAGCAGAGGCCAGGTACAAATGTGGCCAGCCAGGGCCCACTACTGGAGGACGAGGAGGATGAGGAGGAGGTGGAGGAGGATGAGGATGAAGCAGGTTCACAGCGGGGTGGCACCGACACAGCTCAGGCCCATCACTGGTGCGTGGCTGGGGGATACGGAGGACGATGACGATACGCCTCCCACAGAGGACAGCTTGTCCTTACCTCTGGGGAGCCTGGCACACATGAGCGACTACATGCTGCAGTGCCTGCGCAACGACAGCAGAGTTGCCCACATTTTAACGTGTGCGGACTACTGGGTTGCCACCCTGCTGGATCCCCGGTACAAAGACAATGTGCCCACCTTACTTCCTGCACTGGAGCGTGATAGGAAGATGCGCGAGTTCAAGCGCACGCTGGTAGAGCGCTCCTGAGAGCATTCCCAAATGTCACAGGGGAACAGGTGGAAGCCCAAGGCGAAGGCAGAGGAGGAGCAAGAGGTCGCCAGCGCAGCAGTGTCACGGCCAGCTCTTCTGAGGGCAGGGTTAGCATGGCAGAAATGTGGAAAAGTTTTGTCTCCACGCCACAGCTAACTGCACAACCACCTGATACGGAGCGTGTTAGCAGGAGGCAGCATTTCACTAACATGGTTGAACAGTGCGTCTGCACACCCCTCCACGTACTGACTGATGGTTCGGCCCCATTCAACTTCTGGGTCTCCAAATTGTCCACGTGGCCAGAGTTAGCATTTTATGCCTTGGAGGTGCTGGCCTGCCCGGCGGCCAGCGTTTTGTCTGAACGTGTATTCAGCACGGCAGGGGGCGTCATTACTGACAAACGCAGCCGCCTGTCCACAGCCAACGTGGACAAGCTGACGTTCATAAAAATGAACCAGGCATGGATCCCACAGGACCTGTGCCTCCCTTGTGCAGAATAGACATTTATAACTGCCTCCCCATCAACCATGTATTCTTCTACTCCGGGGCACTTCTTTATTGAATCCTCATTTTTTTAACTTTACCATGATCTTGCGGTGCAACCCAGAGTTGAATGAACCTCTCCTCTGTCTGGGTGCTGGTCCAAAATACATGAGAGTGACATTCTCCGTTGGTGGGTGATATGACGCATGATTCCTTGCTGTGGGACCTCTCTCCTCTGTCTGGGTGCTGGGCCAAAATAACTGAGAGTGACCTTCTCCGGTGGTGATTGATATGATGCATGATTCCTTGATGTGGGACCTCTCTCCTCTGTCTGGGTGCTGGTCCAAAATACATGAGAGTGGCCTTCTCCGGTGGTGGTTGATATGACGCATGATTCCTTGCTGTGGGACCTCTCTCCTCTGTCTGGGTGCTGGTCCAAAATACATGAGAGTGACATTCTCCGTTTGGGGGTGATATGACGCATGATTCCTTGCTGTGGGACATCTCTCCTCTGTCTGGGTGCTGGTCCAAAATACATGAGAGTGACATTCTCCGTTGGTGGGTGATATGACGCATGATTCCTTGCTGTGGGACCTGTATCCTCTGTCTGGGTGCTGGGCCAAAAAAACTGAGAGTGACCTTCTCCGGTGGTGGTTGATATGATGCATGATTCCTTGCTGTGGGACCTCTCTCATCTGTCTGGGTGCTGGTCCAAAATAAATGAGAGTGACATTCTCCGGTGCTGGGTGATATGACGCATGATTCCTTGCTGTGGGACCTGTATCCTCTGTCTGGGTGCTGGTCCAAAATAAATGAGAGTGGCCTTCTCCGTTGGTGGTTGATATGACGCATGATTCCTTGCTATGGGACCTCTCTCCTCTGTCTGGGTGCTGGTCCAAAATAAATGAGAGTGACATTCTCCGGTGCTGGGTGATATGACGCATGATTCCTTGCTGTGGGACCTCTCTCCTCTGTCTGGGTGCTGGTCCAAAATAAATGAGAGTGGCCTTCTCCATTGGTGGTTGATATGACGCATGATTCCTTGCTGTGGGACCTCTCTCCTCTGTCTGGGTGCTGGTCCAAAATAAATGAGAGTGGCCTTCTCCGTTGGTGGTTGATATGACGCATGATTCCTTGCTGTGGGACCTCTCTCCTCTGTCTGGGTGCTGGTCCAAAATAAATGAGAGTGACATTCTCCGGTGCTGGGTGATATGACGCATGATTCTTTGCTGTGGGACCTGTATCCTCTGTCTGGTTGCTGGTCCAAAATAAATGAGAGTGACATTCTCTGTTGGTGGGTGATATGACGCATGATTCCTTGCTGTGGGACCTCTCTCCTCTGTCTGGGTGCTGGTCCAAAATACATGAGAGTGACATTCTCCGTTGGTGGGTGATATGACGCATGATTCCTTGCTGTGGGACCTCTCTCCTCTGTCTGGGTGCTGGTCCAAAATACATAAGAGTGACATTCTCCGTTGGTGGATGATATATAATGCATGATTCCTTGCTGTGGGACCTCTCTCCTCTGTCTGGGTGCTGGGCCAAAATAACTGAGAGTGACCTTCTCCGGTGGTGGTTGATATGATGCATGATTCCTTGCTGTGGGACCTCTCTCCTCTGTCTGGGTGCTGGTCCAAAATAAATGAGAGTGACATTCTCCGGTGCTGGGTGATATGACGCATGATTCCTTGCTGTGGGACCTCTCTCCTCTGTCTGGATGCTGGGCCAAAATAAATGAGAGTGGCCTTCTCCGTTGGTGGTTGATATGACGCATGATTCCTTGCTGTGGGACCTCTCTCCTCTGTCTGGGTGCTGGTCCAAAATAAATGAGAGTGGCCTTCTCCATTGGTGGTTGATATGACGCACGATTCCTTGCTGTGGGACCTCTCTCCTCTGTCTGGGTGCTGGTCCAAAATAAATGAGAGTGGCCTTCTCCGTTGGTGGTTGATATGACGCATGATTCCTTGCTGTGGGACCTCTCTCCTCTGTCTGGGTGCTGGTCCAAAATAAATGAGAGTGACATTCTCCGGTGCTGGGTGATATGACGCATGATTCTTTGCTGTGGGACCTGTATCCTCTGTCTGGTTGCTGGTCCAAAATAAATGAGAGTGACATTCTCCGTTGGTGGGTGATATGACGCATGATTCCTTGCTGTGGGACCTCTCTCCTCTGTCTGGGTGCTGGTCCAAAATACATGAGAGTGACATTCTCCGTTGGTGGGTGATATGACGCATGATTCCTTGCTGTGGGACCTCTCTCCTCTGTCTGGGTGCTGGGCCAAAATACATGAGAGTGACATTCTCCGTTGGTGGATGATATGACGCATGATTCCTTGCTGTGGGACCTCTCTCCTCTGTCTGGGTGCTGGGCCAAAATAACTGAGAGTGACCTTCTCCGGTGGTGGTTGATATGATGCATGATTCCTTGTTGTGGGACCTCTCTCCTCTGTCTGGGTGCTGGTCCAAAATAAATGAGAGTGACATTCTCCGGTGCTGGGTGATATGACGCATGATTTCTTGCTGTGGGACCTCTCTCCTCTGTCTGGGTGCTGGGCCAAAATAAATGAGAGTGGCCTTCTCCGTTGGTGGTTGATATGACGCATGATTCCTTGCTGTGGGACCTCTCTCCTCTGTCTGGGTGCTGGTCCAAAATACATGAGAGTGACATTCTCCGTTGGTGGGAGATATGACGCATGATTCCTTGCTGTGGGACCTCTCTCCTCTGTCTGGGTGCTGGTCCAAAATACATGAGAGTGACATTTTCCGTTGGTGGGTGATATGACGCATGATTCCTTGCTGTGGGACCTCTCTCCTCTGTCTGGGTGCTGGTCCAAAATAAATGAGAGTGGCCTTCTCCGTTGGTGGTTGATATGACGCATGATTCCTTGCTGTGGGACCTCTCTCCTCTGTCTGGGTGCTGGTCCAAAATAAATGAGAGTGACATTCTCCGGTGGTGGGTGATATGACGCATGATTCCTTGCTGTGGGAGCTCTCTCCTCTATCTGGGTGCTGGGCCCAAATAAATGAGAGTGACATTCTCCGGTGCTGGGTGATGTGACGCATGATTCCTTGCTGTGGGACCTGTATCCTCTGTCTGGGTGCTGGTCCAAAATAAATGAGAGTGGCCTTCTCCGTTGGTGGTTGATATGACGCATGATTCCTTGCTGTGGGACCTCTCTCCTCTGTCTGGGTGCTGGTCCAAAATAAATGAGAGTGACATTCTCCGGTGGTGGGTGATATGACGCATGATTCCTTGCTGTGGGACCTCTCTCCTCTGTCTGGGTGCTGGTCCAAAATAAATGAGAGTGACATTCTCCGGTGGTGGGTGATATGACGCATGATTCCTTGCTGTGGGACCTGTATCCTCTGTCTGGGTGCTGGTCCGAAATAAATGAGAGTGGCCTTCTCCAGTGGTGGGTGATATGATGCATGATTCCTTGCTGTGGGACCTCTCTCCAATTGATATTGGTTAATTTTTATTTATTTTATTTTATTTTAATTCATTTCCCTATCCACATTTGTTTGCAGGGGATTTACCTACATTTTGCTGCCTTTGGCAGCCCTCTAGCCCTTTCCTGGACTATTTTACAGCCTTTTTAGTGCCTAAAAGTTCGGGTCCCCATTGACTTCAATGGGGTTCGGGTTCGGGATAAAGTTCGGCTCGAGTTCGAATCCCGAACCCGAACATTTCCGGGAAGTTCGGCCGAACTTCTCGAACCCGAACATCCAGGTGTTCGCTCATCTCTAACTGTAATCATTTTATTCTATGGTTCATTATATATTGGCATTATCAATTTTGTATAGTACTTTTCTTTCTTTCTTTTTTACCAAAATATGGTTTTGAAATTGAAAAGGTATATTTTTCCTAACTCTTTTATTTTAATAGAACTTGACACTCTATTGATGGTTGTCTAACAGATCAGCCTGAAACCTTTATTAACAACAAATAACTGTATACAGTTGTCATAGATAATGAATTGCTCTTAGAGTCTTCTTGATAAGATCTGTAAGAAATAATGTCCTTTGCTGTATGAAAGTCTTATAATCTGTTCTACTGGATATGATATGGAATATTTCATATATGTGAATTATAGATGGATGTTATGTGGGTATAGGTCTTGATGGAATGTATCTCATCAGGATGTAAAATGCTCATTGTTTAAACTGATTCTCACATGAAAAGGTCTCGGAGTATCCCAGGAATCTCTTACAGATGCTAAATAGGAGTGTGAACAATAGGTCTCTACCCTGCAAATACAATGTGTAAATGAAGGACCATCTGATGTGATGATGTAAGGTTTCACTGATCATGAAGGTGGGACTGGGCGTCTCCTGAGGGTAAAAGGAGGGGCAGATAGCTGTAGCCACCAAAGGGGTTTAAAAGACTGAAGTATGGGTCAGAAAGCTTGAATTCACCAAGGAAATTTTCTTGGATCACTGACTTACTGAGAAGACACTGACTGGAAATCAAGTCCTGAGTGTGTGAAGGGTCCATGTTCAGTAAGTATCACTTAACTGACTGTAAGTGGAAGGAATTATAAGATATTGTATTCTGGGCTGTGTATGAGGAACAGTGGAGCAGAAGGGTGAATAGGTTTGTGTCTAAAATGTGGCTAATAATATGCCAGGTTTGTTGGAGCACATGAAGTGTGCCTCATTTACAAAAATGAGAAAAAAAATATATTTTCTGCCTTGCTCCAGTCACTATCATGCTGACAGAAATTGGACTTTTTTGTCCTGTTTTTGTTTTAGCCAATTCTTGTCTCCATATTTTAAAAGCCTATAGACCTTATTTTACCTATTAACAGTCTATGAGACAAAATCCAGAAAAACTACATCCACAGCCACTCCTTTATATCAGAGAATCATCTCCTTATAAAAAAACTATGGTAAACCTATGCTGGTTATCTGATGCACACAAACGTATTTTGTTTCCGTGTCTGTTCCTTTTTTTTGCCGATAGGATGCGGACCCATTCATTTCAATGGGTCCGCAGAAAAAGTGGACAGCACACCATGTGATATCCACATCTGTATGTCCATTCTGTAGCCCCACAAAAAAATATAACATCTCTTATTCTTGTCCATTTTGCGGACAAGGATAGGCATTGTTACAAAGGATCCGCAAAAAAAACAAATGCCATATGGACGTCATTAGCTTTTTGGGGAACCACAATTTGTGGACCTCAAAACACATACAGATGTGTGCATGTAGCCTGAGTCTGGGTTTCAGAAATCTTGATCAAAGTCTGAAAAATTTCATGTCTTACTAAGTTTGGGTTCCAAAAGTCTTGATCCAAGTGTAAACAAGTTCAAAGTTAATCGCTTTGTTTTTCTGGATTCTAGAAGTAGATCCAAATATGAACAAGTTCCGAGTCCATGTCTTTGAGTCTTCTGCCCTGTAGGTCAACTGTCTCCTCTCTGGATTTCAGTCTCGCTGTGTTTTCCAGTTTGCACAGTGGTTCTAAAAATTCTGTAAAACTGTGGTTTTGGTGTCAGTTTTAAATCTATTTTTACTTTGAGAAATTGCACCAAATTCATGAAATGACTCATAATAATAATATATGTGACTTAAGTTTAATTTGACATATGCCTAGGTCAGTAAACGTATATTTCAGTGAACTGAAATAAGACATGAAAGAGTTCTGATCTGTAATTCTGACCTACCTTTCACTCCACTTCTGAAAGTTGGGATGTCCATCAAATGTCTTAAAATTTTACCAAATGTTGCATTTGGGCAAAACTTGAAACTTTTTTGTGCCACAAAACTGATGTAAAAGATTTTACAAATGTTTCTTATGTCAGTTTTACAATAGTGTTGAGCGCGAATATTCGAATAGCGAATTTTTTTAGCGAATATCAGCACTTCGCTAATTCACGAATATTTCGAATATAGCGCTATAAATTCGCTAATTCGAATATTCGTTTTTTTTTTTTTTTTTAGTTATATTTTTTTCTTTCCCACTTCCCAAAAGTAGTTCTTACCTGTCCTGAGAATTCCTGGCTTCCTGGCTGCTCTAGTCAGTGCCCGTTGCCGCTTCTGCCGACTTCCGTGCTCATGGAGCGTCCCCATCCATTGGGAACGTCTTCATATACTAAAATGTACTGTCGGATTTGAGGAATTACGTTGAAATCGCAATGCGATTAATTCAAGTTATATTAATCGCATTGCGATTACGACTTAGGACAGCTATCTTACATAGGCTAGAATTAACGAATATGGAATATAGCATTAGCTAGCTATGCACTAGCAGTGCTAAGTTGAAATCGCAATGCGAATACTTTAAGTAAAATTAATCGCATTGCGATTTCAACTTAGCACTGCTGCTATATTCCATATTCGTTAACTTCGTTCATTCTAGCAAGCTGACCCATTATAAACCCAGCTCTAAGTTGAAATCGCAATGCGATTAATATAACTTGAAATAATCGCATTGCGATTTCAACGTAATTCCTCAAATCCGACAGTACATTTTAGTATATGGAGACGTTCCCATGGTGATGGGGACGCTCCATGAGCATGGAAGTTATGGGAAGCTTGGTAGAATTAGCGAATAGCGAATATGACGAATGTATTGGTCATATTCCTCAAAACGAAGATAACGAAGTATTCTACATCTTCGTTTTAGCTACCTATTCGTCAACTTCGCTAATTCTAGCAATCAAATAGGAAGGTTGACTTACCAGACAGCTGTGTTAAATTCGCTATGCGATTTATTTATTTTTTTAATACAATAATTATATTACTTGATAAAATTATTATAATTATTCTATTTATTAAAAATAAATAAAAAATCGCATAGCGAATTTAACACAGCTGTCTCTATAGTCAACCTTCCTATTTGATTGCTAGAATTAGCGAAGTTGACGAATAGGTAGCTAAAACGAAGATGTAGAATACTTCGTTATCTTCGTTTTGAGGAATATGACCAATACATTCGTCATATTCGTCATCCTCGCTATAATTCTAGATATGAAACCAATAGGAAAGTAGCCTTAAGTTAAAATCGCAATATGCGATTATTTAAATCTCATGTTAATCGCGATAACTAGAAAAATGACGAATATTCGATTTCGACGAATATGAAACGAATATTCATTCGAATATTCGTGAATTTCGTCGAAATCGAATATGGCACCTGCCGCTCATCACTATTTTACAATCACTTTGAAAATTGCACCTGGAGATTTCTAACTGGCACTTTTTGGCAACGTTTTAATGTGCTCAATAGAATCTGGTAACAATCTTCCTTTAATCAGCGATTTTACCTATTTTTAAATGATGACTAGTGCTTCTAACTTTTAAAAACAGTTGACTTCATGTTAATGAGATATTTATTATACCTGTACACTTCTCATCTTATAAATATGATTGCCTTTTCTAGGTGAAGACTGGATCAGAAGCTTCAATAGACGTCTAATTTTATGTCCCTCTTATAAAGTCGAAGATAATCAAGCACAGATTGTCAATAATAGCACTGGACATAGACTGGGTGAAATGTCTGCAAGTTCTCAATGTGGGAAACATTTTGAACATAAATCGTACCTTTATATAAACAAGATAATTCACAAGGATGAAACACCATTTCCATGTTCAGAATATGAGAACACTTTAAATACGAAAGCACATCTTGTTGAACATCACAGAATTCACACAGAAGAGAAGACATTTCCATGTACTGAATGTGGGAAGTGTTTTAGCTACAAATCACAAATTGATAAACATCTGAGAACTCACACAGGAGAGAAGCCATATTCATGTTCTGAATGTGAGAAATGTTTTTATCAGAAATCACAACTTGATATACATCTGAGAACTCACACAGGAGATAAGCCAATTTCATGTCCTGAATGTGATAGATGTTTTAATTGGAAATCACAACTTGATAGACATCTGAGAACTCATACTGGAGAAACGCCATACTCATGTCCCGATTGTATGAAGTGTTTTACTGAGAAAGCAAATCTTATTAAACATCTGAAAACTCACACAGGAGAGAAGCCATACTTATGTCCCGAATGTGAGAAGTGTTTTACTGAGAAATCAAATCTTGTTAGACATCTGAGAACTCACACAGGAGAGAAGCCATTTTCATGTCCTGAATGTGAGAAGTGTTTTACTTGGAAATCACTCCTTGATATACATCAGAGAACTCACACAGGAGAGAAGCCATTTTCATGTCCTGAATGTGAAAAATGTTTTAATCACAAAACAAATCTTGATAGACATCAGAGAATTCACACAGGGGAGAAGCCATATTCATGTCCTGAATGTGAAACGTGTTTTGCTAAGAAATCAAGTCTTAATAGACATCAGCGAATTCACACAAGAGAGAAGCCATATTGATGAACAGAATGTGGGAAATGTTTTAATCGTAAAACAAATCTTTTGAATCATCTAAGAATTTATGGGGGAGAATCAATATTTGTCTATCATTGAAAAAAATAGCCAGATATCAAATAGCATAGGAGAGAACTTACTTAGGCGACAACTCATTAAAATGTTCGGATAGTAGGAGATATGGCAGGTGTGTAGCTTCATTGTAGGATCTCCTACCTCATACTGTGTTCTGATCATCTACTTTTTCTTTCAACTTATTTGCTTTATTGACTTCCTGCAAATTTACATGTAAGGATTCTAGTTGATCTTCCATAGATAATGATTTATGTTTAAATTCTTCCACCTTGTCTAATTGTATCTTATTATCTTATTTGGCCTCTTCCACTTTTCTTGGTAAGGAAGGCAACAGTTCTTTTATTATAGCTTTAGCCAAAGCAGAAATAGCTAAAGGAGGGTTTTTATCGGTTTCTTTAACCTACACCTCCACAACGTCCAAAAAATACAGAACATGTGACCAGAACAAGGCCTAGTTCTAGTCTACTTCCATAGTCTTTCAGCTGATGTTTTTACAGCTTAAACAGTAGCAAAAATTACTAGTGCAAAAATGTAATTAAAACTGCTACAAAAATGTAATTAGCAATCTATCTATGAACTGACCCTTAGGTAGTTTTATCCATAGTGTTTTTATATATTAATTTTCTAAAGCATTGTGTTGGGTTTTTGCCATTTTATGGCAAAAAGCACTCTTGACCAACGTTTGCTACAAGATAATTAAAAAGATGACGTATGCTACATTTTTGTGATGCTTTCCCTCATTTTCGCTGTAATTTTTGAGTTCATGGTATTGTTTCTAGAATGCAGCTTGCTCTGTTTATCTTGGCCCGCTCCACAGATCACCTAGCGCTCTTCCCTAGTGATCCTTCACCTACTCACTACACCAGATGATCCTCCCCAATACCACCAATGGCAATAGATAGGCGGATCAGCTGTGGCAGCTTTCCTAAATAATTTAGACGTGGGCATGTCTTTTATACCAAACCATAACTTATCTATGCATTTTTTCTTATGTAACAGTTTAGCCATGTAACACTATGGATTATAGTACACTATTTCAGTATCATAACACATGACTATAATTTACAGTATTACAAAATACCCAGGACAAACCAACATGGAGGCTCCTTTGTATGTTGCCTTACTGACCTACTTTTGTACACAATGGTGGAATCCACAGCTGACATATACACAGCACAGCTATATACACCCCATGACACATACAGCTCTACTACATAGCTGATATATATATACACATAGCACCGCTAAAGACACCTTCAACACACACAACTTTGCTACATACACATATCACACACTATTATCTTTAGTAAAAGATGACATTTCTCTACAGAAAAGAATATAACTTTCAACAATATTCTAAAACAAATTCATGTTTATTGAAGCAAATATGAACCAGTATAGTCAAAAGTACTAAATGTGTAGACAAACATATAGTTTCTGACGCATTTCTGCCTGATTAACAGACCCAGAGTCGTAGTTGTTTCTCTGCACTTACAGCTCAGTATTCTCTTTCTGGTTTTGGTCCCTCTCAGGTATGGCATCATCAAAGGTCATTTAGCTTCCAGTCAGGGTCTGCATTAGGTTTCATGGCACATGGAAATATAGCACCAGAACTAAACACATTAAATAAGCACAGCACCAGATTCAAGCATGGCACATAAATACAGAACCAGATCGAAGCATGGCATATAAATACAGAACCAGATCGAAGCATGGCTTATGAATACAGCACCAGATCTAAGCACAGCACATAAATCCAGTACTAGAACCAAGCAAAACACATGGATATAGCACCAAGCACGGTACATAAATATAGCAAACAACCAAGCTCATTACCTACTTACAGCACCAGAACCAATACTGAGCATATGTACTGCACAAACTCAATACATATTTCATTTGAATAGTCAGCTTTGCCCTTAACAAATAAGTATTTGACATTTGAAACTAAAGGTCCCACTATAGTCTGAACAGGTGTAAAGGTACGCTGGGAGTTGCATTTTCACAAAAGAGTCATCGCCCATCATCACACCATGCAAGTGATTACAGGACTGATTATACACAATCGGTGACAGAATAAACATTTGCATTTAGTGACTTACAAGTGATGGATTTATTTCCTTTCCATTTCATCTGGTTCAGACACCATAATCATTTCTCCCGAATACAACTCAATATAATAGTGGCAAACACTGTGCCTCTGAATACAGTCATGTCTCATACTATGCCCCTGAAAATAAAGCACCATACACACAGTTCTCTTAATGCTAGAGTCCCCTTATAAAGTGCCACACACCCTGTGCCACATGGATGTGTAGCCTTGTGCTCTGTGTCCCTGTATATGGTGCCAGGATCTGGACTCCTTTATTTAGCTCCTTTTACTCTGTGCCCCTTTTATATAATACCTCATGCTCTGTGTCCCCCTGTATGGCTCCATGTCCCCCACCTACAGTGTCTCATGATATGTGCCCACTAGTGATGAGCGAAGAAAGCATCAGATCTTAGATCCGAAGTCGCTTCGTAAATAACTTCAAACTAATGCTGTATGGAGATCTGTCTCAGTACAGCATTAAAATATACAGCCTCCGATGAAGTCAAGACAGTTATTCGCAAAGTCTTGTGAGGTATTTGATTTATAAAGTGGGAAACCACTTTAATACCTATATCCGAACTCAGCTTAAGTACCCAAGTACTAGTCGGTACTAAAGCTGACTTCAGATGCCAGCTTTAAAATGGCTTTCAAGTTGAACAATTGAAGTCCAAAGTCATTCAACAAAGTCTCGCGAGACTTCATACATGACAAATTTCAACTCCGCAAAGCCCATGCATTTCAATGCAGTATGGAGATAGATCTCCGTACAGAATTCAAATGAAGTTTTGAATGAAGCGACTTTGGATCTATGATCCGATTCTCACTTCACTCAACACTAGTTGTTGCTTATGGTTTTCCGGTTAATTCTTGAAAGATTGATAAACACAGCCAGAATGTTGTATCTCCAGCATTTTCCAACAGTTTCTTGCCCCACCTACTGGACAACTGTCACACATTCTTAAGATAGTTGATAACTATTTGCTGCCTTTGATATGCTAATGGTCCTTTGTCCAGATAGACAGTACCTTCTCACCTGAAGTCACTTTGTGCGACTTACATAATAGAAACCACCCGAAAATGACCCCATTATAGAAACTACGCCCCTCAAGGTATTCAAAACTGATTTTTACAAACGTCATTAACCCTTTAGGTTTTCCACAAGAGTTAATGGCAAATGGAGATGAAATTTCATAATTTAGATTTTTTGGAAAATTTTCCATTTTCATCCATTTTTTCCAGTAACAAAGAAGGGTTAACAGCCAAACAAAACTCAATATTTATTGCCCTGATTCTGTCGTTTGCAGAAACACCCCATATGTGGTCGTAAACTGCTGTATGGCCAAACGGCCATACACCGTGTCCCATTTGAAGCCCCCTGATGCACCCCTAGAGTTGTAACTCCATAAAAGTGACTCCATCTAAGAAACTACACCCCTGAAGGTATTCAAAACCGATTTTACAAACTTTGTTAACCCTTTAGGTGTTCCACAAGAGTTATTGGCAAATGGAGATGAAATTTCAGAATTTCTATTTTTTGTTACCTTGCCTCAAAAAAAGTGTAATATAGAGCAACCAAAAATCATATTTACCCTAAAATAATACAAACAAAACTGCCACCTTATCCAGTAGTTTGCAAAATGGGGTCACTTTTTGGAGTTTCTACTGTTGGGGTGCATCAGAGGGGCTTCAAATGGGACATAGTGTCAAAAAACTAGTCCAGCAAAATCCACCTTCCGAAAACCATATGGTGTTCTCTTCCTTCTACGCCCTGCCGTTTGGCCATACAGCAGTTTACGACCACATATGGGGTGTTTCTGCAAACTAGAGAATCAGGGCAATAAATATTGAGTTTTGTTTGGTTGTTAACCCTTGCTTTGTTACTGGAAAAATGGATTCAAATGGAAAATTTGCCAAAAAATAGCTGTTTTGGGACCGTTTTTATTTTTTGTTATTTACATCGTTGAACTGACAGGTTAGATTGTGTGCTATTTCTATAGAGCAGGTTGCTACGGATGCGACAATACCAAATATGGCTACTTTTTGGGGGGTTTGTTTCAGTTTTACATAATAAAGCATTTTTGAAAAAAATGATTTTATTAGTGTCTCCACATTCTGAAAGCCATAGTTTTTTTTTTGGGCAACTGTCTTATGTAGGGGCTCATTTTTTGTGGGATGAAATGTTGGTTTGATTGGCACTATCTTGGGGTGCATATGACATTTTGGTCACTTTTTTGTGATGTAAAGTGACAAAAATGGCATTTGACATCGTATTTATTTAATTTTTTTTGTTGTGTTCACCTGAGGGATTTGGTCATGTGTTATTTTTATAGAGCAGGTTGTGACGGACGCGGCAATATATAATATGTATACTTTTTATTTATTTATTTAAGTTTTACACAATATCATAATTTTTTAAAACAAAAGAAAATCATGTTTTAGTGTCTCCATAGTGTGAAAGACATTTTTCTTTTTTTTTTGGGCGATTGTCCTATGCGGGGTATCAATTTTTCCGGGATGAGATGATGGTTTGATTGGCACTATTTTCGGGTGCATATAACTTTTTGATAGCTTGCTATTACAGTTTTTGAGATGTGAGGTGACAAAATTAATTTTTTTTTATTTATTTTTTTAACGGTATTTACGTGAGGGGTTAGGTCATGTGATATTTTTATAGAGCAGATTTTTACAGACGCGGTGATACCTAATATTTGTAGTGTATTTTATTTTTTTAAGTTTTATTCAGTGATATGTATTTTTATTATAATTTTCTCTTTTTTTTTGCACTTTTTTTTGCACTTTTTAACATTTTTTTTTACCCAGACCCACTTGGTTCTTGTAGATCCAGTGGATCTGGTGTCTATATAATACAGTTAGTACAGTATTTTTTACTTTACAAATTCTGAATAGGCTTTTGCCTTTAGCAAAAGCCTATTCAGAGTTTCAGTGCCATGGAGAGCAGGACGCTTCTGAAAGCATCCTGCTGCCATGGCAACCATCACCCGCTGCCAGAACAGAGCAGCGGGTGATGGGAAGAGGGAGGGAAGCTCCCTCCCTCTGCTATCCCATCCTGTTGGGGGCTGCAAAGGCACAGCAGCCCCCCTGATGGGAGAGGGAGGGAGCTCCCTCCCTGTTAACCACTTCCATACTGCGGTCCGTACGGACCACGGTATGGATGGGGTTAAACTGCTGAAATATGTACAGCAATGTGCTGACCCCCTGCTATACCAACTAGACACCAGGGACAGCATTTGGTGCTTCCTGCACCACCCAGCCATGGCACTGCCCGCAATTCCCACCCCTGCACCACCCGGGGGGACACTAACATGGCTGGGTGCAGGGGGGGTTAACATTTAAAAGTTAGGGGCATTTTTAAGTTTCTGATCCCCGCGGTCATAGACCGCGGGGATCAGAGACTACAGAAAGCGCAGCAGGTTTACTGTGGTAACTGTGATCTCTGACATGGAGGGGGGTCACAGGACCCCCCCGGGCATTGTGCCAAGATGCCTGCTGATTGATTTCAGCAGGCATCTTGTTCCGATCACCACCACGCGTAGCGGTGATCGGATATTCGCAGGGTGTACATGTACGACCTGCGTCCTTAAGTACCAGGACACAAGGGCGTACATGTACACCCTGTGTCCTGAAGAGGTTAAAATAATAGGATAATGTGGAAGATCGATCTAAAGAGATTTAAAACTACTTTCCATGTTTTTTTTCTTTTAAGTTATCAATACCGAAGCTCCATGGCACCTAATGCATCCAGTCGAAAGAGACTATTCGATTTTCTCAGCAGTTCTTGGATAACTGTAAGATTCAGAAGTATGTATGGCTGTTCATGACATGGTCACAATATAAATAGTAAAATATGGAGGTTCAACAACTTGAAAAGACAGTTTGTTGAAGGTATAGAAAATAGTTGAGGAAGTTTGTAGATGACATTAAAGAAGCCAGAAAATACGGCCATCACAAGGACCATAGTTCATGAATCGAAGAAAGTAGCCTAAAAGGAAGGTTGCACAGATAGGGAACATACTTGGTAAATTTGACTTTTGCTCTATTTTCAACAACCCTTGTACTGTTATGTGGGGAAAGCAAAATCACCATCTGAATGTTGGGAGTAGCTGTCATTGTGAGGCTAATGTCCAGGTGAAGATCTCTCACTATTGTTATCTATGCAGACAATCACACATCTCTGTGAATGTGGTAGACAATACACAAGGTGTGGAATTATCTACACATTTCGGTGTAGTGATTTTTAATTTTTTTTGGGACTTCTTTATTTCAAATTGTCTGAATGACAACAAATATTTTTTTTTTCCATTTGATAGAATTGATGATGCCTAGTTTGGTATATATGGACATATCATTTTTTTGTTTTGTTTTTCCAACTATGTATTTCACAGAGACAATTTAAATAGTGTTTTGTATCATAACGTATAGAACTTTTACATTTTTTGAAGGGACAGCTTGAAAAACAGCAATTTTACAATTTTTGGGGAGGGGTGATTTTACTGTGTCCACCATGCTATACTAGTGAAATAATGAGGGAAATTTATTAAGCATGTTGTGTTAGAATTATGGCATAAAATGTGGCAAAAAAAACATTTTTTATCCACAATTTTCACCATAAAGAATGCATCACGCTAGACATGAGTTATAAATATTAAAGTGGGCGTGGCTATAAAATGTATCATCCTCTTATCGGCAGAAATGGCTCAAATTGTTGCTGACAATTAAGCTGCCTTACGTGGTGGTGTTTTGTGTAAAAAGTCACTTCTATGGCAAAAAGATGCAACTGTTTGTCGAACATTCACATTTATGATATGAAATGAAAAAACAAACTGTAGTGGAAAAAAGTGATAGGAATGTATTAAAACACAATGATATTAATGAGCTAAACAGCAGGGTTTAGTCAAAACAATAATAAAAAAGTCCAGAGCATAAGACAAAAGTCGCAATTTACCACTGAAAATGTCGCAAATATGTTTCAAAAGTTGCATCTGTGGTCTGGACAGGGGTGCCTAAAATAGCGTATTTCAGTTTAAAAATGTCTCATTTTAGTGCTATTGGTGTTAAAATGTTGCAAATAAAGAGAAATGGGTTGATATTTAAAAAAGTGGCATGTACCTTTTGATATATGAGGTGAAATAAATCACCATTTAGGTTTTTACATGTGTTTTTGGTTCAAATTACGACATCATTCATAAATGTCCTCCAATGACTTTTTTATGGTCAGTTTTAAACAAAATAGCAGATTTATATATATATATATATGTAAAATAATTAAAAAAATTATATTGCTCCTTTCAAAGACCTCACAATATGTTTTGCTTTTTTGTAGATAGAGCTATATCAGAACTTGTTTTTGTAGGACCAGTTGCAGCTCCCATTACTGCCATTTTGGGATACATAAACTTTTTTTTATCAATTCCTATAGCATTTTTTATGGTGATGAAATTAAAAAAACAACAACAGTATTTTGGTATTTCTTTCAGACAGTTCAATGTAATCATTTTATTCTATGGTCCATTATGTATTGGCAATATCAATTTTGTATAGTACTTTTCTTTCTTTTTACCAAAGTATGGTTTTGAAATAGAAAAAGTATATTTTTCCTAACTCTTTAATTTTAATAGAACTTGACACTCTATTGATGGTTGTCTAACAGATCAGCCTGAAACCTTTATTAACAACTAATACCCATATACAGTTGTCATAGATAGTTAATTCCACTTAGAGTCATTCTTCTTCTAGATAAGATCTGTAAGAAATCATGTCCTGTGCTAAATGAAAGTCTTATAATCTGTTCTACTGGATATGATATGGAATATTTCATATATGTGAATTATAGATGGAGAGTCCTGTGGGTATAGGTCTGGATGGAATGTATCTCATCAGGATGTAAAATGCTAATTGTTTAAACTGATTCTCACATGAAAAGGTCTCGGAGTTTCCAAGGAATCTCTTACAGATGCTAAATAGGAGAGAACAATAGGTCTCTGCCCTGCAAATACAATGTGTAAATGAAGGACCATCTGATGTGATGATGAAAGGTTTCACTAATCATGAAGGTGGGACTGGGTGTCTCCTGAGGGTAAAAGGAGGGGCAGATAGGTGTAGCCACCAAAGGGGTATAAAAGACTGAAGTATGGGTCAGAAAGCTTGAATTCACCAAGGGAATTTTCTTGGATCACTGACTTGCTGAGAGAAGACACTGACTGGAGATCAAGTCCTGATTGTGTGGAGGGTCCATGTTTAGTAAGTATCACTTAACTGACTGTAAGTGGAAGGAATTATAAGATATTGTAATCTGGGCTGTGTATGAAGAACAGTGGAGCAGAAGGATGAAGTGCGCCTTATTTACCAAAATGAGAAACAAAAAATAATTATTTTCTGGCTTGCTCCAGTCACTATCATGTTGACAGAAATTGGACTTTTTTTGTCCTGTTGTTTTAGCCAATCTTGTCTCCATATTTTAAAAGCCTATAGACCTTATTTTACCTATTAACCATCTATAAGAGACAGTATCAAAAGCCTTTGCAAAATCCAGAAAAACTACATCCACAGCCACTCCTTTATATCAGAGAATTATCTCCTTATAAAAAAAAACTATGTTAAACCTATGCTGGTTATCTGATGCACACAAACGTATTTTGTTTCCATGTCTGTTCCGTTTTTTTTTGCCGATAGGATGCGGACCCATTCATTTCAATGGGTCCGCAGAAAAAGCGGACAGCACATCGTGTGATATCCACATCCGTATGTCCATTCTGTAGCCCCACAAAAAAATATAACATTTCTTATTCTTGTCGGTTTTGCGGAGAAGGATAGGCATTGTTACAAAGGATCCGCTAAAAAACAGATGCCATACACACGTCATCAGTTTTTTTGGGAACCGCAATTTGTGGACCGCAAAACACATATGGTCGTGTGCATGTAGCCTGAGTCTGGGTTTCAGAAATATTGATCAAAGTCTGAAAAAGTCCATGTCTTACTAAGTTTGGTTTCCAAAAGTCTTGATCCAAGTGTAAACAAGTTCAAAGTTAATTACTTTATTTTTCTGGATTCTAGAAGTAGATCCAAATATGCACAAGTTCCGAGTCGATGTCTTTGAGTCTGCTGTCCTGTAGGTCAACTGTCTCCCATCTGGATTTCACTGTGTTTTCCAGTTTGCACAGTGGTTCTAAAAATTCTGTAACATTGTGGCTTTGGTGTCAGTTTTAAATCTATTTTTACTTTGTGAGATTGCACCAAATTTATGAAATGACTCACAATAATAATAATATATATTTGAGTAATATATTTAAAGTTTAATTTGACATATGCCTAGGTCAGTAAACGTATATTTTAGTGAACTGAAATAAGACATGAAAGAGTTCTGATCTGTAATTCTGACCTACCTTTAACTCCACTTCTGAAAGTTGGGATGTCCATCAAATGTCTTAAAGTTTGACCAAATGTTGCATTTGGGCATAACTTGAAACTTTTTTGTGCCACAAAACTGATGTAAAAGATTTTACAAATATTTCTTATGTCAGTTTTACAATCACTTTGAAAATTAGATGAGAATTACTTCAGCTACTACTCACTTGGAGATTTCTAACTGGCACTTTTTGGCAACATTTTAATGTGTTCAATAGAATCTGCTAACAATCTTCCTTTAATCAGTGCTTCTAACTTTGAAAAACGGTTGACTTCATGTTAATTAGATATTCCTTATACCTTTACACTTTATATGATTTACAATTAAAAGAAAACATCTCATCTTATAAATACAATTGCCTTTTTCTAGGTGAAGACTGGATCAGAGGCTTCCATAGACGTCTAATTTTACCTCCCTCTTATAAAGTAGAAGATAATCAAGCACAGATTGTCAATAATAGCACTGGACATAGACTGGGTGAAATGTCTGCAAGTTCTCAATGTGGGAAACATTTTGAACATAAATCGTACCTTTATATAAACAAGATAATTCACAAGGATGAAACACCATTTCCATGTTCAGAATATGAGAACACTTTTAATACGAAAGCACATCTTGTTGAACATCACAGAATATCACACAGAAGAGAAGACATTTCCATGTACTGAATGTGGGAAGTGTTTTAGCTACAAATCACAAATTGATAAACATCTGAGAACTCACACAGGAGAGAAGCCATATTCATGTTCTGAATGTGAGAAATGTTTTTATCAGAAATCACAACATGATATACATCTGAGAACTCACACAGGATATAAGCCAATTTCATGTCCTGAATGTGATAGATGTTTTAATTGGAAATCACAACTTGAAATACATCTGAGAACTCACACTGGAGAGAAGCCATACTCATGTCCCGATTGTAAGAAGTGTTTTACTAAGAAAGCAAATCTTATTAAACATCTGAGAACTCACACAGAAGAGAACCCATACTCATGTCCCGATTGTAAGAAGTGTTTTACTAAGAAAGCAAATCTTATTAAACATCTGAGAACTCACACAGAAGAGAACCCATACTCATGTCCCAATTGTAAGAAGTGTTTTACTATGAAAGCAAATCTTATTAAACATCTGAGAACTCACACAGGAGAGAAGCCATACTCATGTCCCGAATGTGAGAAGTGTTTTACTGAGAAATCAAATCTTGTTAAACATCTGAGAACTCACACAGGAGAGAAGCCATATTCATGTCCTGAATGTGAGAAATGTTTTAATTGGAAATCACTCCTTGATATACATCAGAGAACTCACACAGGAGAGAAGCCATTTTCATGTCCTGAATGTGAAAAATGTTTTAATCAGAAACCAAATCTTGATAAACATCTGAGAACTCACACAGGAGAGAAGCCATATTCATGTCCTGAATGTGAAAAGTGTTTTACTGAGAAATCAAGTCTTGTTAAACATCAGAGAACTCACACAGGAGAAAAGCCATTTTCATGTCCTGAATGTGAGAAATGTTTTAGTTGGAAATCACTCCTTGATACACATCTGAGAACTCACACAGGAGAGAAGCCATTTTCATGTCCTGAATGTGAGAAATGTTTTAGTTGGAAATCACTCCTTGATATACATCAGAGAACTCACACAGGAGAGAAGCCATATTCATGTCCTGAATGTGAAAAGTGTTTTACTGAGAAATCAAGTCTTGTTAAACATCTGAGAACTCACACAGGAGAGAAGTTATTTTCATGTCCTGAATGTGAGAAATGTTTTAGTTGGAAATCACTCCTTGATACACATCTGAGAACTCACACAGGAGAGAAGCCATTTTCATGTCCTGAATGTGAGAAATGTTTTAGTTGGAAATCACTCCTTGATATACATCAGAGAACTCACACAGGAGAGAAGCCATTTTCATGTCCTGAATGTGAGAAATGTTTTAATTTGAAATCACTCCTTGATATACATCAGAGAACTCACACAGGAGAGAAGCCATTTTCATGTCCTGAATGTGAAAAATGTTTTAATCAGAAATCAAGTCTTAATAGACATCAGAGAATTCACACAGGAGAGAAGCCATATTGATGAACAGAATGTGGGAAATGTTTTAATCGTAAAGCAAATCTTTTGAATCATCTAAGAATTTATGGGGGAGAATCAATATGTGTCTATCATCGAAAAAATAGCCATATATCAAATAGCATAGGAGAGAACTTACTTAGGCGACAATTAATTGAAATGTTCGGATAGTAGGAGATATGGCAGGTGTGTAGCTTCATAGTAGGATCTCCTACCTCATGCTGTGTTCTGATCATCTACTTTTTCTTTCAACTTATTTGCTTTATTGACTTCTTGCAAATTTACAAGTAAGGATTCTAGTTGATCTTCCATAGATAATGATTTATGTTTAAATTCTTCCACCTTGTCTAATTGTATCTTATTATCCTATTTGGCCTCTTCCACTATTGTTGGTAAGGAAGGCAACAGTTATTTTATTATAGCTTTAGCCAAAGCGGAAATATCTAAAGGAGGGTTTTTATCGGTTTCTTTAACCTACACCTCCACAACGTCCCAAAAAAACAGAACATGTGACCAGAACAAGGCCTTGTTCTAGTCTACTTCCATAGTCTTTCAGCTGATGTTTTTATTGCTTAAACAGTAGCAAAAATTACTAGTACAAAAATGTAATTAAAACTGCTACAGAAATGTAATTAGCAATCTATCTGTGAACCGACCCTTAGGTAATGTTATCCATAGTGTTTTTATATATTAATTTTATAAAGCATTGTGTTAGGTTTTTGCCATTGTATGGCAAAAAGCACTCTTGACCAATGTTTGCTACAAGATAATTAAAAAGATGACGTATTCTACATTTTTGTGATGCTTTCCCTCATTTTTGCTGTGATTTTTGAGTTCATGGTATTGTTTCTAGAATGCAGCTTGCTCTGTTTATCTTGGCCCGCTCCACAGATCACCTAGCGCTCTTCCCTAGTGATCCTTCACCTACTCACTACACCAGATGATCCTCCCCAATACCACCAATGGCAATAGATAGGCGGATCAGCTGTGGCAGCTTTCCTAAATAATTTAGACGTGGGCATGTCTCTTCTACCAAACCATAACTATTTTATGCATTTTTTCTTATGTAACAGTTTAGCCATGTAACCCTATGGATTATAGTACACTATATCAGTATTATAGCACATGACTATAATTTACAGTATTACAAAATACCCAGGACAAACCAACATGGAGGCTCCTTTGTATGTTGCCTTACTGACCTACTTTTGTACACAATGGTGGAATCCACAGCTGACATATACATAGCACAGCTATATACACCCCATGACACATACAGCTCTAACACATAGTTGATATATATATATATATATATATATATATATATATATATATATATATATACCTTCAACACACAAAACTTTGCTACATACACATATCACACACTATTATCTTTATTTAAAGATGACATTTCTCTACAGAAAAGAATATAACTTTCAACAATATTCGAAAACAAATTCATGAAATTCATGTTTATTGAAGCAAATATGAACCAGTATAGTCAAAAGTAATAAATGTGTAGACAAACACATAGTTTCTGACGCATTTCTGCCTGATTAACAGACCCAAAGTCGTAGTCGATTCTCTGCACTTACACCTCAGTATTCTCTTTCTGGTTCTGGCCCCTCTCACGTATGACATCATCAAAGGTCGTTTAGCTTCCAGTCAGTAATGCATTAGGTTTCATGGCACATGGTGCTAGAAGTCTTTTTTATGCCCTACAACTCCCCTCCCCAGCATACATACCTCTGCAAACATGCGTAACCACAACTTCACTGGATATTTTTCAGAAGTTCCATAGCAGTGATTGGAGAGAATGCCATAGATCAGGGCTGGCCAACCTGCGGCTCTCCAGCTGTTGCAAAACTACAACTCCCAGCATGCCCAGACAGCTTTCCAGATATCAGCCTACAGCAGGGCATGCTGGGAATTGTAGTTTTACAACATCTGGAGAGCCACAGGTTGGCCAGCCCTGCCATAGATGCACAGTAGTAGTGGAGCTCATTACAGAAATACAGCACAATATCCAAGCCCCACACGTAAATATAGCACCAGAAAGAAACACAGTAAATAAGCACAGCACCAGATCCAAGCATGCCACATAAATACAGAACCAGATCGAAGCATGGCATATAAATACAGAACCAGATCGAAGCATGGCTTATGAATACAGCACCAGATCCAAGCATAGCACATAAATCCAGTACCAGATCCAAGCAAAACACATGGATACAGCACCAAGCACGGTACATAAATATAGCAAACAACCCAGCTCATTACTTACATACAGCACCAGAACCAATACTGAGCATATGTACTGCACAAACTCAATACATATATCATTTGAATAGTCAACTTTGCCCTTGACAAATAAGTATTTGACGTTTGAAACTAAAGGTCCCACTATGGCCTGAACAGGTGTAAAGGTACGCTGGGAGTTGCATTTTCTCCAAACCTAACAGTGGACTAGTAAATGTAAAATATAACTTTTAATATAGATGACTTATAAAAGGTACTAACAAAGGACTGATAATGGGTGAGAAAAACTCAATCTCCTGCCTCCGGCAGGTCAAAGGCCTAGATAGAATATTACTATCAGGACCAAAAATCAGCCAAAATAGCTAACTACAGTGAAGATCAATGTGGCGGTACCCACTAACTGTTCCCCAGATCTATGGTCGACAGTAAAGTGGAATCCTACTACCACTTGCCCAGTACAAACAATAAGCCTAAAAACGCCTGTACACAATTGACATGTGATAATCTTACCTACCTTGTCCGGCAGAAAAAGTGGGCCTCTTTTGGGCCAACATACCACAAAGGCACCTTAGTCAAAAATATATAAGACAATAAAGGCCTTACAGCATCCAGTGTTTTGCTTGTAACATAAAGCCCTATAGATGATGAGGACTTGAATTTCAGGGTATGTCCACCAATGACGTTGTATCCATGTCAGTGGCTGATTTAACTCCTAAATCACCCTATTAGTAGGTCCCTACCTAGCAGAGGGAAAGGGGTCTATTCTTTCTCCTACCTACTGACACAGAGCCCCCGCCCCGACAGGGGCGACCCCATATGGATCCTGTCCCTGTAAGAGGCCTAAAAAAACTACACTCCCCCTCACACTCAAATCCATACACGCCACGTTTGTCCCGGCACATGGGATTCCTCAGGGGATATGATACAGATTGGGAGGGATAAAAGCTGAAAGAAATTAACATAACACAAGGTGCATTGTCACATGCTGATTCATATAGCTACCTTGATATCACTGAAGCTTGCCAAAAAGAGTAAGTACTTACATAAATGCACAAATTCCCTTATCGCTGTAAAATGGACAGTGGTCCTAATTCACAAATTGCAGGAGGGAAGTGTCCCTTCTAATACAAAGTTTGAAGGAGCAGCAGTCAAAAGACCGCCTCCTCCTTTTAACAGGCTCCCGTGTGTCAGCTGCAGAAGAAACTCCCTCCCACTTCCGGTCTAGCGCTGGTGGAGCGCATATTGGAATGCACGCGAACCAGCGTGCGTGTGCCGACCGGAAGAGGGGGGAGTCACATGATAAGAGTCAGCCGGGAGCAAGCCCTAGGTATAATGCGCGTCCTGGGTTGCCTAGCAACGTGACCTTAGGGCTAAATAAAACACACAGTAGCCGTATACATGAAGATAGAGGTACTCCATATTAAGAGGACTTTCAATGGCAAAAAACCTATGGTGTATATATATATATACCCACATCAAATAGCTGAGTTAAAGAGGACAAAATATACACCTAATAATATCAAAAACGATAATCTACACCATCTCCAAATTATTTGTAGGACATTTCTCTATGATTACAATGTGGTATTAGTGTCATGTAAGACACCAATACCGCATGACATGCGACAGATGTTAGAATTGGAATTGCTAGATAAAACAACTATAATTCTGTTGTTCATTAAGTCCATGCGGGCCCACAGTTCTTAAATAATGAATCCATCTGGATTCACACTGACGAATTTTACAATCCCAGTCACCATGTCTAGATTATGGTTTAACTGGCTTAATGCCCATAAATGAAAGGCATTCAGTTCGACCACCATAATCTGATTAAATGTGGCGGGCGACTGGGGTATCTCTGGAATTCAACACATCGCCAATATGTTCTCCTATACGTCTGCGGAACTCTCACTTCGTCTTTCCCACATATTCAGTACAGCACTCGCATGTAATTTTGTACACCACACCTTGAGATTTACAATTAATGTAGTCACGTATAGTATAAACCTTCTGTGTATTAGAGCTTATAAATGTTTTGCTGCATTTCATGTATTTACAAGACACGCAACCTCCACAGCATTAATTGCCACAGATGTGTCTATCTAGCAAGGTACGGCTCGTTGGTGCAGATACAAAATGACTATTAACAAGTCTGTCACAAATACTGGGTCCCTTACGGTAAGTGATACTCGGGCATTCCGCTATCACCTCTGCTAGATCAGGATCCATTCTCAAAATATGCCAGTACCGTGCTATTAGCTCCCTAACATGTTTAGATGCTGCATCAAACTGGCATATAAGATGAGTCTAATTTCTTTGGAGGAATCTCCCAAATCTCGCATCTGTCTAGGGGCCAGTAAGGCTGAACGTTTAGTTGCCAGTGTTTTTTGAAAGGCTGGTTTCAGAGTGCTCATGGGATAGCCACGGTCTAAAAATCTGTCCCTTAGGTCCTTAGCCTTATTAATAAACTCTGACGTTTGTGAACAATTGCGTCTGAGTCGTAAATACTGGCCCCTGGGTATTCCCCTCTTAAGTGGGAAGGGATGATAACTCTCCCATCTAAGAAGGGAATTTGTGGAGGTCGGTTTTCAAAAAATTTAGGTATCCAGTGTCCCATTAGTGTTTTTAGAGATGCAGATATCCAGAAAGAGCAAGGTGGTCAGATGACATTCACTTTTAAAACGTAGTCCCACGCAATTCTGGCTATCAGCCCATAGCTGAAAAGACGCTATATCGCCTTTCCAAATTACAAAGACATCGTCGATATAACGTGCCCACAACTGGATCTTGTCCACATCGTCCCTAGCCTCATCGCCAAAAACATACATACTCTCCCACCAGCCCAGGAACACATTTGCATACGATGGGGCACAAGGACTTCCCATCGCAGTGCCCCTGAGCTGGTGGTAGACCTTACCCCCAAAGAGGAAATAATTTCTCCTGAGGGAAAATTCCAGAAGTTGGTGAACAAACTGATTAACTGATTATGCAATGAAAATTGTACACTTCTAGTGGACAAAAAATGATCAGTTGCTTTGAGGCCTAGGTCATGGGGAATTGAGGAGTATAGTGCCTCCACATCTATACTCCCCAATATACAGTCTTCCTCCAAATGTATACCCTCCAATTGTTTGATCAAATCCCCTGTGTCTTAGACATAGGAAGGTAAAGCCAACACAAAAGGGGATAGGATCTTATACACCCACATTGTGAGTTAAGCTGTCTACCCCAGACACAATAGGTTGCATTTTCACAAAAGAGTCATCGCCCATCATCACACCATGCAAGTGATTACAGCACTGATTAGACACAATCGGTGACAGAATAAACATTTGCATTTAGTGACTTACAAGTGATGGATTTATTTCCTATCCGTTTCATCTGGTTCAGACACCATGATCATTTCTCCCGAATACAACTCAATATAATAGTGGCAAACACTGTGCCTCTGAATACAGTCATGTCTCATACTATGCCCCTGAAAATAAAGCACCATACACACAGTTCTCTTAATGCTAGAGTCCCCTTATAAAGTGCCACACACCCTGTGCCACATGGATGTGTAGCCTTGTGCTCTGTGTCCCTGTATATGGTGCCGGGATCTGGACTCCTTTATTTAGCTCCTTTTACTCTGTGCCCCTTTTATATAATACCCCATGCTCTCTGTCCCCCTGTATGGCTCCATGTTCTCCCCCCCCCCCACCTACAGTGTCTCATGATATGTGCCCACTATTGATGAGCGAAGAAAGCTTCAGATCTTAGATCCGAAGTCGCTTCGTTCATAACTTCAAATTAATGCTGTATGGAGATCTGTCTCGGTACAGCATTAAAATATACAGCCTCCGATGAAGTCAAGACAGTTATTCGCAAAGTCTTGTGAGGTATTTGATTTATAAAGTGGGAAACCACTTTAATACCTATATCCGAACTCAGCTTAAGTACCCAAGTACTAGTCGGTACTAAAGCTGACTTCAGATCCCAGCTTTAAAATGGCTTTCAAGTTGAATAATTGAAGTCCAAAGTCATTCAACAAAGTCTTGCGAGACTTCAGACATGACAAATTTCAACTCCGCAAAGCCCATGCATTTCAATGCAGTATGGAGATGGGTCTCCATACAGAATTCAAATGAAGTTTTAAATGAAGCGATTTTGGATCTATGATCCGAATCTCACTTCACTCAACACTAGTCAGAAAGCTTGAATTCACCAAGGGAATTTTCTTGGATCACTTACTTACTGAGAAGACACTGACTGGAGATCAAGTCCTGATTGTGTGGAGGGTCCATGTTTAGTAAGTATCACTTAACTGACTGTAAGTGGAAGGAATTATAAGATATTGTAATCTGGGCTGTGTATGAGGAACAGTGGAGCAGAAGGATGAAGTGCGCCTTATTTACCAAAATGAGAAACAAAAAATAATTATTTTCTGGCTTGCTCCAGTCACTATCATGTTGACAAAAATTGGACTTTTTTTGTCCTGTTTTTTTTTTAGCCAATCTTGTCTCCATATTTTAAAAGCCTATAGACCTTATTTTACCTATTAACCATCTATAAGAGACAGTATCAAAAGCCTTTGCAAAATCCAGAAAAACTACATCCACAGCCACTCCTTTATATCAGAGAATCATCTCCTTATAAAAAAAACTATGGTAAACCTATGCTGGTTATCTGATGCACACAAACGTATTTTGTTTCCATGTCTGTTCCGTTTTTTTTTGCCGATAGTATGCGGACCCATTCATTTCAATGGGTCCTCAGAAAAAGCGGACAGCACACCGTGTGATATCCACATCCGTATGTCCATTCTGTAGCCCCACAAAAAAATATAACATTTCTTATTCTTGTCAGTTTTGCTGAGAAGGATAGGCATTGTTACAAAGGATCCGCTAAAAAACAGATGCCATACACACGTCATCAGTTTTTTTGGGAACCGCAATTTGTGGACCGCAAAACACATATGGTCGTGTGCATGTAGTCTGAGCCTGGGTTTCAGAAATATTGATCAAAGTCTGAAAAAGTCCATGTCTTACTAAGTTTGGTTTCCAAAAGTCTTGATCCAAGTGTAAACAAGTTCAAAGTTAATCACTTTATTTTCCTGGATTCTAGAAGTAGATCCAAATATGAACAAATTCCGAGTCCATGTCTTTGAGTCTGCTGTCCTGTAGGTCAACTGTCTCCCATCTGGATTTCACTATGTTTTCCAGTTTGCACAGTGGTTCTAAAAATTCTGTAACACTGTGGCTTTGGTGTCAGTTTTAAATCTATTTTTACTTTGTGAGATTGCACCAAATTTATGAAATGACTCACAATAATAATAATATATATTTGAGTAATATGCAGTATGGAGATGGGTCTCCGTACAGAATTCAAATGAAGTTTTGAATGAAGCGACTTTGGATCTATGATCCGAATCTCACTTCACTCAACACTAGTTGTTGCTTATGGTTTTCCGGTTAATTCTTGAAAGATTGATAAACACAGCCAGAATGTTGTATCTCCAGCATTTTCCAACAGTTTCTTGCCCCACCTACTGGACAACTGTCACACATTCTTAAGATACTTGTTCAGAATAGACATTTATATCGGCCTCAACCATCCATTCTTGTACTTAGAGATGAGCGAACACCTGGATGTTCGGGTTCGAGAAGTTCGGCCGAACTTCCCGGAAATGTTCGGGTTCGGGATTCGAACTCGATCCGAACTTTATCCCGAACCCGAACCCCATTGAAGTCAATGGGGACCCGAACTTTTAGGCACAAAAAAGGCTGTAAAATAGTCCAGGAAAGGGCTAGAGGGCTGCCAAAGGCAGCAAAGTGTAGAAAAATCCCCTGCAAACAAATGTGGATAGGGAAATGAATTAAAATTAAATAAAATAAATAAAAATTAACCAATATCAATTGAAGAGAGGTCCCACAGCAAGGAATCATGCGTCATATCACCCTGCACCGGAGAATGTCACTCTCATGTATTTTGGACCAGCACCCAGACAGAGGATACAGGTCCCACAGCAAGGAATCATGCGTCATATCACCCTGCACCGGAGAATGTCACTCTCATGTATTTTGGACCAGCACCCAGACAGAGGATACAGGTCCCACAGCATGGAATCATGCGTCATATCACCCACCACCGGAGAAGGCCACTCTCATGTATTTTGGACCAGCACCCAGACAGAGGATACAGGTCCCACAGCATGGAATCATGCGTCATATCACCCACCACCGGAGAAGGCCACTCTCATGTATTTTGGACCAGCACCCAGACAGAGGATACAGGTCCCACAGCATGGAATCATGCGTCATATCACCCACCACCGGAGAAGGCCACTCTCATGTATTTTGGACCAGCACCCAGACAGAGGATACAGGTCCCACAGCATGGAATCATGCGTCATATCACCCACCACCGGAGAATGTCACTCTCATTTATTTAGGCCCAGCACACAGACAGAGGAGAGAGGTCCCACAGCAAGGAATCATGCGTCATATCACCCACCACCGGAGAAGGCCACTCATGTATTTTGGACCAGCACCCAGACAGAGGATACAGGTCCCACAGCATGGAATCATGCGTCATATCACCCACCACCGGAGAAGGCCACTCTCATGTATTTTGGACCAGCACCCAGACAGAGGATAGAGGTCCCACAGCAAGGAATCATGCGTCATATCACCCACCACCGGAGAAGGCCACTCTCATGTATTTTGGACCAGCACCCAGACAGAGGATACAGGTCCCACAGCATGGAATCATGCGTCATATCACCCACCACCGGAGAAGGCCACTCTCATGTATTTTGGACCAGCACCCAGACAGAGGATACAGGTCCCACAGCATGGAATCATGCGTCATATCACCCACCACCGGAGAAGGCCACTCTCATGTATTTTGGACCAGCACCCAGACAGAGGATACAGGTCCCACAGCATGGAATCATGCGTCATATCACCCACCACCGGAGAAGGCCACTCTCATGTATTTTGGACCAGCACCCAGACAGAGGAGAGAGGTCCCACATCAAGGAATCATGAGTCATATCAACCACCACCGGAGAAGGCCACTCTCATTTATTTTGGACCAGCACCCAGACAGAGGATACAGGTCCCACAGCATGGAATCATGCGTCATATCACCCACCACCGGAGAAGGCCACTCTCATGTATTTTGGACCAGCACCCAGACAGAGGATACAGGTCCCACAGCATGGAATCATGCGTCATATCACCCACCACCGGAGAAGGCCACTCTCATGTATTTTGGACCAGCACCCAGACAGAGGATACAGGTCCCACAGCATGGAATCATGCGTCATATCACCCACCACCGGAGAAGGCCACTCTCATGTATTTTGGACCAGCACCCAGACAGAGGAGAGAGGTCCCACATCAAGGAATCATGAGTCATATCAACCACCACCGGAGAAGGCCACTCTCATTTATTTTGGACCAGCACCCAGACAGAGGATACAGGTCCCACATCAAGGAATCATGCGTCATATCAACCACCACCGGAGAAGGCCACTCTCATGTATTTTGGACCAGCACCCAGACAGAGGAGAGAGGTCCTACAGCAAGGAATAAGGCGTCATATCAACCCCCACCGGAGAAGGCCACTCTCATTTATTTTGGACCAGCACCCAGACAGAGGATACAGGTCCCACATCAAGGAATCATGCGTCATATCAACCACCACCGGAGAAGGCCACTCTCATTTATTTGGGACCAGCACCCAGACAGAGGAGAGAGGTTTTCACAGCAGAGAATCAGGCATTTAGATCACCCACCACAGGAGTAGGACACCATTTAATGGGACCCCGGCAACCATGTCAGATGGCACAAACATCAGCTTCACATCACCCAGCACAAGAGAAGGCCACTTTGAGAGACTTTGACCCCTGCACCCAGACGGAGGAGAGGGGTTTCACAGCAGAGAATCAGGCATTTAGATCACCCACCACAGGAGTAGGACACCATTTAATGGGACCCCGGCAACCATGTCAGATGGCACAAACATCAGCTTCACATCACCCAGCACAAGAGAAGGCCACTTTGAGAGACTTTGACCCTGCACCCAGACAGAGGAGAGGGTTTTCACAGCAGAGAATCAGGCATTTAGATCACCCACCACAGGAGTAGGACACCATTTAATGGGACCCCGGCAACCATGTCAGATGGCACAAACATCAGCTTCACATCACCCAGCACAAGAGAAGGCCACTTTGAGAGACTTTGACCCCTGCACCCAGACGGAGGAGAGGGGTTTTCACAGCAGAGAATCAGGCATTTAGATCACCCACCACAGGAGTAGGCCACCATTTAATGGGACCCCGGCAACCATGTCAGATGGCACAAACATCAGCTTCACATCACCCAGCACAAGAGAAGGCCACTTTGAGAGACTTTGACCCCTGCACCCAGACGGAGAGAGAGGTTTTCACAGCAGAGAATCATGTATTTAGATCACCCACCACAGGAGTAGGACACCATTTAATGGGACCCGGCAACCATGTCAGATGGCACAAATATCAGCTTCACATCACCCAGCACAAGAGAAGGCCACTTTGAGAGACTTTGACCCTGCACCCAGGCGGAGGAGAGGGGTTTTCACAGCAGAGAATCAGGCATTTAGATCACCCACCACAGGAGTAGGACACCATTTAATGGGACCCCGGCAACCATGTCAGATGGCACAAACATCAGCTTCACATCACCCACCACAAGAGAAGGCCACTTTGAGAGACTCTGACCTCTGCACCCAGACAGAGGATACAGGTCCCACAGCAAGGAATCATGCGTCATATCACCCTGCACCGGAGAATGTCACTCTCATGTATTTTGGACCAGCACCCAGACAGAGGATACAGGTCCCACAGCATGGAATCATGCGTCATATCACCCACCACCGGAGAAGGCCACTCTCATGTATTTTGGACCAGCACCCAGACAGAGGAGAGAGGTCCCACATCAAGGAATCATGAGTCATATCAACCACCACCGGAGAAGGCCACTCTCATGTATTTTGGACCAGCACCCAGACAGAGGATACAGGTCCCACAGCATGGAATCATGCGTCATATCACCCACCACCGGAGAAGGCCACTCTCATGTATTTTGGACCAGCACCCAGACAGAGGATACAGGTCCCACAGCATGGAATCATGCGTCATATCACCCACCACCGGAGAATGTCACTCTCATTTATTTAGGCCCAGCACACAGACAGAGGAGAGAGGTCCCACAGCAAGGAATCATGCGTCATATCAACCACCAACGGAGAATGTCACTCTCATGTATTTTGGACCAGCACCCAGACAGAGGAGAGGTTCATTCAACTTTGGGTTGCACCGCAAGATCATGGTAAAGTAAAAAAATGAGGATTCAATAAAGAAGTGCCCCAGAGTACAAGAATACATGGTTGATGGGGAGGGAAATGTCTATTCTGCACAAGGGAGGCACAGGTCCTGTGGGATCCATGCCTGGTTCATTTTTATGAACGTCAGCTTGTCCACGTTGGCTGTGGACAGGCGGCTGCGTTTGTCAGTAATGGCGCCCCTGCCGTGCTGAATACACGTTCAGACAAAACGCTGGCCGCCGGGCAGGCCAGCACCTCCAAGGCATAAAATGCTAACTCTGGCCACGTGGACAATTTGGAGACCCAGAAGTTGAATGGGGCCGAACCATCAGTCAGTACGTGGAGGGTGTGCAGACGTACTGTTCAACCATGTTAGTGAAATGCTGCCTCCTGCTAACACGTTCCGTATCAGGTGGTTGTGCAGTTAGCTGTGGCGTGGAGACAAAACTTTTCCACATTTCTGCCATGCTAACCCTGCCCTCAGAAGAGCTGGCCGTGACACTGCTGCGTTGGCGACCTCTTGCTCCTCTTCTGCCTTCGCCTTGGGCTTCCACCTGTTCCCCTGTGACATTTGGGAATGCTCTCAGGAGGGCCTCTACCAGCGTGCGCTTGAACTCGCGCATCTTCCTATCACGCTCCAGTGCAGGAAGTAAGGTGGGCACATTGTCTTTGTATCGGGGATCCAGCAGGGTGGCAACCCAGTAGTCCGCACACGTTAAAATGTGGGCAACTCTGCTGTCGTTGCGCAGGCACTGCAGCATGTAGTCGCTCATGTGTGCCAGGCTCCCCAGAGGTAAGGACAAGCTGTCCTCTGTGGGAGGCGTATCGTCATCGTCCTCCGTATCCCCCCAGCCACGCACCAGTGATGGGCCTGAGCTGTGTCAGGTGCCACCCCGCTGTGAACCTGCTTCATCCTCATCCTCCTCCACCTCCTCCTCATCCTCCTCGTCCTCCAGTAGTGGGCCCTGGCTGGCCACATTTGTACCTGGCCTCTGCTGTTGCAAAAAACCTCCCTCTGAGCCACTTCTAACAGACTGGCCTGAAAGTGCTAAAAATGACCCCTCATCCTCCTCCTCCTCCTCCTCCTGGGCCACCTCCTCTTCCATCATCGCCCTAAGCGTTTTCTCAAGGAGACATAGAAGTGGTATTGTAACGCTGATAACGGTGTCATCGCCACTGGCCATGTTGGTGGAGTACTCGAAACAGCGCAACAGGGCACACAGGTCTCGCATGGAGGCCCAATCATTGGTGGTGAAGTGGTGCTGTTCCGCAGTGCGACTGACGCGTGCGTGCTGCAGCTGAAACTCCACTATGGCCTGCTGCTGCTCGCACAGTCTCTCCAGCATGTGCAAGGTGGAGTTCCACCTGGTGGGCACGTCGCATATGAGGCGGTGAGCGGGAAGGCCGAGTTACGCTGTAGCGCAGACAGGCGAGCAGCGGCAGGATGTGAACGCCGAATCGCGCACAGACGGCCCTCACTTTATGCAGCAGCTCTGACATGTTGGGGTAGTTGTGAATGAACTTCTGCACCACCAAATTCAGCACATGCGCCAGGCAAGGGATGTGCGTCAAACCGGCTAGTCCCAGAGCTGCGACGAGATTTCGCCCATTATCGCACACCACCAGGCCGGGCTTGAGGCCCACCGGCAGCAACCACTGGTCGGTCTGTTGTTCAATACCCCGCCACAACTCCTGCGCGGTGTGGGGCCTGTCCCCCAAACATATGAGTTTCAGAATGGCCTGCTGACGTTTACCCGGGCTGTGCTGAAGTTGGTGGTGAAGGTGTGTGGCTGACTGGATGAGCTGGTGGAAGCAGAGGAGGAGGAAGCCGAGTAGGAGGAGGAGGCTACAGGAGGCAAACAATGATGCCCTGTGATCCTTGGCGGCGGAAGGACGTGCGCCAAGGAACTCTCCGCCTGGGGCCCAGCCGCCACTACATTTACCCAGTGTGCAGTTAGGGAGATATAGCGTCCCTGGCCGTGCTTACTGGTCCACGTATCTGTGGTTAGGTGGACCTTGCCACAAATGGCGTTGCGCAGTGCACACTTGATTTTATCGGACACTTGCATGTGCAGGGAAGGCACGGCTGTCTTGGAGAAGTAGTGGCGGCTGGGGACAACATACTGTGGGACAGCCATGGACATCAGCTGTTTGAAGCTGTCTGTGTCCACCAGCCTGAATGACAGCATTTCAAAGGCCAGTAGTTTAGAAATGCTGGCATTCAGGCCCAGGGCTCGAGGGTGGCTAGGTGGGAATTTACGCTTTCTCTCAAGGTTTGTGAGATGGAGAGCTGAACGCTGCCGTGTGACATGGTGGAGATGCTTGGTGACGCAGGTGGTGGTGTCGCTGGCACATCCTCTGTTTGGTGGGCGGCAGGTGCCAACATTCCTCCCGAGGCGGAGGAAGAGGCCGAGGCAGCAGCAGAAGAGGGAGCAGGGGAGCCTGAGTGAGTTCCTTGCTTTTAAGGTGTTTACTCCACTGCAGTTCATGCTTTGCATGTAGATGCCTGGTCATGCAGGTTGTGCTAAGGTTCAGAACGTTAATGCCTCGCTTCAGGATCTGATGGCACAGCGTGCAAACCACTCGGGTCTTGTCGTCAGCACATTGTTTAAAGAAGTGCCATGCCAGGGAACTCCTTGAAGCTGCCTTTGGGGTGCTCGGTCCCTGGTGGTGGTGGCCTGTATCAGGCGAACTCTCTTGGCGGCGGCTGTTCTGCTTTTGCCCCCTGCTCCCTCTTTTGCTACGCTGTTGGCTCGGTCTCACCACTGCCTCTTCCTCTGAACTATGAAAGTCAGTGGCACGACCTTCATTCCATGTGGGGTCTAGGACCTCATCGTCCCCTGCCTCGTCTTGCACACAGTCTTCCTCCCTGTCCTCCTGTTCGGTCTGCACACTGCAGAAAGACGCAGCAGTTGGCACCTGTGTTTCGTCATCATCAGAGACGTGCGGACTCCGATGAGGTGGTATTCCCATGTCCTCATCATCAGTAAACATCAGAGGTTGTGCATCAGTGCATTCTATGTCTTCCACCACAGGGGAAGGGCTAGGTGGATTCCCTTGGGAAACCCTGCCAGCAGAGTCTTCAAACAGCATAAGAGACTGCTGCATAACTTGAGGCTCAGACAGTTTCCCTGATATGCATGGGGGTGATGTGACAGACTGATGGGCTTGGTTTTCAGGTGCCACCTGTGCGCTTTCTGCAGAAGACTTGGTGGGAGATAATGTTGTGAATGTGCTGGATCCACTGTCGGCCACCCAATTGACTAGCGCCTGTACCTGCTCAGGCCTTACCATCCTTAGAACGGCATTGGGCCCCACCAAATATCGCTGTAAATTCTGGCGGGTACTGGAACCTGAGGTAGTTGGTTCACTAGGATGTGTTTCTGTGGCAGAATGGCCACGTCCTCTCCCAGCACCAGAGGGTACACTAACACCACCACGACCGCGTCCGCGTCCCTTACTAGATGTTTTCCTCATTGTTACCGTTCACCAAGCACCACAATAAGGAAAAAAATATTTGGCCCAATGTATTGATTTCAAATTCAGGCCTTTTTTTACAGGCACCTACCACTATCTGCCTATTTGTTTATGTAGCTTATTACACTAATCCAGGCACAGCAGTAACCACTGATTTAGGGGAATATCTCTTTTAGGGCAAGTATTTAGGCCCTGGATGAAAGGTATCCTTTTATGGACAGATTTACAATGGGCCTGCAACAGCTGTGACACCAGATTTAGGGTATTGCTATTTTGGCAAGTGAATTTCACCCCAGAAGAAAATATATGTTTTTGCGGATACTAATATAGTTTGCCAGGCTCAGCTGTGACACCATATTTAGGGTGTTGCTATTTTGGCAAGTGAATTTCACCCCAGAAGAAAATATATGTTTTTGCGGATACTAATATAGTTTGCCAGGCTCAGCTGTGACACCAGATTTAGTGGATTGCTATTTTGGCAAGTTAATTTCACCCCAGAACAAAATATATGTTTTTGCGGATACTAATATAGTTTGCCAGGCTCAGCTGTGACACCAGATTTAGTGGATTGCTATTTTGGCAAGTGAATTTCACCCCAGAACAAAATATATGTTTTTGCGGATACTAATATAGTTTGCCAGGCTCAGCTGTGACACCAGATTTAGGGTGTTGCTATTTTGGCAAGTGAATTTCACCCCAGAAGAAAATATATGTTTTTGCGGATACTAATATAGTTTGCCAGGCTCAGCTGTGACACCAGATTTAGAGGATTGCTATTTTGGCAAGTGAATTTCACCCCAGAACAAAATATATGTTTTTGCGGATAATAATATAGTTTGCCAGGCTCAGCTGTGACACCAGATTTAGTGGATTGCTATTTTGGCAAGTGAATTTCACCCCAGAACAAAATATATGTTTTTGCGGATAATAATATAGTTTGCCAGGCTCAGCTGTGACACCAGATTTAGTGGATTGCTATTTTGGCAAGTGAATTTCACCCCAGAACAAAATATATGTTTTGCGGATAATAATATAGTTTGCCAGGCTCAGCTGTGACACCAGATTTAGTGGATTGCTATTTTGGCAAGTGAATTTCACCCCAGAACAAAATATATGTTTTTGCGGATAATAATATAGTTTGCCAGGCTCAGCTGTGACACCAGATTTAGTGGATTGCTATTTTGGCAAGTGAATTTCACCCCAGAACAAAATATATGTTTTTGCGGATAATAATATAGTTTGCCAGGCTCAGCTGTGACACCAGATTTAGTGGATTGCTATTTTGGCAAGTGAATTTCACCCCAGAAGAAAATATATGTTTTTACGGATAATAATATAGTTTGCCAGGCTCAGCTGTGACACCAGATTTAGGGTGTTGCTATTTTGGCAAGTGAATTTCACCCCAGAAGAAAATATATGTTTTTGCGGATACTAATATAGTTTGCCAGGCTCAGCTGTGACACCAGATTTAGAGGATTGCTATTTTGGCAAGTGAATTTCACCCCAGAACAAAATATATGTTTTGCGGATAATAATATAGTTTGCCAGGCTCAGCTGTGACACCAGATTTAGTGGATTGCTATTTTGGCAAGTGAATTTCACCCCAGAAGAAAATATATGTTTTTGCGGATACTAATATAGTTTGCCAGGCTCAGCTGTGACACCAGATTTAGGGTGTTGCTATTTTGGCAAGTGAATTTCACCCCAGAACAAAATATATGTTTTTGCGGATACTAATATAGTTTGCCAGGCTCAGCTGTGACACCAGATTTAGAGGATTGCTATTTTGGCAAGTGAATTTCACCCCAGAACAAAATATATGTTTTTGCGGATAATAATATAGTTTGCCAGGCTCAGCTGTGACACCAGATTTAGTGGATTGCTATTTTGGCAAGTGAATTTCACCCCAGAACAAAATATATGTTTTTGCGGATAATAATATAGTTTGCCAGGCTCAGCTGTGACACCAGATTTAGTGGATTGCTATTTTGGCAAGTGAATTTCACCCCAGAAGAAAATATATGTTTTTACGGATAATAATATAGTTTGCCAGGCTCAGCTGTGACACCAGATTTAGGGTGATTGCTATTTTGGCAAGTGAATTTCACCCCAGAAGAAAATATATGTTTTTGCGGATACTAATATAGTTTGCCAGGCTCAGCTGTGACACCAGATTTAGAGGATTGCTATTTTGGCAAGTGAATTTCACCCCAGAACAAAATATATGTTTTTGCGGATAATAATATAGTTTGCCAGGCTCAGCTGTGACACCAGATTTAGTGGATTGCTATTTTGGCAAGTGAATTTCACCCCAGAAGAAAATATATGTTTTTGCGGATACTAATATAGTTTGCCAGGCTCAGCTGTGACACCAGATTTAGGGTGTTGCTATTTTGGCAAGTGAATTTCACCCCAGAACAAAATATATGTTTTTACGGATACTAATATAGTTTGCCAGGCTCAGCTGTGACACCAGATTTAGAGGATTGCTATTTTGGCAAGTGAATTTCACCCCAGAACAAAATATATGTTTTTGCGGATAATAATATAGTTTGCCAGGCTCAGCTGTGACACCAGATTTAGTGGATTGCTATTTTGGCAAGTGAATTTCACCCCAGAACAAAATATATGTTTTTGCGGATAATAATATAGTTTGCCAGGCTCAGCTGTGACACCAGATTTAGTGGATTGCTATTTTGGCAAGTAAATTTAACCCCAGAACAAAATATATGTTTTTGCGGATACTAATATAGTTTGCCAGGCACAGCTGTGACACCAGATTTAGGGTGTTGCTATTTTGGCAAGTGAATTTCACCCCAGAAGAAAATATATGTTTTTGCGGATACTAATATAGTTTGCCAGGCTCAGCTGTGACACCAGATTTAGAGGATTGCTATTTTGGCAAGTGAATTTCACCCCAGAACAAAATATATGTTTTTGCGGATACTAATATAGTTTGCCAGGCTCAGCTGTGACACCAGATTTAGGGTGTTGCTATTTTGGCAATTGAATTTAACCCCAAACCAAAATATCTGTTTTGGCGGACACTATTATATTTTGCCAGCCACTGCTGAAACCACTGATGTATGGTTTTGCTATTTTGCCAATTGAATTTCACCCCAGAAAATAATCTATCCTTTGCCAGACAGCAGACAGTATTATGCTTGTCTAGCCAAAGCTGGAACACCAGATTTAGGGGATTGGTATTTGGGCAATTGTATTTAACCCCTTAATAAAATATAGAAATTGCTATCCTGAGTTTCTAGGGGTGACAATTAGCACAGCCAAGCCCCTGATGGAGGATATAGCAAAAAAAAAATAGTATTGAAGCATTGATGGATGTGTGGCAGCTTGTTCTGGAGCACCACAAGTCACAAAATGGCCGCCGATCAACCCAGAAAATAAGTGACAGAAAAACGCTCTGTGCAGCCAAAAACCAGCAATCAAGTAAATAGCAGAAGTTCACTGATTCTCAGCTGCAGATCGATCCGTTCATTAGGTGCTGTTGCTGACTTTTCCCTGCCTATCTCGCCCTCACAGAAGCTGCATCCTCTCCCTACACTAGTCAGAGCAGTGTGACGTGCGGCGCTACGTGACTCCAGCTTAAATAGAGGCTGGGTCACATGCTGCACTTGGCCAATCACAGCCATGCCATTAGTAGGCATGGCTGTGATGGCTTCTTAGGGCAAGAAGTAAGACGCTAGCTGATTGGCTGATGTGCAGCCCTTCAGAAAGCGGTAAGAAATCGACGAACACCGAACCCGAACCCGAACTTTTTTGAAAATGTCCGGGTTCGGGTCCGGGTCCCGGACACCCCAAAATTCGGTACGAACCCGAACGATGCGCGAAATGTTCGCTCAACACTACTTGTACTCAAGTGCACATATTCTTTGTTTTATTTTTTTATATGTCCCAATATTTTGGAGGCTACCCCAATTAATAAAGCAAACAAAGAAAAAAAACATTGTTGGCTACCCTATCTCGATCGCCGCTTCCACCTACAACACCACATTGAGCGCCTCCTCAACCTCCGACTCCACATACACCTCCTCTTCCTAGTTCTAGATTGTTATTTTTAAATTTTATTTATTTTATTTTAAGTTATTCCCCTATCCAGATTTGTTTGCAGAGCACTTGTCATGCTCTTAAGCACATTTTGCAACCCTCTAGCCCTTTCCATGACATTTTTAGAGCCATTTTACTGCCCGAAGGTTCGGGTCCCCATTGAATTCAATGAGTTTAGTGTTCTGGGTCAAGTTTGGGGTCAAGTTCAGGAACTCAAACTTTTTTGCGAAGTTCGGCCGAACCCGGCGAACCCGAACTTCCAGGTGTTCGCTCAACACTAGATATATGGTTCAATCTTCCTTTTCTCATCCTCCTCCTCCATCATATCAACATGCTTATTAGGCTGCTCTTGCTCCTAATGTTTTAGAGGGTCCGCTTACAACCAGGTCCTTTCACTTAATGCAAAGGATTTATGAGTGTAGGAGTCCCACTACCTGAACAATTGTACCACAATGTGAACAAGGTCCTCCTTGTAATTTTTGGCAGCACTTATATACAATTAAATATACAGGAAAGAATGTTTCCTAACAATTTTTCCTCTAAAATTGATTTTATCTTCGGTTTTGTGTGTAATATTGTCAGTATGTAAAAGTGGCGTACTACTCGGACAACATCGTTCCCAGCAAGAGGCATCCAGACATCCTCCCTATGCTGTTCTCGAACCATTTCAGGGGTGTTTCCATCAATTTCTGACCTTTTCCTGTGAACCAGACACCCTCACTTCTTCAGAGCAGGGGGTGCCTGGTTTAATGCTCAGGTTCTCCCATTGACTTCCATTGTGTTCAGGTGCGCTGTAGAGCACCCGAGCATCGCAAAATGTTCTACTCGAGCACCCAAGCACTTTGGTGCTCGATTAACACTAGTTTTCTTACTTTCACTTTGTAATAAATGTATCCACCAGTATAGGAAAAAATTGATTCCTATCCTTACCACAAAGCACCAGGAAATTCAGATTTAAATTTAGATTCAATGCTAATTGAATTTTTCGGAAAGTTCATATCAAATTTCACTTAGGATGCTTCGCTCAACACCAGTCACAAACTGATAGCATGCAGTTTGTCTAGGCAGTTTTTTTTATTCTGAAGCTGGCGGTATAACACTTCAGAAAAGCTTCTATTAATGTCACGGTAGGTGAGGGAAGGAAGAACACCAAATACACAACAATAACAGAAACACAGACTAGGCCCCAAAGCTAGGGAGAGAGGAGTGGTAACCTCCTAGTTATCCCTGAGCCTCTCCATGACTGCTAACAGTATGAGCAAGGTAGAAGAACTCATACACTGGAACCTAGACCTGCTGAAACTGACACAAACCCTAAAATAGGGAGTGGGGATGAGATTGCTGGGACCCTCCACACTGAAGGGACCAGCGTCTCCATGAGACCTACGACACACAAACAGTAGAAAGCAAAGCAGGAGAAGCTAATACAACAGCTTGGAATTCCAGAAGGAAATATAAACCATAAGGGCTGCAAAGAGAGGCGGGTATAAACAGAGCCACTAAACAGCTAATGAGCAGAACCTTTGGAGAGGTGGGATTCTGCCAACAAAAACAAACAGCAAAGAAAAAGAGAAAGATCTATCAGATAGACTCACATGCAGCAAGTCTATCAGATCTTCTCAGGACTCTCACAGGGCAGGTAGGGACAATTAAACATTTGGTCAATCCTGACCAATCATGGAAGTCCCTTTAAATCCATAGCTTAATAAAAAATAAATAATAAAAGGCAATACATTTCTAATCGCCATGTGGGGGAGCTGATCCAGGCATGATAGATCAGTACTAGAGATGAACAAATTTTAAAAAAATTAGATTAGGACAGTTTGCCGAATTTCCCAAAAAGATTAGAGAGGGGTCGTTGATCCAGGGAGTTATTCTGATTGCCTGATTTTTCCCCTTAAGTGAGGAAAATTGGCTTCTACCTCACAGGGGTTTTTCGCCTTCCTCTGGATCAACTTGTAGGAAACAGGCCGAACTGGATGGACAAATGTCTTTTTTCGGTCTTATATACTATGTTACTATGTTACTATGTTACTATGATTTGATTCGATATGAATTTTTTCATGATTCATTAGGTCAATGTTATATAATGAACTCTGTAGTAGCCCAAGATTCTACTATAGAGAGAAAGATTGCACTTTTACACCATCGTCAGCTGATTCCACATAAATTTCTACAGAACCTGTTCTGTTTCATGCTGATACAAGTAGTTCCCCCAGACAGAGCGAAGAAGGGTGTCAACAGCAAGTTTGCGTTGACATCACTGTTCATTTTGCCCTTCATCTCATGCGGCATGAGAACAACCCCCAAAAAACTTATCCTGTCTTTTGAGCACCCACCTTCACATGGTCAGCTTTCCTCAGTAATCCATCAGTCTAAGGCCAAAAAAAAAAAAAAGGAGTGGTTCCAAAACATAGATGACACGTGATTGGAAAGTTTGCATGTCTCTGTTTTGTACCAACTCCTGCTTTTGGCTTCCAAATCATGAACATATCCTGATGCAAAATAGGGACTGCATGCTAGAGGCCTCACTGCTGCTCTGAGGACAGGATACCTTATGTTTCTCATTTTTCCATCCTTCTGACAGATCAGAAGAAAGGCAAAATAAATGGTGATGTCCACAAGGCAAAACACGGCCAATAATGGCCTGTCATAGAGTAGGGAGGGTGGCAATCACATGAGGAGTCAACATAGTGGCCCAGTTACAGAGCGTTGAGGTGACAACCGCATGAGGAGTCAACATAGGGGTTAGTCACAGAGTGGTGAGGGTGACAACCACATTACGAGTCAACATAGTGGCCGGGTTAAAGAATGGTAAGGACGGCAATCACATGAGGAGTCAACATAGTGGCCCGGTTACAGAGTGGTGAGGTGGCAACTGCATAAAGAGTCAACATAGTGGTCAGTCACAGAGTGGTGAGGGTGGCAACCACATGAGGAGTCAACATTTTGGCCCAGTTACAGAGTGCTGAGGTAGCACCCACTTAAGGAGTCAACATAGTGGCCTAGTGACAGAGTGATGAGGTGGCAACTGCATGAGGAGTCAACATAGTGGTCAGTCACAAAGTGGTGAGGCCAGAAACCACGTAAGGAGTCAACATATTGGCATTAAGTTGATGCTTCATTCTCAGGCTTCTTATTTCCTCTTTCAAACATGTGGAGCAGCCATTTTAAAAAAAAAAAAGTGATTTATTATCACGATTAGAGTTGAGCGAACACCTGGATGTTCGGGTTCGAGAGGTTCGGCCGAACTTCACGAAAATATTCAGTTTCGGGATCCGAACTCGACCCGAACTTGACCCCGAACCCCGAACCCCATTGAATTCAATGGGGACCCGAACTTTTGGGCACTAAAAAGGCTGTAAAATAGCACAGGAAAGGGCTAGAGGGCTGCAAAAGGCAGCAAAATGTAGGTAAATTCCCTGCAAACAAATGTGGATAGGGAAATTACTTTAAATAAAATAAAAAAAATTAAAAATGAAACAATATCAATTGGCAACTTGGAGGAGGAGGTGGAATAGGAGGTTGGGGTGGCGTCAGGTGGGAATGCTATGGGAGTTGAAGTTTTCATCACAGCCAAAAAGGATTCATGTCTGCCTGCAGTGCCACAGGCTTCATTCACAGACTCAGGGCCATGGTAACCATACATGGGAGTTGAAGTTTACATCACAGCCAAGAAGGATTCATGTCTGCCAGCAGTGTCACAGGCCTCACTCACAGACTCAGGCCAATGGCAACCATACATGGGAGTTGAAGTTGTCATCACAGCCAAGAGGGAATCATAAAATGGGGATTGCAGTCAGCACAACCCAATACGCAGGTGCACATTGCTATGGTGAAATACACATACAAACGTAAAAACAAAGGTGCAATGGCACACTGCAGCTAGAGCTCCGTCCTGCCACTATGCTGGATGTTAGATGAGGCATTAGTTTATATTTTGGCCAAATTATGTAAGCCACCCACCACTTCACGGTTGCCTCTACGAGTGGTCCCTAACATTAATTCTTACCTTTTATGGGCCATATCAGCCACACAAAATCCAGGGAGTGCAGGTGCAGCATGCATGCCAGATACACTCTGCTTGTAACCCCGTCTGGTGCCATACAGCGTTCATCAGATCAAGGGATGCAAATACCAACATGCATGCTGAGCCCACTAGTACTTCTTCTGGAACCAAATGGCTTCTGGTAAGTTCTATAAAGCAGACTCAGTTTTATACTGACTTTAAAACCAGCCTACAGGGCAGATCCACTAGTCAGGTGTGCATGACTGCATGAAGGTCACCACGCCTCCAATATATGCTACAAAGGAATAAAATGGGGATTGCAGTCAGCACAACCCAATACGCAGGTGCACGTTGCTATGGTGAAATACACATACAAACGTAAAAACAAAGGTGCAATGGCACACTGCAGCTAGAGCTCCGTCCTGCCACTATTCTGGATGTTAGATGAGGCATTAGTTTATATTTTGGCCAAATTATGTAAGCCACCCACCACTTCACGGTTGCCTCTACGAGTGGTCCCTAACATTAATTCTTACCTTTTATGGGCCATATCAGCCACACAAAATCCAGGGAGTGCAGGTGCAGCATGCATGCAGATACACTCTGCTTGTAACCCCGTCTGGTGCCATATAGCGTTCATCAGTTCAAGGGATGCAAATACCAACATGCATGCTGAGCCCACTAGTACTTCTCCTGGAACCAAATGGCTTCTGGTAAGTTCTATAAAGCAGACTCAGTTTTATACTGACTTTAAAACCAGCCTACAGGGCGGATCCACTAGTCAGGTGTGCATGACTGCATGAAGGTCACCACGCCTCCAATATATGCTACAAAAGAATAAAATGGGGATTGCAGTCAGCACAACCCAATACGCAGGTGCACGTTGCTATGATGGCTTACATAATTTGGCCAAAATATAAACTAATGCCTCATATAACATCCAGCATAGTGGCAGGACGGAGCTCTAGCTGCAGTGTGCCATTGCACCTTTGTTTTTACGTTTGTATGTGTATTTCACCATAGCAACGTGCACCTGCGTATTGGGTTGTGCTGACTGCAATCCCTATTTTATTCCTTTGTAGCATATATTGGAGGCGTGGTGACCTCCATGCAGTCATGCACACCTGACTAGTGGATCCGCCCTGTAGGCTGGTTTTAAAGTCAGTATAAAACTGAGTCTGCTTTATAGAACTTACCAGAAGCCATTTGGTTCCAGAAGAAGTACAGTAAAAAGAGGTTAGTGTCTCCCACCAAGACAGCAAGCAATTAAACGAAATTTAGGCCCCTGACACCCACACAATGGGTCGCTCATTTGACAGTAAAAAGAGTTTAATGTCTTCCAACAATGCAGCAAGTGATTAAACGAAATATAGACCCCTGACAACTAGACAATGTAGAGGTCATTTGACAGTATAAAGAGTTTAATATCTCCCACCAATGCAGCAAGCGATGAAACGAAATATAGGCCCCTGACAACCAGACAATGGGGCGGTCATATGACAGTAAAAGAGTTTAATGTCTCCCACCAATACAGCAGGCAATGAAACAAAATATAGGCCCCTGACAACCAGACAATGTAGAGGTCATTTGACAATAAAAAGAGTTTAATATCTCCCACCAAGACAACAAATGATTAAACGACATATAGGCCCCTGACACCCACACAATGGGGGGTTAATTTGACAGTAAAAATAGTAAAATATCTCCCACCAAGACAACAAATGATTAAATGGCATATAGGCCCCTGACACCCACACAATGGGGCAGTCATTTGACAGTAAAAATAGTTAAATATCCTTTAAATGACAGTATTAAACTTAACCAGCCACAGCTGGAACACCAGATTTAGGGAATTGGTATTTTGGCAATTGAATTTAACCCCAGAAAAAAATCTGTCCTTTGAAGGACAGTATTAAACTTAGCCAGCCACAGCTGGAACACCAGATTTAAGGGATTGCTATTTTGGCAATTGAATTTCACCCCTCAATAAAATATAGCAATTTATAAACTGCGTTTCAAGGTGTGACAATAAGCACAACCCCTGATGTAGGATATTGCAAAAAAAAGCCTAATATTGAACCCAAAAATGTATGTTGAACTTGATGGCAGCTCAAAACATGTGCTGGTGCACCAAAAGATCACAAAATGGCCGCCGATCACCCCAGAAAAAAGTGACAGAAAAATGCTCTGGGCAGCCTAAAAACCAGTGAGCAATGAACTAACAGAAGTTGAATGATTCACAGCTGTAGATTGATCCCTTCATTAAGTGGTTTTGCTGAGTCTTCCCTGCCTAATCTCGCCCTCACAGCAGCTGCATCCTATCCCTACACTAATCAGAGCAGAGTGACGGGCGGCGCTACGTGACTCCAGCTTAAATAGAGGCTGGGTCACATGCTGCACTTGGCCAATCACAGCCATGCCATTCGTAGGCATGGCTGTGAACGCTTCTTAAGGCAAGAAGTAAAACGCTAGCAGATTGGCTGCTGTGTAGCCCTTCAGAAAGCGGGAAGAAATTTTTATAAAATGTTCGGGTCTGGGTCCGTGTCCCGAACACCCCAAAATTCGGTACAAACCCGAACTATACAGTTCGGGTTCGCTCAAATCTAACCCCAAAGTGTGGTATTTTATTCTGGGCATTATATCTGCAGAAAGTAGAATTGCCGCATCTAAAGTTCCCTTTTGTTCTCCTGTCATGTAACCACTTTTTGTTCTTTTTTTCTACATGCCGACTCCTCACCAACATATCTTTTTTGTATGGCGTCTTTTAAATGTCACTATTGGTCTGTTTTTTGTATACTCTATCAGGCTGCTATCACTTTTAAGGATGTCCCAATTATTATATATTATCCTCTGTATATTCTCTGCCATGGGTCTACATTTAAAAGAGAAAACAAATCTCTTCTAACTGCCTTTTTTTTTTTCTCTTTTTTTCTTACTTTTTAGCCAATCACATTGGGAAAATCCCCCATCTCTTCTCATAGCTAATTCCAGGGCTTTATACTGGTAACACCTATCCAATAGTCTCTCTTTTTATTCTAGAGCCTGTGTCTAATATCCTGCTTCAGTGTTGTTAATTCTCCTAAGGCATCATGTACACGGCCGTATGTGTTTTGCGGTCCGCAAATTGACTTCCGCAATTTTTGGAACGGAACAGGTGGCCAATTGTAGAAATGCCTATTCTTGTCTGCAAAACGGACAAGAATAGGATATGTTCTATTTTTTTTCCGGGGCTACGGAACGGAGCAACAGATGCGGACAGCACACGGAGTGCTGTCCTCATCTTTTGCAGCCCCGTTGAAGTGAATGGGTCTGCACCCAAGCCGCAAAATATGCGGCTCGGATGCGGAACCAAACAACTGCCGTGTGCATGAGGCCTAAGTCTGATTTATTGCCCAAAGGCGACAGACCTCTTTACACTTGATGAAGATGGGATGGAATCTTGACATAGGGGCCACTTAATATGGTGGATTTGGTGATCTCTGTAATGGAGACACCCCTTTGCTTGGTTTTCCTTCCTTTGAGGGATATCTGGCTTTCATTGTGTTGTAGACCCATAACTGGGGCTCCACATTTATTTTGCATATTCCTGTTTCCCAGGGAGCTTTGCACTTCGGATTGCTGTGTTGAGACTCTTAAGTGAGGCTCCACGGTGTTTTTTGTAGCTGGTCTCCCTGAGATCAGCTATTATTGTGTTTGAGTAGTCTCCGAGGCATTGCTCCTGGTTAGCCAGAGTCCTACTCCACACTGATGAGGGGCAACACCCTGAAACAGCTGTCTGTGGATGGATACCTAGCTTAGGTTTTCCCTGTCACATCCTTAAAGCTTGTAAAAACGCGGGATCTTGACATAGGGGCCACATAATATGGTGGATTTGGTGATCTCTGTAATGGAGACACCCCTTTGCTTGGTTTTCCTTCCTTTGAGGGATATCTGGCTTTCATTGTGTTGTAGACCCATAACTGGGGCTCCACATTTATTTTGCATATTCCTGTTTCCCAGGGAGCTTTGCACTTCGGATTGCTGTGTTGAGACTCTTAAGTGAGGCTCCACAGTGTTTTTTGTAGCTGGTCTCCCTGAGATCAGCTATTATTGTGTTTGAGTAGTCTCCGAGGCATTGCTCCTGGTTAGCCAGAGTCCTACTCCTCACTGATGAGGGGCAACACCCCGAAACCGCTGTCTGTGGATGGATACCTAGCTTAGGTTTTCCCTGTCACATCCTTAAATCTTGTAAAAAAGCGGGATCTTGACATAGGGGCCACTTAATATGGTGGATTTGGTGATCTCTGTAATGGAAACACCCCTTTGCTTGGTTTTCCTTCCTTTGAGGGATATCTGGCTTTCATTGTGTTGTAGACCCATAACTGGGGCTCCACATTTATTTTGCATACACTTGATGAAGAGGCAGGGATCGGCTCGGCTACTGAACCTTTATCCAAGTATATTGATTGGCTCCTTAGACCAGTTTTCAAAAAACCATAATTGATGTATTAGGTAATACTAAAAAGGGTGACCTCTTTTTTCAATTCATTAAAGAAAGTTTGGATTTTGTTCTAACCAATAATTTTTTTAGATTCGGGAATCAGTGGGGCAGACAAAAACATGGTACAGCCATGGGGACACCAGTATCATTCACATTTGCTAATATTTATCTAGCTAGATTTGAGGATAGATCTTTTTTCTCTGTGAACAACCCATTTTTACCCCATATAATGCTATTTTTAAAATACGTGGATGACATCTTCATAGTTTGGTCGGGAACTGAATTTCAATGTTTGGAATTTGTAACACACTTAAATGAGAAGAACAATATGAATATGAAATTCAACTGTAACTATGGGGATCAGGCCCTACAGTTCTTGGATGGTGTTGTTGTGGTGAAGTGCAATGAGCTGGTCACGGAGGGCTATTTTAAGCCCATGGCGACAGACTCTTTGCTACACCATGACAGCTTCCATCCATCAAGTATAAAGAGGTCTGTCCCCTATGGTCAAGTTATCAGACTTAAGGCTCATGCACACGCCAATTTGTTGTCCCCAATGCACAGGCAACCTCCTTACGGCCGCCGAGATGGATCCAGATCCATTCAACTTGAATGGGTCTACAGCAGTCCGTTCTTCTAAAAGATAGAGCAAGTTCTATCTTTTTGCGTAACGGAAGAACAGAACAGAACCTAATGGAAGCACTCTTTAGTGCTTCCATAGGGTTCTGTTCCGTGCTGTTCCACACCTCCAGATTTTAAGACCTATTCAAGTGAATGGGTCCGCATCTGTGATGCGGAATGCACAAGGAACGGTGTTCATGTATTGCGGATCCGCATATGCTCTGCATTGCAGACAAGGATAGGCATTATTACAATGGATCAGCAAAAATAACAGATCAGCAAAAAAAATAACAAATGCCATATGGACGTCATCCGTTTTTTTTGTGGATCTGCAATTTGCAGACCGCAAAACATATATGGTGGTGTGCATGGGTCCAAAAGGTAATAAAAAAGGAGGAAATAAAAAAGGCAGTTAGAAGCAGGGCCAGCCTTTGGGGTGTGCGAGCTGTGTGGCCACACAGGGCGCCATTGCAACAGGAGTGCCCAGCCCGGGGGCCAACACAGCTCGCAGGCTACCAGGGCCGGACTGGCCTGCTGGCCAGCACTAGTCCGGCAGCCTATCAGAGGCCTGTGCAGGCGGCGCGTTGACGTCATCGCACCGCCGGAGCCATACAGCGAGGGACACAGGCCGGAAGAGGCCTGCATTGCATCACTGACATGGAGGTAAGTATAAGTGGTTTTTTTTGTACAATACTGGAACATGATAGGGTGGGGGCTACTGGCACATGATAAGGGCGGGGGGCTACTGGCACATAAGGGGGGACTACAGGCAGATAAGGGGGCTACTGGCACATAAGGGGGGCTACTGGGGCATGATAAGGGGGGGCTACTGGCACATAAGGGCTACTGGCACATAAGGGGGGACTACTGGCACATGATAAGGGGGCTACTGGCACACAAGGGGCTACTGACACATGACAGGGGGGCTACAGGCACGTGATAGGGGGGGCACTCTGGCTGCTGGCACATGATGGTGTGGGGCTCTTATTACTGCTACTACTAGAGGGGGCCAAACAAAGACGTGGGTTGAAAAAAATTGGGAGAAACTATACATGCTTAGTGTTGTAAAATGGTTAAATATAGTGTACTGACAACATTGCTCTTGTTTCTACCAGTGGTAATAAAGCTATCTACAGACCCCTCAGTAGTAATAAGGCCCCCTATAGTGCTCTTAGTAGAAATAAGTCAGATCTATAAGTTCCTTCTATAGAGCCCCCCAGTAGTAATAAGAATGCCTATAATGTCCCATGGATTTATAATACCCCTACAGTGCCCCCAGTATTTATACTGCCCCCTACTGTTATAATGCTCATCCTGATGTGCCCCCAGTATTTATAATGCCCCTGCAGTGCCCCCTCTAGTTATATTCCTCCCTTCACCATACAGTCCCATGTAAATAACATAACACCACCTCTTCAACCCCCTCCAATATACAGTCCCATGTAAATAACATCCCCTCCTCAACAGCCAACTCAAACATGCATTTTCATGTAAACATCAGCCACCTTCAACGTACATTCCCATGTAAATAACGTCACCCCTGCCCACAGACGCCTTCAACATACAGTCCCATGTAAATAACATCACTCCCTCCCACAGCTGCCATCAACATACAGTCCCATGTAAATAACATCACTGCCTTCCCCAGCCCTTTCCTACTTACAGTCCCATAGAGATACCATCATCCTCTCCCACAGCTCCCACATACTTTCTCATGTAAATGACATAATTCCCCCTCTGCAGCCACCAGCAACATACAGTCCCATGTAAATAACATCACCTCCTCCCACAGCCGCCTTCAACATACATTCCTATATAAATAACATCACCCTCTCCCCAGCCACCATGGACATACAGTCCCGTGTAAATAACATCATTGCCTCCTATAGAGCCTTCAATAAACAGTCCTATGTAAATAACATCACCCTCTCCCCAGCCACCTCCAACATACAGTCCCATGTAAATAACATGACCCCTTCCCCGGCCACCTCCAACACACAGCTCCATGTAAATAACATCCTCCCTTCAAGCCTAACATACAGTCCCGGTTAAATAACCGCAACTCCCAGCATTGCTCTGCCTCTAACTTCATTTACCTCTCCTCATGTAGCAGACATCGCCATAGCTTCTTCTCCTCTTCTGTACTGGTCACATGACTGTGACATTATTACAAGTCCTTCTCAACCACTGCATGTTTTACTTGGTCACATGACCTGTGATGTCACCACAGGTCCTTCAAATCTTTCAGTGTATTAGAAAGATTTGAGTATCATGCACATGACCGTATGTGTTTTGCGGTCTGCAAATTGTGGATCCATAAAACACAGAAGCCGCCTCGTGTGCCTTCCGCAATTTGCGGAACGGACCGGGTGGCCCATTGTAGAAATGCCTTTTCTTGTCTGCAAAACGGACAAGAATAGGACATGTTCTATTTTTATTGCGGGGCTACGGAACAGAGCAATGGATGCGGACAGCACATGGAGTGTGTGTGCGGCCCCATTGAAGTGAATGGGTCTACCCGAGTCACAAAACATGCGGCTCGGATGCAGAACCAAACAACGACCGTTTGCATGAGGCCTATAAGACATGGAGCAGAACCTCAACCAGAAGGTGGTGGTGTACTTGGACTCACAGTGCCATCCTACATGGAAAACCCCTATACTACTGGGCAGCAAAACATGATTTGTGGCCATAACTGACCGATCAGCAGCACCTTTATAAGAAACAAGTGCTTCTAAGAATCCTCCTTCCTGATGATTGCCCTGATTGTCGACCTATGTAATGGGGCATTAGTTATTATGTACTCTGCTATGACATCTAATCTTCCTGTATAGCCTGCAGTGTGGTAATATTCTGCACTGCGACTGTATGTGGTTGGAATCTAGATGTTATATGGTCACTGTATGATTGTATTATTGGTAATTCTGGAGCTTGTGTAGTGATAACGGACATCTTTCCCTGACTGTATGATTATGTTTTTCATTTTTCTTTATTTCTTCTGTTCATAGTGTAGTTTACATATTTAACATGGTGTAGGGGAGTGTGACCACATGAAGCCAAATTCACTGGCTTAATCTGCACAGCTATTTTTCCATAGTAAGGGGGTGGGTGTGATATTGTATGTGGGCTGGTGGTGTTCTTATGTGTCTGGGCTACATTTTAGTCCCCTTCTGGCCATGAAGGTTGAGCTAGTTTTCAGAGGAAAAAGTATGTGTCTAGAACATTTATGACCAGTTCAGGTCAGATATGATCTCTGTTAAACATGGAAACTAATAGTGAGAATAATTCATGTTTAGAATAATAAGATAATGTAGAAGACAGATCTAACAAGATTAAAAAAAAAAAAATACCTGCTTGTCATATAATTTTTAAGTGACCAATACCAAAGCTCCATGGCATCTAATGCATCCAGTCGAAAGGGACTATTCGTTTTTCTCAGCAGTCCTTGGATGACTGTTCGATTAAATAGTACTTATGTCTGTTCATGACATGGTTACAAGGTAAAGAGTAAAATATGGAGGTTCAACTAGCTGAAGAGACACAGTTTGTTGAGGGTATAGTAAATGGTTGAGGAAATTTGTAGAAAACATTAAAGAAGCCAGGAAATGAGGCCATCACACGGACGGTATTTCTTGGATCAAAGAAATTAGCCTAAAAGGTAGGTTCCACAGACAAGGGAGATTAATTTGACTTTTGTTATATTTTTACCAATTCTTTTACAGTTATGTGGGAACAGCAAAATTTCCATCTGAATGATGGGAGTAGTTGTCATTGTGAGGCTAATGTCCAGGTGAGGATCTTTCTCTATTGTTATGTGGACAATCACACGTCTCTGTGAAAGTGGTAGACGATACACAATGCGGGGCCTCATCTACACATTTCGGTGTGACAATGTTTAATTATTTTTGAAACTTTTTTTTTACTTCCATTTGTTTTAATGACAACTTTATTTTTGCAATTTATTTATTAGATCACTTAAATAAAGGATGCTGGATAGTTTGGTAAATAAGGACACAGCATTTTTATTTTTTTACTAACTGCACATCTCAATGTAATAACTTATAGTGTGTTAGTTTTCAAAATTTATATCAGTTTTACATTTTATAAAGGGACAGCTTTTAAAAATAGCTATTCTGCAATTTTTGGGGTGTTGTTTTTACTGTGTCCATCATGCTGTATTAGTGTCATAATGACTTTTTTCTGTTGGTCGGTTTGAAACAAAAGTAACAGATTTATACTGTTTCTGTTTTATATTTTCGATATATGCAAAGTACGGTAATTAAAAAATTCTATTGCTCCTTTCAAAGACTTCCTTTCCGTAGATAGAGCCTGATAAGGACTTTTTTGTAGGACGAGAGACAGCTTCCAATATTGCAATTTAGGGATATATAGCACTTTTTATTACTTTCTATAGCATTTTTGGGTAATGGAATGAAAAACAAAACATTATTGTGTTCAGACTGTTCACCATGCAGGAATGACTCTTTTTTTTCTATGGTTCAATATCAATTATGTATAGTGCTTTTCTTTCTTTATTTTTTTTTAATTTAAAAAGGTATATTTTTCCCAACTATTTTTTTTTCAAATTGGACTTAATGGTTGTCAAACATATCAGCCTGGCACCATTATAACAACAAATACTTATATAAAGTTGTTATAGATAGTTTATTCCAATAAGAGTCATTATTACTCTAGCTGGAAACTGAAAGTAATAATGTCCTTTGCGAGTTTTATTATATGTTGTATTATATATAATATGGAGTATTTCATGTATGTGTATTATAGATGGACAGTCATGTGGTTGTAGGTCTGGATGGAATGTATCTCATCAGAATGTAAAATGCTCATTGTTTACACTGATTCTCATATGAAAAGATCTCGGAGTATCCCAGGAATCTCTTACAGATGCTAATTAGGAGTGTGAATAATAGGTCTCTACCCTGCAAATACAATGTGTAAATGAAGGACCATCTCAGGAGGCTAGAAAATGCTAAAATGCTTGATGAGGAGAAGGCACCATTATTCTTCCATTGTATATGGTAATGAGGGAAGTCAGATCTGGTGATGAAAGGTTTCATTGATTATAATGGTGGGGCTGGGCGTCTCCTGGGTGGAAGAGGAGGAGGAGATAGCTATAGCCACCAATAACCACAGTATAAAAGACCCAAGCATGGTTCAGAAAGCTAAAATTCACCAAGGAAAATCAGTTGGATCACTGACTTGTTGAGAAGAAGACTAGAAACCAAGTCCTGAGTGTGTGGGGGTCCATGTCTGGTAAGTGTCACTGAACTGACTGTAAGTAGAAGGAATTATAAGATATTGTAATCTGTTCTGAGTTTAAGTGTACTTTCACACTAGTGGCATAGCTATCCGGCAGGCTGATCCGGCGGGTGAACAGCCTGCCGGATCCGCCATGCCGCAAGTACCCATGCACTGTCGTGCTGCCGCTCCGACCCTATTAACTTTAATGGGATGGGGCAGAGCTATGGTGATCTCCGGCCGTGCACTGCCGCGCTGCATCGTAGCTCCGCCCCCGTCCCATTATAGTCAATGGGGATGGAGCGGCAGCATGGCAGTTCACGGGTACTTGCGGCATGGCGGATTCGGCAGGCTGTTCACCTGCCGGAACAGCCTGCAGGATAGCTATGCCGCTAGTGTGAAAGTACCCTTAGGAACAGTGGGGCAGAAGTATGAACAGGTTTGTGCCTAGAATGTGGCTGATAATGTGCCAGGTTTATCGGAGCATATGAAGTGCGCCTCATTTACCAAAAAAGTATTTTTTTGTGCCTCGTTTTAGTCACTGTGTTATGTTGGCAGAAATTTGTCTTTTCTTTGTCCTGTTCTTGTTTCAGCCAATTCTTGCCTCCATTTATTGTCCTGTTCTTGTTTCAGCCAATTCTTGCCTCCATTTATAAAAATTCTAGTTGCATATATTTGGAGCACATTATTCTAGTTCCAATCAGCTATAAACTCAGCTATTTGTATCTTATTCTGAAATCTCATGAAGTCGGTTGACATTTTCAAAAGTGTCACAAAATCTTCTGCGGACTCGTCTTTTTAGCAGCTATAACCACTTTGGCTGCATTTGTTTTTACTGCAGATGTTTATTTGCTTTCTACACATTTATAATCTGTTAATCTGGCTTCACATAGAGTTTTTTTATTGGCGTTTCTCTGCAGATTTGTGTCATTTTTATTTTTACACAGAAATATAGTGGCCAATATGGGGGAACTACTCAGACCCCAAACACTGTAGCATGTTTCTCATTGGGGGAGCAGTCCCACTGCATGTGGACCACAGCAAACGACCATCCCCAGCAAAAAATGCGTACAATGGAGGATGCCGGCGCAGACCACATGCACCACAAAGGCATACTACACAAAACGGAGCATTGCGCAGAAGAAATATATAAATATATAAAAATAGAAAAAATAATGCACCAAACGGATATGCCACTGACTATACTAGCTATTCAAACAAGCAGATATTAAAAGCAAGACTGTAAGCCACACCCATATCCGACCATGTGATGGAGGCACCTGGTAGCCTCCATCACACGGTCTGATATGGGTGTGGTTTACAGTCTTGCTTTATTCACATTACATTAGTTGTCCTGCTATGGAAGCTTGGCTGTGAGCAGTATTCCATCACCTTCAGACCGTGTTCACACCATAGTTAGCGTAGTGGTAGGACACCATGCCATGCTGAGCGGCCGTGACGTGGTGCATGAGGGGCTCCGATGTGTTCCTGACAGGACTATATTGGCAAAAGTCTCAGCTTTTAATATCTGCTTGTTTGACTAGCTAGTATAGTCAGTGGCATATCCGTTTGGTGCATTTTTTTTTCTGTGATTTATTCATTTTTATTTTTAGCTGTAAAAACATCAGCTCTGGGTGTAATCTGAAGGTCTATAGGAAATATCAAAAGTAGGACACACAAGCTTTTTTTTTTGCTCACAGTATTTTTATTAATTGGGTGGCAGTTTTTTTTCTTGCTTCTTTTTAAAAACACAGCATGCTGAAGTTTTGTTGCTGTTTTCAGACATTTTTACATCTCTTTCACTGTATGGGACAAACAAATGCCAGCAATGTGCAAGCGATAAGGTCTGTTCAGATCTGTCTGGAATGTTTTTCCCCTTTCTTCAAATCTATAGGAATAAACTATTTTAAAATGCTGCTGTTGGGTAGTAGGAGGATCATGAGAGTTGGTATTAAAAGTTTGTCAGCAAATAGAGGTCAAATGCTCCTGGAGGGATACACCAAATGGAAAAGGATTTAGGAAAACTAGAGGAATGGTCAAAAATCTGACAACTAAAATTTAATGTCGATAAGTGCAAGATAATGCACCTGGGGCGTAAAAACCCAAGAGCAGAATATAAAATCAGTGATACAGTCCTAACCTCAGTATCTGAGGAAAGGGATTTAGGGGTCATTATATCAGACGACCTAAAGGTGGGCAGACAATGTCATAGAGCAGCAGGTAATGCCAGCAGAATGCTTGGGTGTATAGGAAGAGGCATTAACAGTAGAAAGAGGGAGGTGCTCATGCCGCTCTACAGAGCACTAGGGAGACCTCATTGGGAGTATTGTGTGCAGTACTGGAGACCAGATCTGCAGAAGGATATAGAAACTTTGTAGAGAGTTTCAGAGAGGAGCTACTAAACTAGTACATGGTTTGCAGGACAAAACTTACCAGGAAAGGTTAAAGGACCTTAACATGTATAGCTTGGAAGTAAGAAGAGAGTGGATATGATAAAAATGTTTTAAATATATAAAGTGAATCATCACGGTAAAAGAGGAGATAATATTTAAAAGAAGAAAAACGTCTACAAGAGGACATAGTGTAAATTAGAGGGGCAAAGGTTTAAAAGTAATATCAGGAAGTATTACTTTACTGAGAGAGTAATGGACGCATGGAATAGCCTTCCTGCAGAAGTGGTAGCTGCAAATACAGTGAAGGAGTTTAAGCATGCATGGGATAGGCATAAAGCCATCCTTCATATAAGATAGAGCCAGGGGCTATTCATAGTATTCAGTATATTGGGCAGACTAGATGGGCCAAATGGTTCTTATCTGCCGACACATTCTATGTTTCTATGCTGGGTTGTGTTTTTGAGGCCTAAAGTGTGGAGAAAAGGGCTGATAACAAAGCTGAATATCACGTGAAGAAATATATTTAATTTTAATCTACACTTGGTCCCAAAAGATGCTTAAATGGGTTTACCAGGTTCTGAATTGCTAAGATTAATTTTAAGGTTAGGGACCCCACCCAAAAAGTGGAAAAGATTTAGAACATAGAAAATAGCAGAAGAAGGGTCCGTCATTAATAATAATAAATATTCTGTGAATGCTGCAGTCAATCTGAGCAAAGGACCAACTCTTAATCTAGAAATTTCAGGAGATTCTTGAATTTTTTTGAATGTGGGTTTCGAAAACTAGGATAAACAAGGGGGCAGCCCGGCCATGTGCCATTGTGAATATGGAATGTATCATAAAGCGTAGGGTTTGGGGTTAATAGTAGTATGAATAAATAGATGATAAAAACGCAGGGGACAATGGAACGTCTCTAATAGTCTCCACAGGAAAATCCCATCCACTCTGTCTAATGCTTTCCCAGCATCTGTTTCAAGCAGAACTAGTGGTGTCTTATGTTTCTCTGTGCAATAGACAGAGTGGATGACCCATGTAGTATTAGACGTCCTATCCCTGCTCTTAACCAATAAGCGCTTTGGATAATTTAGGCAAGTTGTACTTAATACAGTGAGGCGAACGGTGTTATTATTGAGACTTTGAGGGCATAAAAATTGCAAATGAAGCCTTATATAGAAAATATAGAAGAATATGTACTTGGTAGAAGAAACCAATTTCTATTGTTTTCACTAATAAACCGCTGAGTGAAGCTCCCTTTATACATTGGATATATAGGTAAAGAGTAAACAAGACTTTAATAACCGATATCAGGCAGTTGCTGCCAATTCTGCTCCTTGTCTGTAAAACCAAGCTTTGTATCAGATAGATTCCAGTTTATCTGAAATGATGGCTGCTGTGTAAACTATATTTCTAGATGTCTGTATTGCTATTATGTGCCTCACCATAGTTAGATGTTTTCTATGGTGCTTATAGACATACGGTATTGAGACATATAGGAGGATTTTATAATTTGTGGTGTGTTACATGTCTGTTTACTGTTAGTTATTGTACTTTGCGTTTGTTTATCTAGAGCCATATTTCATTTTGGCTGTGCAAATCCACCTCCATTGCTTGTGTACTGGCCTCTATGAGGAAGGACACATTCTTTTCTATGTAACTTTTTAAATGATTCTTAAATAAAGGAGTCACAATTTATATGGAACTGTAAATTACCTTTGTTGGGGATTAATTACTCTATTGAGATGTGTGTCTCTCCATTCTAGTTCCATAGGGGTTATTTTCCCAGTCATTGTCTGAATCTTCTCCTCCTCACCTTCAGGCCCTCACCTGTATTGTTTTATGCGGTCTGCTGACCTCAAGGGCCACCATATAATGTTTTAGAGTGTCAGCTGAACAGCAGGCCCTCACATATAATGCTTTAGAAGGTCAGCTCAGCAGCAGGCACTCACCCCTAATTTTTTATAGGGTCACCAGCATGCCCTCGCTCCGAATTTTTTGGAGGGTCAGCAGCAGGCTAAGAAGGATAATTTTTCAAGGGTGTGTATAATGCCCTCCTTTATGTGTAAGAAATGGTGTATTGGAGTGCTGGTTCCTTGTGATATTTGGAAGCTTTCACTTAGGGCATAGGCTTTAAGAGTGTAGCAGTGTACCTGAACAATTGTGGCACCATGTGAATGAGGCCCTCCTTTATGTGATATACAGGCTGTATCGGAGTGCTTCTTCCTTGTAATTTTTGGCAGCACTTACACTGCATATACAATTGAACATGCAGGAAAGAATGTTTCCTAACAAATTTTCCTCAAAAATGTTTTTTTTTTCCTGGGGGGTTCGGGGTTTTGGAGGTTTTTTTGACGGTCTGTAAAAGTGGCGTACAACATGGTTCCCAGCAGCGACATTGGAGTCCAAGGTGCATTCAGACATGGTCCCCCTGCTGTTCCTGATAGATTTCAGAGGTGTTTCCATCACTTTCTGACCTTTCCCAATGGACCAGGCACCCTCCCATTATCCGAGCAGGGATGCCTGGTTGTCTCCCATTGACTTCCATTATAGTTGGGTGCTCGGCCGAGCGCACGAATATAGCTATGTGTTCGGACCGAGTACCCGAACACTTTGGTGCTCACTCATCACTAGTGCCTATGTCAGTAATACTATATCACCTGACATGAAGATATGACATTTGTTTGACTTTTTCAAGTATCACTGAACAGAAAAGTGTTCTAGTCTGCAATTGTGATCTACATTTGACCCCACTTCTAAAAGTAGGGACATTCAACAAATGTCTCAAAACTTGACCAGATTTTGAGCATAACCTGATGCTTTTTTATGCCTCAAAACTCTTGTAGAAGATCTGTACACATGTTCTTCATGTAGTTTGTACAATTTCAAGAAAATTAAGTTGATAACTACAAGTTAAAGACTCCATTTTTTAAGCACTTTGAGAAGTTTAATGTGCTACATAAAATCTGGTAACATCAGCATTTCACCAGCATAATCAGCATTTAACCAATTTATTAAATGACGACTAGTGTTTCTAGCTAGATTTTAATAACTATATTTTATTTATATAAACTTCATGTTACTGAGATATTTTTTACACCTTTTCACCTTATATGATTTACAATGAAAAGAAAACATTTCATCTTATAAGTACAATTGCTTTTTTCTAGGTTAAGATCAAGCGAGAGGCTTCCATAGACATCTAAGTTTCACCTCCATCTTATGAAGTAGAAGATAATCAGAAAAAGAGTGTCATTAATAGCACTGGACATAGACTGGGTGAAATGTCTCACTGTTGGAAACATTTTGAATATAAATCATACTTTTATATGCGCGAGAAAAAAGAGTATGAAAGACTATTTCCATGTTCAGAATGTGAGAAAACTTTTAAGACGAAAGCATATCTTGGTGAACATCAGATAATTCACCCAGGAGAGAAACTGTTTCTATGTCCAGAATGTGGGAAGTGTTTTACTGAGGAAGCAAGAATTATTAAACATAAAAAATCTCACACAGGAGAGAAGCCATTTTCATGTCCTGAATGTGATAAATGTTTTAATCGGAAATCACAAATGAATATACATCTGAGAACTCACACACTAGAGAAGCCATATTCATGTCCTGAATGTGAAAAGTGTTTTTCTGAGAAATCAAACCTTATTAAACATCAAAAAACTCACACAGGAGAGAAGCCATATTCATGTCCTGAATGTAAGAAATGTTTTAATCAGAAACCACAACTTGATATACATCTGAGAACTCACACAGGAGAGAAGCCATATTCATGTTCTGAATGTGAGAAATGTTTTAGTCAGAAACCACAACTTGATATACATCTGAGAACTCACACAGGAGAGAAGCCATATTCATGTCCTGAATGTGAGAAGTGTTTCACTGAGAAATCAAGTCTTATTAAACATCTAAGAACTCATACAGGAAAGAAGCTATATTCATGTCCTGAATGTGAGAAGTGTTTTACTCAGAAAGCAAGTCTTAATAGACATAAAATAATTCACACAGGAGATAAGCCATATTCATGTTCAGAATGCGAAAAGTGTTTTACTGAGAAAGCAAGTCTTATTAAACATCAAAAACTCACACAGGAGAGAAGCCATTTTCATGTCCTCAATGTGATAAATGTTTTAATCGAAAATCATCTCTTAATATACATCTGAGAACTCACACAGGAGAGAAGCCATATTCATGTCTTGAATGTGAGAAGTGTTTTTCTGAGAAATCAAACCTTATTAAACATCAAAAAATTCACACAGTAGAGAAGCCATTGTCATGTCCTGAATGTGAGAAATGTTTTAATCTGAAATCTTATCTTGCTAAACATCTGAGAACTCACACAGGAGAGAAGCCATTTTCATGTCCTAAATGTGATAAATGTTTTAATCGGAAATCACAATTTAATATACATCTGAGAACTCACACTGGAGAGAAGCCATATTGATCAACAGAATGTGGGAAATGTTTCAATATTAAAACAAATCTTGTGAGTCATCTAAGAATTCATGTGGGAGAATCAATATGTGTCTAACGTCTAAAAAAATAGCCACATATAAAGTACCACAAAATAGAACTCACTTCTGAAATTCATTGTAAGATTTCCTATGTTCTGTTCCAATTTTTCTTTAAACTTATTTGCTTTATTAAATTGATGCAAATTTACATATAAGGATTTCAGTTCATCTTCTATCCTATATAATAAAAGCGCTGTGTCAGTGAGCGCTGTCTATGGGTCTGTGTCACCAGGTTTGCACTGGGCATGAGCGGCGGTGCGTGCAACACTTGTATAATCCAGAATATAACACAATGTTATACCCATAACACCCCATCGATAATTCTACATTAACCACATACAAATCATCAATATGGATTCTCCTTTACTGAATGTCCCACTTATGAACAGTGAAAAATAGAACAATCCTCAATTTTTGCTACATCCAAGTGAAGCCATTCACTCAATTAATCTATGTCTACCAATATAAATTAGTATTATCCTTTTTATACAGTTTATTTAATGCAGGGCTATATTCTTCTATATGAGCTTCCACAAATAGACATCCTTGTCTCACCTCATTAGAATAATTAACCCTAATATCCAATTGCATAATCAATTGGTTAATGAGTATCACACTATAAAGGCAACAAGAAGCGCAGCAATCTCCCCCCCCCCCCCCTTCCTGATGAAGGGAAAATAATCCCGAAACGCGTTTGTGCCTGTGGAGGATTGCAAACACCTATCTCAACTATAGGACAACAAGTTGCCTAAAATCAAAGTTCACTAGGAGCGCTCCTGAGAAAATGACATCCCGCTGAATAGGACCGGCAAGAGTGCGATCACATGACCCTCTGACGTCCACAACAAGCGCGCAAACCACGCAAAGGGTTTTAACTGTACTTAGCTGATCACAAAATATTTCCATCCAAAGGGAGAACTGTTATACCTTTTTTAATTTCAAGTGGATAATTTGGTTGACACACACGGATTATTGAAACAACCTATGGACTTTTTAAACCTGATTATCCATTATTATCTCTAATTTTGTATCTTCTTAATTGCTATTTTCACGTTCCTTTAACAATCACTTCAATCTTCACAGTCTATCACCCCACTATACTTTGTTCCTACACTACATTCTATCATCTATCTTCATATCAATTATCATTTTTATCGCTATACTTTTCCAATAAACTCAATCAATTTTAGATCCCGGATAAGAGTGTGCCTGATATCTTCTTTTCTACAAAAACATAATTGTTTTTTAATACATGCCTTTATTGAATCAAATAAAGTTTAAAAAAATGCACATATTAGGCATCGCTGTGTCCGTAACAATCTGCTCTATAAAAATAATATGTGATCCAACCCGTCTGGTGAACACCGTAAAAAAATTTAAATAAAAAATGTGCCAAAAAAGCAATTTTTTTTAACCTGACATCACAAAAAGTGTAATACCAAGCAATCAAAAATTCTTATGTGCCCCAAAATGGTTCCAATCAAGCCATCATCTTTTTCAGCAAGAATTGAGACCCTACCTAAGACAATTGCCCCCAAAAAATAAAGAATATGGCTTTCAGAAAATGGAAACACAAAACCATGATTAATATATATATATATATATATATATATATATATATATATATATATTGTGTAAATCCAAAATAATAGAAAAAAATAGACTTATTAGTAGTGATGAGCGATCATGCTCGGCCGAGTACTGGTTCGGCTCAAGCATCGTTATTCTCGGGATGTGGCTGTACTAGGCCGAATACCACGTGTGCTTGTCGCTTTGCTTAAGTCTCCTCCCCGCATGTTTGGCGCCTCCTAAGCAGCGAATCAAAGTTCAGGTAAGTAATTCCCTTTAGTGTAGTGCCATAGCACCATATTAGCTATTAGCCTTCCACTGATTGGCTGGCTGGAACATGTGATACCAGTTTATATAGGAGCCGATGTCCCGCACTCGGATCATTCAGCATCAGGGAGAGCAGACAGTAGGGCGGGACAGATAGTTTTTTGCTGGAAATTCACAGATTTAACTCCCAAAAAACTATTGAAAGACCAAACAGTCCTCTTAAGGACTACAGTGTGTGTTTGACAGCAGTGCAGCACCATTTTTTTTTTTACCAGGGGTTAAATTCAGCAGTATCAGGGACAGGTGTCTTCAGGAAGGGACAGATAGTGCAGGGCTGAAAGTTCACTTTTTAAGTACTCAAAAGCTTTTAAAAGACAGAAAGATTTGATATTAGTGAGATCTACAGTACGCCATCAGAAAGCAGTGTGTTTAGCAGACATTATAAAAAGGGGCTTATTCACTAGAGTGTGCCTGCTAGTGAGATATACACCGCGCCACCAGAGAAATTTGTTTTTCTGGGGAAATTAACCTAATTTAAGCCACATCTGTGTGTGCGTTCAATCTGCAACCGTTATATTAATTACTCCAGCAGAGAACTATTTATATTTTGGAACAAGATCACAGAAATATAGTGGCCAATATGGGGGAACTGCTCAGACCCCAAACACTGTAGCGTGTTTCTCATTGGGGGAGCAGTCCCACCGCATGTGGACCGCAGCAAATAACCATCCCCAATGCGTACAATGGAGGATGCCGGCGCGGACCACATGCACCACAAAGGCATCCTACACAAAACGAAGCATTCTGCGGATGAAATATATAAATATATAAATCATAGAAAAAAAATGCACAAAACGGATAGGCCACTGACTATACTAGCTAGTCAAACAAGCAGATATTAAAAGCTGAGACTTTTGCCAATATATTCCTGTCAGGAACACACGTGGTGCATGAGGGGCTCCGATGTGTTTCTGACAGGAATATATTGGCAAAAATCTCAGCTTTTAATATCTGCTTGTTTCACTAGCTAGTATAGTCAGTGGCATATCCGTTTGGTGCATTTTTTTTTCTGTGATTTAACTATTTATATTTTGGGCAAATTTAACTGATTTTGGGAACATCTGTGTGTGCGTTTAGGCCGCAACCATATATACAGTATTCCAGAAGAGAATACATTTTATTTGGTACAAATTTAACAGTTTTGTGCCAAATAAACTGTCCATATAGTGTGGATTTCTGTGACAAATAATCTAGCACATTTGAAAAGAATGTCTGTTGCGCCAATCTAAATAATCTGTGCATAATCTAGTGTCCATATTCTGTTCATTACTGGGGCATATACTGACTCAAATTTAAAATCTGTGTGTTTTGTGACAATCTAAATAATCTGGTCCAAATCTAGTGTCCATAGTGCGTGACTCTCTGTTTCAAATACAGAACCACATGTGAAAACAGTGTATTTTGGGTAAAAGTTAAATATTTGTGCCACATCTACTGTGTGTGCATTTCATACATATCACTAACATATATTGTACTTCATCCGCAGACAGTGTATGGTAGTCTCCAACATTATCAGAACTACATCCCCTGTGTAAAGTGTGTGCATCCAAAATACCTGCTTTAATTTATTGGCGCGTACACGTACATATCCTACGATCAGGGGCGGATTAAGTGCATGATAGGCCCGGGGCTGTCTACCCAACTTGGGGGCCCCCCCCCCCCCCTCCATTTTAGGTTTCAGGTTTTTTTTCTGTGTGAAGAGGCTGCGGTGCTTTGTGAGCGTCACAGCCTCTTCCTAGGCCATATGATGTCACATTCATCGTTCACGTGGCCGAGGTGCAGCTCTGTCCCATCTGAGTGATTGGGGCTGAGCTGCAATACCAAGCGCAGTGCTGTCAAATGGACAGCGCTGTGCTTGGTAAGGAGCAAAGAGGCTGCGGCGCTCACTGGAACATCACGGTCTCCTGAAACAGGAGTCTGACCCCCACCATCTCATAACTCTCTGTGTACAGATGTCATAGATGTTACCTGCAGTCCTATGTAACACCCCACATAACACAGTGATTTATTCTGTTATGTGGGGTGTTACATAGGACTGCAGGGAACATGTACAACATTACCTGCACACAGAGAGTTATCACTGGTATCTGGGCTGTTACATAGGGCTGCAGGTGAAAAATTAAAGTTTAAGTTGCCAAATTTAAAATACATATGATTATGATAAAGACTTGGAGGAGAAGATGAGACGCAGGTCACAGCAGTGAGGATACAGCACCACATACCTCTTACATCCAGGGACTTCTCCTGTCATGTAGATCTTCTCTTTCCTCTTCTCCTCCGTCTGACCCAGACCGCCATGACTAATTCTTTCAGCCGCATCTCGTCTCTACAGAGTTTGTTACACAGACACGTTAGATTTCTCATAATTGGGGTCATTTATCAAACTGGTGTAAATTAGAACTGGCTTAGTTGCCCATAGCAACCAATTAGATTCCACCTTTCCTTTTCCAGAGGAGCTGTTAAAAATGAAAGGTGAAATCTGTAGCTATGGACAACTAAGCCAGGTCTACTTTACACCAGCTTTATAAATTATCCCAAAGGTCCCTATAGTGTCTACAGCAGTTATAATGTCCCCTAGAGGGCCCCCAATAATAATAACAACACCCTATATTGTGCTCCAGGTAATAATACCTGTATAGTGTCCCCAAAAATAATGTCCCCAATACCCCACACTGCCCTCATATAGTAATTTCCCCACACTGCCGCATATAGTTTTTCCCCACTCTACCCCCATATAGTAATCTACCCCACACTGCCCCATACAGTAATTTCCCCCACACTGCCCCCATATAGTAATTTCCCCACACTGCCCCCATACAGTAATTTCCCCACACACAAACTGTCCCCATATAATAATTTCCCCACACTGTCCCCATATAGTAATTTCCCCACACTGTCCCCATATAGTAATTTCCCCACACTGCCCCCATATAGTAATTTCCCCACACTGCCCCCATATAATAATTTTCCCCACACTGTCCCCATATAGTAATCTCCCCACACTGTCCCCATATAGTAATTTCCCCACACACACACAAACTGTCCCCATATAGTAATTTCCCACACTGTCCCCATATAGTAATCTCCCCACACTGCCCCATATAGTAATTTCCCACACACACACAAACTGTCCCCATATAGTAATTTCCCCACACTGTCCCCATATAGTAATCTCCCCACACTGCTCCATATAGTAATTTCCCTATACTGCTCCATATAGTAATTTCCCCACACTGCCCCCATATAGTAATTTCCCCACACTGTCCCATATAGTAATTTCCCTCACACTCCTCCATATAGTAATTTCCCTCACACTGGCCCATATAGTAATTCCCCACACTGCCCCCATATAGTAATTTCCCCACACTGCCCCCATATAGTAATTTCTCCCACACTGCCCCCATATAGTAATTTCCCCACACTGTCCCATATAGTAATCCCCCACACACACACAAACTGTCCCCATATAGTAATTTCCCCACACTGTCCCATATAGTAATTTCCCCACACTGCCATCCATATAGATTAATGTTGCCCCCACACTGCCATCCATATAATTAATTTGCCCCCACACTGCCATCCATTATATTAATTTGCCCCCACACTGCCATCCATTAATTAATTTGCCCCCACAACTGCCATCCATTATTAATTTGCCCCCACAACTGCCATCCATTAATTAATTTGCCCCCAGAACTGCCATCCATTAATTAGTTTGCCCCACACTCTCATCCATTAATTAATTTGCCCCATACTGCCATCCTATAATTTGCCCCCACACTGCCATCCTATAATTTGCCCCCACACTGCCATCCATTAATTTATTTGCCCCCATACTGCCATTCATTAATTTGCCCCCACACTGCCATCCATTAATTTATTTGCCCCCATACTGCCATTCATTAATTTGCCCCCACACTGCCATCCATTAATTTATTTGCCCCCATACTGCCATCCATTAATTTTCCCCACAACTGCCATCCATTAACTAATTTGCCCCACTGTCCCTTAATATCTCTTCCCCCCCCCCAAGTTAGCACATACACATAAAAAAAAAAAGGTTATACTTACCTGTATGCTGAATGGTGTGGCAGGCGCGCGCGTACATCAGAGCGTGCGAAAGCGCCACCATACAGGCGCGCGATGACGTCATCACGCGCGCCGCACGATGATGTCATCGCGCACGCCGGGCTTCTACCACCACACAGGCCTCAGGCCTACTAGGCCTGAAGCCTATGGCGGTGATAGGCGGCAGGGCAGGGAACTTTACGCTCCCATGCCCCGTCGCAGTACGTGGGTGTTCGGGTCGGCGCTGGGCCCCCCAGCGATGCCGGGCCCAGGGCGACCGACCCGAACACCCCAATTATAATCCGCCACTGCCTACGATACTGTACGTGTGACATACTTTTAAGCATATATAACATTTAATATTAAGAAGGCGGCTAGTACTGGACGTGGAAGTGGCCGTGATGCTGATGACTCACGCAGAGGCTGTGGCCCTGGGCTCAATGAAACTGAGTAAAATAATGTAGCTGAGGGCCTCCAGGTGCGCTAACCCTCTAAAACTATGAAAGCGATGGCAAACCTTTTAGAGACTGATTGCCCAAACAGCAACCACAAACACACTTAATATTGCAAAGTGCCCACATGATCATTTACCCTGAATACTACAGTTTAATATAGTATATATCCCATGTTCCTTATTATTTAGCTATAATAGACTGGCCTACAGTCAATGGGCTTCCTGTGCCATTCATGTATATAACATCACATCCTCCCACAGCCGGCTTCAACATACAGTCCTATGTAAATAACATCACCCTCTCCCCAGCCACCATGAACATACAGTCCCATGTAAATAACATAATTGCCTCCCATAGAGCCTTCAACAAACATTCCTATGTAAATGACATCACCCTCTCCCCAGCCACCATGAACATACAGTCCCATGTAAATAACATCATTGCCTCCCATAGAGCCTTCAACAAACATTCCTATGTAAATAACATCACCCTCTCCCCAGACACCATGAACATACAGTCCTATTTAAATAACATCGCCTCCCAGAGCCGCCTTCAACAAACAGTCCTATGTAAATAACATCACCCTCTCCTCAGCCAACTACAACATACAGTCTCATTTAAATAACATGACCCCTTCCTCAGCCACCTCCAACACACAGTTCCATGTTAATAACATCCTCCCTTCAGCCCTAATATACAGTCCCAGTTAAATAACCACAACTCCCAGCATTCCTCTGCCTCCCCTTTACTTACCTCTCCTCATGTAGCAGACATCGCCACAGCTTCTTCTCCTCTTTTGCACTGGTCACATGACTGTGACATTATTACAAGTCCTTCTCAACCACTGCATGTTTTACTTGGTCACATGACCTATGATATCACCACAGGTCCTTTAAATCTTTCAGTGTATTAGATTCAATTGTATTGCCATCCTGAGTTCAACAATACAGTTATATTTAGCTGGCAGGCATGACATTCAGGGCCTGGGACAAAACATCAGGGGCCCAGGCCCCGAATGTTTTAACCTAGCAATGCCCGTGCGGGAAGGTAGAGGGCAATGAGGAAGTCCAGACAGGTGACCCTGACACATAGTGTCAGTATACAGTGGAGATAGAATCTCAAAGTCCCTTGCGCAAATGGCCTTATGCATGCTCGGCTGCTTGCGCAGTGACAGACCAATTGTCACAATGTGGCAGAGGGATGCCTACAGGTTCTCCACCATGTTAGACCCTCGTAAGCGGTCGAAAATGGGAGACAATTTTTTACACCCGCTGAGAGGGAGAATATTGAGACATCCTATGTAGTTAGTTGGCCGCTGCCTATGTGTGCCATTACCCATCCTCAGGTCTGACCGGGGGGGCCCTTTGCACTTATGTTCCACTGCCAAGGCTGCTGGAGAGGTTAGGGGCAAGGAGCAGTACCAGCTCTATCTGCAGCAACTTAAGTGTAGAGTATCTGATGAGCACTTTTCTTCCCCTGCCTAGTGAAGAAACCACCCACCAGCAGCAACAAGACATGGAGCAGAACCTGAACCAGAAGGTGGTGGTGTACTTGGACTGCACCGTGCCATCCTACTTGGAAGATCCCCTGGACTACTGGGCAGCCAAACTTGATTTGTGGCCATAACTGACTGATCAGCAGCACCTTTATAAGAAACAAGCGTTTCTAAGAATCCTCCTTCCTGATGATTGCCCTGATTGTCGATCTATGTAATGGGGTCTTAGTTGTTATGTACTCTGCTATGACATCTAATCTTCCTGTATAGCCTGCAGTGTGGTAATACTCTGCACTGCGACTGTATGTGGTTGGAATCTAGATGTTATATGGTGTGGGGAGTTGCTCTGGAAGATAGCGGTGCGGGTGCAGTACAGAGGCAAAACAAGGAGTCCAGTACGTGCAATAAACAGTCTCTTGGTGTTCATTCACACACAGCAAACAAAAAAGGCAAAACCAAAGAGTCCAAAACCAGGTTCAATCACCTGTGAGATGTTAGGTGCGCGTTCGCACCTGACGGTCGGCCCAGCCGTGGGATAATCCTCCTTCAGGCTTCCAGGTCGACTGCACGTCTCCTTACTGGGCTTTTGCTTCCAGCCCAGAGAGCTCCACAGGACTAGCAGCAGCTCCAGGACAATCACCGCCCCACCTGCTGATGTGGCTGCCTTTTAAAAGCCCGGCAAAGTCCGGCCTGGACCGTGGGGAGTAGGCACCCACCCAACTCTTTGCCTACTCCCAGTAAGAGCCGGCCCGGATTGGCTTTGCAGCCAAACTAAATAGTAAGGTGTCAAACAGCAATAGCTGCTGCTGACACATAAAAACCCGGCTCTTACCTCACCGAGGCCAGGAACCTCGGTGACACGTACCTGCCATCGACCACGATACCTTGCACCCTCTTACAATGGTCACTGTATGATTGTATTATTGGTAATTCTGGAGCTTGTGTAGTGATAGTGGACATCTTTCCCTGACTGTATGATTAGGTTTTTCATTTTTCTTTATTTCTTCTGTTCATAGTGTAGTTTATATATTTAACATGGTGTAGAGGAGTGTGACCACATGAAGCCAAATTCACTAGCTTAATCTGCACTGCTATTTTTCCATAGTAAGGGGGTGGGTGTGATATTGTATGCAAAGCTGGCCTTAGGTGTTCAGGCGCCCTGTGCGAGCTAATCTTGTGGCGCCTTCCATGCCCCCTTCCGGTTAACCTAAACACAGTAGTGAAGGTATAGATCAACTATAGATCAGCTTCAATGTCACTGTCTGTCGGGGGTCTTTGCGAATTTGGCAAATTCCCAGACAGTGACAGTGCCACTTTAATAGTATAATCCACAAAGTCAGTTTATGTATTGTAGAAACAAGAGCAATGTTGTCAGTACACTATATTTAACCATTTTACAACACTAAGCATGTCTAGCCTCTCCCTCATTTTTTCAACCCACATCTTTGTTTGGCCCCCTCTAGACAATTTCTTTGTACCAGTAATAAGAGCCCCCCACCATCATGTGCCAGCAGCCAGAGCCCCCCCATATCATGTGCCAGTAGCCAGAGTTCCCCCCTATCATGTGATCATGTGCCAGTAGCCCCCCTTATGTGCCAGTAGCCCCCCCCCCTATTATGTGCCAGTAGCCCCCACCCTATCATGTTCGAGTGTTGTACAAAAAAAAACACATATACTTACCTCCATGTCAGTGATACGATGCAGGCCTCTTCCAGCCTGTGTCCCTCTCTGTATGGCTCCGGCGGCGCGATAACGTCATCGCGCCACCTGTACCGGCCTCTGATAGGCTGCCGGCCTAGTGCTGGCAGCCTATCAGAGGAACAAGGAGGGGACACGCCTCTCCCTCCTCTGCCACAGCACAGACATCTGTATCGCCGTCCTGAGGACAGCGATACAGATGACTATGGAGATGAGCGCAATGGAACCAGCAGGCCAGTCTGGCCCTGGTAGCCTGTAGCGTCTGCAGCCGCACAGCTCATACACCCCAAAGGCCGGCCCTGATTGTATGTGGGCTGGTGGTGTTCTTATGTGTCTGGGCAACATTTTAGTCCCATTCTGGCCATGAAGTTTGAGCTAGTTTTCAGAGGAAAAAAGTATGTGTCTAGAACATTTATGACCAGTTCAGGTCAGATATGATCTCTGTTAAAAATGGAAACTAATATTGAGAATAATTCATGTTTAGAATAATAAGATAATGTATAAGACAGATCTAACAAAATTAAAAACCGAAAAAAAATACCTGCTTGTTATATTATTTTTTAAGTGACCAATACCAAAGCTCCATGGCATCTAATGCATCCAGTCGAAAGGGACTATTCGTTTTTCTTAGCAGTCCTTGGATGACTGTTAGATTAAATAGTACTTATGGCTGTTCATGACATGGTTACAAGGTAAAGAGTAAAATATGGAGGTTCAACTAGCTGAAGAGACACAGTTTGTTGAGGGTATAGAAAATGGTTGAGGAAATTTGTAGTAGACATTAAAGAAGCCAGGAAATGCGGCCATCACACGGACCGTATTTCTTGGATCAAATAAACTAGCCTAAAAGGTAGGTTCCACAGACAAGGGAGATTAATTTGACTTTTGTTATATTTTTACCAACCCTTGTACTGTTATGTGGGGAGAGCAAAATTTCCATCTGAATGACGGAAGTTGTTGTCATTGTGAAACTAATGTCTAGGTGAGGATCTTCTCTATTGTTATGTGGACAATCACACGTCTCTGTGAACGCGGTAGACGATACACAAGGCGTGGCCTCATCTACACATTTCGGTGTGGCAATGTTTGATTATTTTTTAAACTTTTTTTTTAACTTCAATTTGTTTTAATGACAACTTTATTTTTGCAATTTATTTATTAGATCACATAAACAAAGGATGTTGGATAGTTTGGTAAATAAGGACACATCATTTTTATTTTTTTTTACTAACTGCACATCTGAATGTAATAACATTTTATAAAGGGACAGCTTATAAAAATAGCTATTCTGCCATTTTGGGGTGTTGTTTTTACTGTATCCATCGTGCTTTATTAGTGACATAATGACTTTTTTCTGTGGGTCGTTTTGAAACAAAAGTAACAGATTTATACTGTTTCTGTTTTATATTTTCGATATATGCAAGGTAGGCTAATTAAAAAAATTCTATTGCTCCTTTCAGACTTCCTTTCCGTAGACAGAGCCTCATAAGGACTTTTTTTGTCGGATGAGTGACAGCTTTCAATATTGCAATTTAGGGATATATAATACTTTTTATCACTTTCTATAGCATTTTTTGGGTAATGGAATGAAAAACAAAACAGTATTGTGTTCAGACTGTTCACCATGCAGGATTGAATCATTTTATTCTATGGTTCAATATCAATTATGTATAGTACTTTTCTTTATTTTTATTTTACAAAAAATATGTTTTTGAAATTTAAAAAGGTATATTTTTCCCAATGATTTTTTTTTTTATTGAACTTAACATTCTATTGATGGTTGTCAAACATATCAGCCTGACACCATTATAACAACAAATACTTAGAGTCATTCTTACTCTAGTTGGAATCTGTAAGAAATAATGTCCTTTTCGTAATACAAGTTTTATTATCTGCTGTTTTAGATATAATATGGAGTATGTCATATATGTGAATTAAAGATGGAGAGTCATGTGGTTGTAGGTCTGGATGGAATGTATCTCATTAGAATGTAGAATGCTCATTGTTTACACTGACTTTTTTGCTCACAGTATTTTTATTAATTGGGTGGCATTTTTTTCTTGCTTCTTTTGTAAAAACACAGCATGCAGAAGTTTTGTTGCTGTTTTCAGACATTTTTACATCTCTTTCACTGTATGGGACAAACAAATGCCAGCAATGTGCAAGCAATAAGGTCTGTTCAGATATGTGTGGAATGTTTTTCCCTTTCTTCAAATCTATAGGAATCAACTATTTTAAATGCTGCTGTTGGATATTAGGAGGATCCTGAGATCTCTAAAGAGTTGGTATTAAAAGTTTGTCAGCAAATAGAGGTCAGTTTCTGGGTTGTGTTTTCGAGGCCCAAAGTGTGGAGAAAAGGGCTCATAACAAAGCTGAATATCACATGAAGAGATATATTTAATTTTTATCTGCACTTGGTCCCAAAAGATGATTGAATGGGTTTACCAGGTTCTGAATTGCTAAGATTAATTTTAAAGTTAGGGACCCCACCCAAATGGTGGAAAAGATTTAGAACATAGAAAATAGCAGAAGAAGCGTCCGTTAATAATAATAATAATAATAAATATTCTGTGAATGTTGCAGTGGATTGAGCAAAGGGCCAACTCTTAATCTAGAAATTTCTGAAGATTCTTGAATTTTTTTGAATGTGGCTTTCAAAAACTAGTATAAACAAGGGGGCAGCCCGGCCAAGTGCCATTGTGAATATGGAATGTATCATAAAGCGTAGGGTTTGGGGTTAATAGTATGAATAAATAGATTATATAAAAGCCAGGGGACAATAGAACGTCTCTAATAGTCTCCACAGGAAAATCCCATCCACTCTGTCTAATGCTTTTCCAGCATCTGTTTCAAGCAGAACTAGTGGTGTCTTATGTTTCTCTGTGCAATAGACAGAGTGGATGACCCATATAGTATTAGACGTCCTCTACCTGCTCTAAACCAATAAGCGCTTTGGATAATTTAGGCAAGTTGTACTTAATACAGTGGGGCGAACGGTGTTATTATTGAGACTTTGAGGGCATAAAAATTGCAAATGAAGTCCTATATAGAAAATATAGAAGAATATGTACTTGGTAGAAAAAAACTATTTCTATTGTTTTCACTAATAAACCGCTGGGTGAAGCTCCCTTTATACATTGGATATATAGGTAAAGAGAAAACAAGACTTTAATAACCGATATCAGGCAGTTGCTGCCAATTCTGCTTCTTGTCTGTAAAACCAAGCTTTTTATCAGATAGATTCCAGTTTATCTGAAATGATGGCTGCTGTGTAAACTATATTTCTAGATGTCTGTATTGCTATTATGTGCCTCACCATAGTTAGATGTTTTCTATGGTGCTTATAGACATACGGTATTGAGACATATAGGAGGATTTTATAATTTGTGGTGTGTTACATGTCTGTTTACTGTTAGTTAATTTTCTCCATGTGAGCTTGTTGCAGGACTTTGCGTTTGTTTATCTAGAGCCATATTTCATTTTGGCAGTGCAAATCCACCTCCATTGCTTGTGTACTGGCCTCTATGAGGAAGGACACATTCTTTTCTATGTAACTTTTTAAATGATTCTTAAATAAAGGAGTCACAATTTATATGGAACTGTAAATTACCTTTGTTGGGGATTAATTACTCTATTGAGATGTGTGTCTCTCCATTCTAGTTTCCTCGGGGTTATTTTACCAGTCTTTGTCTGAATCTGCTCCTCTTGTCTAGGTGCTTGTTAGCTTCTTGCTATTTAGTTCCCCAGTTTCGTGTGTGTTATTCTATCTTGTATTCAGAAGTTGCTGCCATGTGTGCATTGTTTGGACAGGTCTTCTCTATATGGCTGGGCTATTAAAGTCTTGATCCAAGTCTGAATTGGTTCCCAATACATGTCTGTGTAAGTCTGGGTTCTATAAGTCTTGATCCAAGGCTGAAGAAGTTCTAAATCCATATATCTGTGTGTTTGGGTTCTTGAAGTCTTCTTCCAAACCAGTCCAGTCTGGATTTCATAAATTTTGATCTAAGTCTGAACAAGTTCCAAGTCCATGTCTCTATAAGTCTGGGTTCCAGAAGTTTGATTAAAGTATAAACAAGTTCAAAGTCAATGTCTTTGTTTTTCTGGGTTCTAGAATTCTTGATCAAATTATGAACAAGTTCCTAGTCTATGTCTTTGTTTCTCCTGCCCTGTAGCTTAACTGTCTTCAATCTGGATTTTAGTCTTGCTGTGTTTTACAGTTTGCACAGTGGTTCAATTTTTCTTTGTAAAACTGGTTTTGAAGTCATTTTCAAATCTCTATTTACTTTGTTAGATTGCACCACATTTATGAAATTACTCACAGTAATAATATATACTACTCAAGTTTAATTTGATATGTGCCTATGTCAGTAACACAGTAATATCACCTGACATGAAGATAAGACATTTTTGTGACTTTTTCAAGTATCACTGAATAGAAAAGTGTTCTACTCTGCAATTGTGATCTACTTTCACTCCACTTCTAAAAGTAGAAGTCTCAATTTTTCAATCTCAAACCTTGACCAAATGTTATATTTGAGTATAACCTGAAGCTTTTTTTATGCCACAAAACTGGTGTAGAAGATTTTACAAATGTTTGTCATGTAGTTTGTACAATTTCAAGAAAATTACATTTATAACTACACATGAAAGACTCCAGTTTCTATGCACTTCGAGACTTCTAACTGGTACTTTTTACTAAACGTTTAATGGTAAAATCAGCATTCGACATCTATGGAAGCCTCTCACTCAGTCTTAAACTAGAAAAAAACAATCATACTTATAAGATGAGATGTTTTCTTTTATTATAAATCATATAAGGTGCAATGGTGTAAGAAATATCTTAGTAACATGAAGTCAATCATTTTTATATAATTAAAATCTAGTTAATAAAATCTAGCTAGAAACACTAGTCGTCATTTAATAAATTGTAACGGAGTAACGGAGAGAAGCCGTTACTATGTCCAGAATGTGGGAGATGTTTTACTCAAAAAGTGAGACTTAATAGACATAAGATAATTCACAAAGGAGAAAAGCCATATTCATGTCCTCAATGTGAGAAATGTTTTAATCAGAAATTACATCTTGATAATCATTTGATAATTCACACTGGAGAGAAGCCATATGCATGTCCTGAATGTAACAAGTGTTTTACTGATAAATCAAATCTTATTAAACATCAAAATAACTCATACAGGAAAGAAGCCATATTCATGTCCTGAATGTGAGAAGTCTTTTACTCAAAAAGCAAGTCTTAATAGACATAAGATAATTCACACAGGAGAGAAGCCATATTCATGTTCAGATTGTGGAAAGTGTTTTACTGAGAAAGCAAGTCTTATTAAACATCAAAGAACTCACACGGGAGAGAAACCATTTTCATGCCCTGGATGTGATAAATGTTTTAATCAGAAATCATCTCTTAATATACATCTGAGAATTCACACAGGGGAGAAGCCATTTTCATGTCCTGAATGTGAGAAATGTTTTATTCAGAAACAACAACTTGATATACATCTGAGAACTCACACAGGAGAGAAACCATATACATGTCCTAAATGTGAGAAATGTTTTAATCAGAAACCACAAATTGATACACATCTGAGAACTCACATAGGAGAGAAGCCATTTTCATGTCCTGAATGTAATAAATGTTATAATCGGAAATCACAAATTAATATACATCTGAGAACTCACACTGGAGAGAAGCCATTTTCGTGTCCTGAATGTGAAAAGTGTTTTACTAAGAAATCAAGTCTTATTGAACATCAAAGAACTCACACAGGAGAGAAGCCATATTGATGAACAGAATGTGGGAAATGTTTTAATCTTAAAACAAATCTTGTGGATCCTCTAAGAATTTATGTGGGAGAATCGATATGTTTCTAACATCTAAAAAAATAGCCACATATCAAGTAGCACAAAATAGAACTTACTTCTGATAATCCATTTAAATGTTTAGATAGTGGGAGGATGTGTTTTCTTTAAACTTGCTTTATTGAATCCCTGCAAATTTACATATACGGATTCCAGTTAATTTTCTATCCTATATAATAAAAGCGTTATGTTAGTGCGCTGTTTCCGTGTGTGTGGGTGCACTGGTTGGGTGGCGCTCCACTATATTGGTGTGGGTCACAGGGAATGGTTCCCAGGCCAATTTTCAAGTAGAGAAATAAAAGTTCCTGGACTCCACTGTAGTGCTTTTTGTATATTTATTACAATGCTGTGCAGATAGCCAGTTTCAGTACAAATAACATTTCGGCGAAAAGCCTTCTTCAGGAAACTGCACGCAAAATAAGAATAAAATGGCTGTCTTATGAAGCACAATAACAAAACAAAGTTACATGTCTCAATATTAGGTTATAACTTCATAGAAGAGGCTATATCATCCTAAGGTGAGTTGATCCATACTGAGTTTCCGGTTCTCGATGTTCATGTGTCTGGAGAGTCATGTAGAAAGCAGCTGTATTTTAAAGCAGGTAAGGGAAATAAGCAAAATAGGAAAAACAGAGGCATGCAGTACATACTTCTGTATTCCAGTATGGGTTAGTAATACCATAGACTATGAGGTAGCTGGGACCTATAAAGTAGCTCATATAAGTTGTGGCGTAATGCAAGTAAGTTACACGGATCAGGTGTCCTAGAGTACTGCGTGAATAACAGGACACGGGTGCCTAACTGGGCCCGACTTAGATCAAAATCGCGTTTCGTATCAATACAGAACAAACCAAGTTGTACAGGCCTATGTAGATTTAGTTACACAGAATGCATGCATATACGGTAATTAGGAGAGATATTGCATATACTCAGACCAGCTAGTGGTAAGCAGATAATAGTATATATGCGAGAGATAGCATTAATTGCACAGCCAGTAACAGTCAACACAAGGAAGGTGAATAGACCCTAACTGGTAACATCAGCTATAGATAAGTTATGGAGACATGATCATACAATGCCTTCTAAAGTTGCTCAATTGCGCACAAGGTCTGCTGCAATACCTTACCTGGATGTACCGCACTGTAAATGTAAGAGAAGCCGATACTGACGCTGAAAACAGGCTCTGTGGCCTTGTGGGCGATGCTGTGTAGATCAGTGATGCTGCTCCTGTGGCTGCCATGTGTGGGTATGCTGCTGGGCTGGTTATATAATAGTCGGCGTGTGGCTGCGCAGGCAGGTGATGACGTAATGACGTCAGTGTGAAGCTGTGTGATCGCGATGTGCGATCGTGCTGGGAGCTATGCGGGCCGGAGTAGCGTGGTGACGTCACTGTGGCTAGAAAGCTTGTGCGCATGTCAAGGGAGCTAGCGTGCAGGCGGCGGTGATCACTGTGTGTTGGCGAACTGCCGTTAATGAGGGTGCCTGTGCACAGTGAAGGATACCCCACAGTAACGGTGGCCTCTAGTGTCATGAGTAGGTGGTGTGCCCACATACAAAAACGTATTACCAGTGCCTGCGCAGGATACATTGGTTGGAGAAAAGTGTCTGGTGCGGTGTGATAGCTGAAGCTATCACCAGGTTTGCTATGTGTCACCAGGTTTGCACTGGCATGAGCGGCAGGGCGTCCAATAAGGACATAGCGCTCCACACGGACACAGCACTCCACACAAGTTTGCCCATAGATACCACTGAGCCCCTATAGGCAGACCATAGCTCCGCTTTCCGCTCCTCTCTTGGCTCTGGGCTATACAGGGCAGGCCTGACACTTCCACCCGTCACAAGTTGAGAAGTGCACAAAAAGCCAGTGCGCCTGCGCTGCCTTACGTCACACAAATACATATGATGAGAGGCCATGATAGTCTGCTTCAAATAACAATTTAACCACTTCCATGCCATGGTCCTTAGGGACCGCTCTCTGGAGGGGACTAATTGCTCTGCCCTTGTAGCGGCCCAATGCTTGAATGGTAAATTCTCCTCGCCCCGCACACAACTACCCCACCCCCTCTTCAAGATGCAGAGTATGCAGCAACCCCCCCCCCCTTTCAGGATGTCAGAGCGGTGTAGAGCTAACACTCTGCTTAAAACGGACAACATCAGCTGGCACCGATGTCGGCCATTTAACCTCTTCATTGCCATGGTCCTTAGGGACTGCTGTATGGAGGAGCTAACAATCGGGCTGCTGCTCTGCTGTGGCAGCGGCCCGATGCATAAAGAGTAAACTGAGGGAGGGTGCTCCCTCCCCCATCGGGCCGCTGCACTGTGGCAGCGTTCTGATGGTTACCATGACAACCATACACCTTCACAGGCATCTGGATCGCCATAATATCTAAGCCTAATCCGGCTCCTGCTAAAGGCAGGAGCCTGATCAGGCTTAGTGTGAGTTCTATACACTGCAGTGCAAGATATAGTGTACTGCATGTATTGTACGACATCAGACCTACTGTATCTTAAACAGCCAAGTGGTTCTGGGTCCAAATTTTTTTAAAAAGTGAACAAAATAAACAAACAAAAAAACAAAATAACTTCTTATATACTGATTGAAAATGTAAAAAAAATACAAAAAAACACATTCGGAAGGATCTGATGTATAAAGGGATCATGTAAGAAAATGGAGAAATATTTTTTTTAAACATGCTTATTGAATAAAATAAAGATTTTTAAAAATGCATATATTAGGCATCTCTGTGTCCATAACAATCTGCTCTATAAGAATAGTATGTGATCCAACCCGTCTGGTAAACAGAGTAAAAAAATAAAACAAAAAATGTGCCAAAAAAGACACTTTTTATCACCTTACATCAAAAAAAGTATAATACCAAGCAATCAAAAATTGATATGTGCCCCAAAATGGTACCAATCAAACCATCATCTCTTTCAGCAAGAATTGAGACCCCACCTAAGACAATTGCCTTTCAGAAAATTGAAACACAAAAAATAAAAAAAATAAAAATTGTATTGTGTAAATTCAAAATAAAATAAAAAATATTGACTTATTAAGTATTACCGCATACTTAACATCTTAAGGACACAGGATGTACCGGTAATTAAGGACACAGGATGTACCGGTACGTCCTGATGTCCGAATCCTTAAGGACACAGGATGTACCGGTACGTCCTGTGTATTAATTGCTATTGTGCCCAATCTGGGTGTGATAGCAACATGGTTCCTGCTGATCCTGGCTCACCCAAACCCTGAATTACCATTTACAGTCGAGGTGGACGCCTCAGACGCTGCTGTGGGCGCAATTCTGTCTCAACGTTCAGGAGAAAAGATGCTTCTACACCCCTGCGCCTTCTTCTCCCGCCAGATGTCCCCCGCTGAACGGAATTACGACATCGGAAATAAGGAACTGCTGGCAATCAAGGATGCTTTCACCGAGTGGAGACACTTGCTGGAGGGGGCCCACAATCCCATCTCTGTATACACTGACCACCGGAACCTAGAGTTTATCCACAGCGCCAAGAGACTCACCGCCAGACAGGCCAGGTGGAGTTTGTTTTTCTCCAGATTCAATTTTGTTATCTCCTATCGCCCTGGGTCGAAGAACGGTAAAACGGATGCTCTCTCAAGCATGTTCTCTGAACCCTCTCAGATCAATGAGGCTCCGGCCAGTATCCTTCCTGACAGAAACATCCTAGGAGCCACCTACTCAAGGGAACTCCTGGGTTCCCTCAAGGAAGGGTATGAGAACGATCACCTCCTCACCTACCCACCTGGAGATGTAAACCTTACTCTCAAGGGTGGCTACTTTCAGATGTTTCTGGGGATTGTGGGCCCCCTCCAGTAAGTGTCTCCACTCGGTGAAAGCATCCTTGATTGCCAGCAGTTCCTTATTTCCGATGTCGTAATTCCGTTCAGCGGGGGACATCTGGCGGGAGAAGAAGACGCAAGGGTGTAGAAGCATCTTTTCTCCTGAACGTTGAGACAGAATTGCGCCCACAGCAGCGTCTGAGGCGTCCACCTCGACTGTAAATGGTAATTCAGGGTTTGGGTGAGCCAGGATCAGGGCAGAGGTGAAGAGGGACTTTAGTTTAGCAAAGGCCTCCTGTGCCTCCGGGGTCCACACGAAGGGTACAGTCTTTTTTGTTAGTTGAGTGATTGGTTCGATGATTTTTGAAAAGTTCCTGATGAACTTTCGATAAAAGTTTGCGAAACCTACAAACCCAAAAACACAAAAAATAAAAAAAATAAAAATTGTATTGTGTAAATTCAAAATAAAATAAAAAATATTGACTTATTAAGTATTACCGCATACTTAACCTCTTAAGGACACAGGATGTACCGGTACGTCCTGATGTCCGAATCCTTAAGGACACAGGATGTACCGGTACGTCCTGTGTATTAATTGCTATTGCGCCCAATCTGGGTGTGATAGCAACATGGTTCCTGCTGATCCTGGCTCACCCAAACCCTGAATTACCATTTACAGTCGAGGTGGACGCCTCAGACGCTGCTGTGGGCGCAATTCTGTCTCAACGTTCAGGAGAAAAGATGCTTCTACACCCTTGCACCTTCTTCTCCTGCCAGATGTCCCCCGCTGAATGGAATTACGACATCGGAAATAAGGAACTGCTGGCAATCAAGGACGCTTTCACCGAGTGGAGACACTTGCTGGAGGGGGCCCACAATCCCATCTCTGTATACACTGACCACCGGAACCTAGAGTTTATCCGCAGCGCCAAGAGACTCACCGCCAGACAGGCCAGGTGGAGTTTGTTTTTCTCCAGATTCAATTTTGTTATCTCCTATCGCCCTGGGTCGAAGAACGGTAAAACGGATGCTCTCTCAAGGATGTTCTCTGAACCCTCTCAGATCCAATGAGGCTCCGGCCAGTATCCTTCCTGACAGAAACATCCTAGGAGCCACCTACTCAAGGGAACTCCTGGGTTCCCTCAAGGAAGGAGTATGAGAAACGATCACCTCCTCACCTACCCACCTGGAGATGTAAACCTTACTCTCAAGGGTGGCTACTTTCAGATGTTTCTGGGGATTGTGGGCCCCCTCCAGTAAGTGTCTCCACTCGCGGTGAAAGCATCCTTGATTGCCAGCAGTTCCTTATTTCCGATGTCGTAATTCCGTTCAGCGGGGGGACATCTGGCGGGAGAAGAAGGCGCAAGGGTGTAGAAGCATCTTTTCTCCTGAGCGTTGAGACAGAAGTTGCGCCCACAGCAGCGTCTGAGGCGTCCACCTCGACTGTAAATGGTAATTCAGGGTTTGGGTGAGCCAGGATCAGGGCAGAGGTGAAGAGGGACTTTAGTTTAGCAAAGGCCTCCTGTGCCTCCGGGGTCCACACGAAGGGTACAGTCTTTTTTGTTAGTTGAGTGATTGGTTCGATGATTTTTGAAAAGTTCCTGATGAACTTCCGATAAAAGTTTGCGAAACCTACAAACCTCTGGACCTCCTCTTCGTTCTTCGGCGCGGGCCACTCAGTCACGGCCTGGATCTTCTGGGGATCAATACTTAAGCCCTCCGGGGAAATAATGTAGCCAAGGAATTGGCTAATTCACACTTCTCCAGTTTAATATAGAGATACTGTTCACTGAGTCTCTGCAGTACCCTGCGGACATGGCCACGATGTTGTTCAAGGTCTTCTGAGAAAATCAAAATGTCGTCCAGATATGCTATCACAAATTGGTCAAGCATGTCCCTGAGGACGTCGTTGATAAAATGTTGGAAGGTAGAAAGGGCATTGCAGAGGCCGAAAGGCATGACCAGATACTCGAAGTGACCGTAGCGGGTTCGGAAGGCGGTTTTCCACTTGTCCCCTGGGCGAATTCGGACCAGGTTGCAGGCTCCTCGGAGATGGAGCTTAGTGAAGACTTTTGCCGCCCGAAGTCTCTCGAGGAGTTCAGAAATCAGGGGAGAGGGTACCGGTTCTTCACAGTAACGTTGTTGAGCTTTCGATAATCTATGCAAGGGGGCGTAGAGAAGAGTCTTTTTTCTCCACGAAGAAGAAGGGGGCCCCTGCAGGAGATGTGGAAGGTCGGATAAAACCTTTTTTTAGATTTTCATCTAAGTACTCCTTCAGGGCCTTGAGTTCCGGTTTGGAGAGGGAGCATATACTGCCGAAGGGTATTTTGGCTCCAGGTAGCAGCTCAATCGGGCAGTCATAAGGCCGATGCGGGGGCAGTTTGTCTGCATTTCTTTTGTCACAGACATCCTGGAACTCTCGATATTGAGGGGGTAAAAGTTCCTTGATGGATAGTCCGAATATGGTAGGTTCTTCGGGCAGAGGAGGGACGGATCCACGTAAACAGTTCTGAGAACAAAAGTCCGAGCGGAACCATATGCAGTGGGCGTCCCATTCCACCGAGGGGTTGTGGGTGGCCAACCAAGGGATGCCTAGGATCACCAGAAACTTAGGGGAGGCGATCAGGGAGAAGTGAATGGTCTCCTGATGATCGGGTTTGATGAGGAGTTGAAGGTCAGCGGTCTGGTGCATAACCGGCCCAGAAGAGAGCGGGGTCCCATCGATGGTTTCCAGATCGATAGGGGCTGCCCTGGTTACCAGTGGTATGTTGTTCTCATGGGCGAAAGTCAAGTCCATGAAATTTCCGCCGGCCCCCGAGTCAAGCATTGCAGAGCAGGGAAGCTGTCGTTCCCCAATGGTGATGAGGATGGATACAATGAAGTGTGACCCGGTACCTGTAGTGTCCATGGTTTCAAAGGCTAACGGTGAGATTGTGGCCTGTTGTAATTCCCGTAATTCTGTGACAGCGATGGTTCGGCGAGTCTTATTGGAGATAATAGCGACGTGTCCTGGCTCGCCACAGTAAAGACAGAGGCCTGCGGCCAGTCGTCTCTCCTTTTCAGCAGTTGATAGATAGTGATGTCGCGAACATAAAATTTTCCGCAAATGTTCGCGAACGGGCGAACCGGGCAAACCGCCATAGACTTCAATTGGCAGGCGAATTTTAAAACCCACAGGGACTCTTTCTGGCCACAAAAGTGATGGGAAAGTTGTTTCAAGGGGTCTAACACCTGGACTGTGGCATGCCGGAGGGGGATCTATAGCAAAACTCCCATGGAAAATTACGTAGTGGACGCAGAGTCGGGTTTTAATCCATAAAGGGCAAAAATCAACTAACATTCCTAAATTGTTTGGAATAACGTGCTTTAAAACATCCAGTGTGTGTATACGATCAGGTATGATGTATCGATCAGGTAGTGTAAGAGTTACGCCCACTTTACAGACATTGACAGACCAAACTCCCCTTTTAATGCACGCAAACAACCACAAACAGTTCATTTGCACAACCGCAAACTCCCCATTTGCACAAGGTTGGATACCAAGCTAGCCACGTCCCGGTGATGTCATTGAAGGTTTCTTCCTCCACCCAGCCACGTACAACACCAAGGGTCCCCAAAGGTGAATTGAATTGATTTTTCGAACGGGAGATGGTTAAAAAAACTCTGGCTCCCTCCCTTTGTTTTTATCCACGGTCACTGCGTCTGCGCCGTGCAATTTACTGTCACACCCGATATGAGTGGTATTTTCTGTAGTACTATTCTCATCAGTTTAATCCCTCTAACGTCCCCAATCTGGGGGCCATTTATTGAATAGATTTTTCGAGCGGGGAGATGGTTAAAAAACGCTGGCTCCCTCCACTCTGTTTTTAAACCACGGTGACTGCGTCTGCGCCGTGCAATTTACTGTCACACCCGATATGAGTGGTATTTTCTGTAGTACTATTCTCATCAGTTTAATCCCTGTTACATCCCATATCAGGGATTGCCTTTTGTGAAAAAAATTTAGGCCGGGTACCTTCGACTGCCTTCACAGTGACAGACCAAACTCTCATACACCAAACTGAATTGATTTCAGGAACCGGGAGATGGAAAAAGCAGCTTGGTCGGTCCTCTTACTCCCAAATTGGGGCACTGCGCGTGCACAGAGCAATGTGCTGTGACACCCTATATGAGTGGTGTCTTAACTAGTACTATTCCTATCAGTTTAATCCCTGTTACGTACCCTATCCGGTCGAATTGATTAACCATTGTCGAATTAGCGAACCATTACGACATCATGAAATAATTTAGTTCTGAGCTCTGTACTTGCTTTGTATTGGAATTGATGGGGATTTTTAATTGTCTGCATCATTTCTAATAAACTATTAAGAGACTTTATTATGATTTTTATTTTATGTATTAAAAACCCATACAACATATAAAAAAAAAGGTAAATTAATGTTTTTCTATGAAATATTATCCAGCCGTCCGATCGCTTTTGGTCTGACCATAATGAAGCAACGGCCTTATCATCTGGGGTGTGGCAACATTGCCAACACACTCATAGAGGTGATGATTGCTTCATTGTGATACGCAAGCCCCTTCACCACAACAAGGTAACGATCACGAAGGGAATTGACACTTGTATGTGCCTTTTTTTTTGGTTTGTTTTTGCAGCCACAGTGCTGCACCATAGGACAGAAAAATTAGGCATGTACACATGCCTGAAAAATAATGGCATTGTTGCAGCCGCTATTGTAGCAGCGGCCGGAAAAATTGATGTTTTCCAGGCAGAAAAGTGACTAAAACATTGCGGCTTGAACCTAGTTGGTGGTGGAGAATTCACGAAAGTCATCCGGTATGCAGACATTAAATACAGCAGCGTGGGGACCATTTTGAGGCCAAGGCATGTAATCAGGCCTTTTGTTAGTCAAACGTATCCCCCACTGTCAGTCCCTTCGGGATCCATGCCTCATTCATCTTTATGAAGGTGAGGTAATCAACACTTTTTTGACCGAGGCGACTTCTCTTGTCAGTGACAATGCCTCCTGCTGCACTGAAGGTCCTTTCTGACAGGACACTTGAAGCAGGGCAGGCCAGAAGTTCTATCGCGAACTGGGATAGCTCAGGCCACAGGTCAAGCCTGCACCCAGTAGTGAAGGGGTTCATTGCTCCTCAGAGTGTCGATATCTGCTGTTAAGGCGAGGTAGTCTGCTACCTGTCGGTCGAGTCGTTCTCTAAGGCTGGATCCCGAAGGGCTGTGGCGATGAGTAGGACTGAAAAAGCTCCGCATGTCCTCCATCAACAACACATCTGTAAATCGTCCAGTCCTTGCCGCCGTGGTAGGAGGAGGATTACACTCACCTCTTCCCTGTTAGATTCCCGTTGTGCTGTGACATCCCCTTATAAGCTGTGTAAAGCATATTTTTAGTTTGGTTTTGAACTGCTGCATCCTTTCCGACTTTCGGTAATTTGGTAACATTTCTGCCACTTTCTGCTTATACCGGGGTCTAGTAGCGTGGCCACCCAGTACAGATCGTTCTCCTTCATCCTTTTTATACGTGGGTCCCTCAACAGACATGACAGCATGAAAGACCCCATTTGAACAAGGTTGGATGCAGAGCTACTCATTTCCCGTTCCTCGTCCTCACTGATGTCATTGACGGTCTGTTCTTCCCCCAGCCACGTACAACACCATGGGTCCCAGATAGGTGACAACAACGAGCACCCTGGGGTGCCTGCTGTGGTTGGTCTTCCTCCTCCTCAAAGCCGCCACATTCCTCCTCTGACTCCTCTTCCTCATACTCCTCTTCCAGCGTTGCTGCAGGTCCGGCAAGCGATGATGACAAGGCTGTTTCTGGTGGTGATGGTGACCACAACTCTTCCTCTTCCTCTTCACGCTCATCTACAGCCTGATCCAGAACTCTTCGCAGGGCACGCTCCAGGAAGAAAACAAATGGGATGAGGTCGCTGATGGTGCCTTCGGTGCGACTGACTAGGTTTGTCACCTCCTCAAAAGGACGCATGAGCCTACAGGCATTGCGCATGAGTGTCCAGTAACGTGGCAAAAAGATTCCCAGCTCTGCAGAGGCTGTCCTAGCACCCGGTCATACAAATACTCGTTGACGGCTTTTTCTTGTTGGAGCAGGCGGTCGAACATTAGGAGTGTTGAATTCCAGCGTGTCGGGCTGTCGCATATCAAGCGCCTCACTGGCATGTTGTTTCGCCGCTGAATATCGGAAAAGTGCGCCATGGCCGTGTAGGAACGCCTGAAATGGCCACACACCTTCCTGGCCTGCTTGAGGACGTCCTGTAAGCCTGGGTACTTAGACACAAAACGTTGTGCGATGAGATTCAACACATGTGCCATGCACGGCACATGTGACAACTGCCCAAATTTAATGCCGCCAACAGATTGCTTCCATTGTCACACACCACTTTGCCGATCTCCAGTTGGTGCGGGGTCAGCCACTGATCCACCTGTGCGTTCAGGGCGGACAGGAGTGCTGGTCCTGTGTGGCTCTCTGCTTTCAGGCAAGTCAACCCCAAGACAGCGTGACACTGTCGTATCCGGGATGTGGAATAACCCCTGGGGAGCTGAGGGGATTCAGTTGATGTGCAGCCAGACGCCGCAGCAGAAGAGGACTCAGCCGAGGAGGATATCGAAGAGGATGGAGTAGGAGTAGAGGAGGTGGCAGTAGGTCTGCCTGCAAGTCGTGGTGGTGTCACCAACTCCGCTGCGGAGCCACGCATTCCATGCTTGTCAGCCGTCAGCAGGTTGACCCAATGCGCAGTATACGTGATATACCTGCCCTGACCGTGCTTTGCAGACCAGGTATCAGTGGTCAGATGGACCCTTGCCCCAACACTGTATGCCAGAGATGCCATGACTTCCTTTTCAATGACATGGTAGAGGTTTGGGATTGCCTTTTTGAAAAAAAATTTCGTCGGGTACCTTCCACTGTGGTGTCCCAATAGCGACAAATTTTTGAAGGCCTCAGACTCTACCAGCTGGTATGGTAAAAGCTGGCGGGCTAAGAGTTCCGTCAAGCCAGCTGTCAGTCGCCGGGCAAGGGGTGACTTTGTGACATTGGCTTCTTATGCTCAAACATGTCCTTGACAGACACCTGACTGTGGGCAGATGAGCAGGAACTGCTGAAGGTGAGAGATGGAGTGGCGGGTGGTTGAGAGGGGCAGGGAGGACAGCAGTGGTTGGCGTGGCTGAAGATGCTGGACCAGGAGGAGCATGGTGGCTTTGAGTTTGTGTGCTGCTTGTACTCATGTGTTGATCCCATAGGCGTTTGTGATGTGAGATCATGTGCCTTCGCAAAGCAGTTGTACCAAGGTGGGTGTTGGACTTCCCACGACTCAGTTTCTTTTGGCACAGGTTGCAAATGGCATTGCTTTTATCAGAGGCAGACACACAAAAAAATGCCACACTGCTGAGCTTTGCAATGACGGCATTCTGGTGGTGGCAACAGCATGCGTTGACTGGCGTGCTGTCTGGCTGACCCCAGGTGCCGATACATGCTGTCTGACTGTGCCACTAACTCCTTGCGATGACCTCCCCTGCTTCCAACTCGTCTCCTCATTCTCTCTGTCTCCCCTTCAGAACTTTCCCCCTCTTCTTCTCTTCGAGCAGGCACCCACGTGGCATCCGTGGACACATCGTCATCATCAACCACTTCACTTGTATCTGACACCTCAGCAAAGGAAGCAGCAGCGGGTACAACATCATCATCATCATCATCACACTGTACGTCCATGTGTGTAATCCTGCCTGACTGAGACATATCCCGTAATCTACATCATCTGGCAATAATGGTTGCGCATCACTAATTGCATCCAACTGATGTGTAAATAACTCCTCTGACGGATCAAGTGAAGCGGCTGTGGTGGCTGTGGTGGTAGTGGTGGTGGTGGCGGCGGGCGGGTGCGTGGTAACTTGAGGCAGGTGACCGAAGCTGAGCTGGAGGAGGATGGTGCGTCAAGGTTCTTAGCGGAAGCTGTTGAAGGTTGGGTGTCCTGTCTAAGCCAGTCAACTATGTCCTCAGAATTTTTCGGGTTCAGGGTGCGTGGCCTCTGAACACTGGGCATTATTCAGGGACAGTGGAAATCACAGCACCACGACCACGACGGCCCCTGCGAGTGTGGCCTGCCTCTGCCTGTCATTTTTTTTTAGCATATAGTGCCACCCGGTATGAGTGGTGGGCACTGGCAGTGGGCACACTACAGTCAGTGGAAGCGGGCCTGACACACACTGGCAGCAGGCAAGCAACTGAATTTAGACTACTGTCTAAAAATTAAATGCCTTATTTATCGGCAAGCTACTGTGCCACCCGGTATGAGTGGTGGGCACTGGCAGTGGGCACACTACAGTCAGTGGAAGTGGGCCTGACACACACTGGCAGCAGGCAAGCAACTGAAATTAGACTACTGTCTAAAAATTAAATGCCTTATTTATCGGCAAGCTACTGTGCCACCCGGTATCAGTGGTTGGCACTGGCAGTGGGCACACTACAGTCTGTGGAAGTGGGCCTGACACACACTGGCAGCAGGCAAGCAACTGAATTTAGACTACTGTCTAAAAATTAAATGCCTTATTTATCGGCGAAGCTACTGTGCCACCCGGTATCAGTGGTTGGCACTGGCAGTGGGCACACTACAGTCAGTGGAAGTGGGCCTGACACACACTGGCAGCAGGCAAGCAACTGAATTTAGACTACTGTCTAAAAATTAAATGCCTTATTTATCGGCAAGCTACTGTGCCACCCGGTATCAGTGGTTGGCACTGGCAGTGGGCACACTACAGTCAGTGGAAGTGGGCCTGACACACACTGGCAGCAGGCAAGCAACTGAAATTAGACTACTGTCTAAAAATTAAATGCCTTATTTATCGGCAAGCTACTGTGCCACCCGGTATGCAGTGGTGGGCACTGGCAGTGGGCACACTACAGTCAGTGGAAGTAGGCCTGACACACACTGGCAGCAGGCAAGCAACTGAATTTAGACTACTGTCTAAAAATTAAATGCCTTATTTATCGGCAAGCTACTGTGCCACCCGGTATGAGTGGTGGGCACTGGCAGTGGGCACACTACAGTCTGTGGAAGTGGGCCTGACACACACTGGCAGCAGGCAAGCAACTGAATTTAGACTACTGTCTAAAAATTAAATGCCTTATTTATCGGCAAGCTACTGTGCCACCCGGTATCAATGGTTGGCACTGGCAGTGGGCACACTACAGTCAGTGGAAGTCGGCCTGACACACACTGGCAGCAGGCAAGCAACTGAATTTAGACTACTGTCTAAAAATTAAATGCCTTATTTATCGGCAAGCTACTGTGCCACCCGGTATCAGTGGTTGGCACTGGCAGTGGGCACACTACAGTCTGTGGAAGTGGGCCTGACACACACTGGCAGCAGGCAAGCAACTGAAATTAGACTACTGTCTAAAAATTAAATGCCTTATTTATCGGCAAGCTACTGTGCCACCCGGTATCAGAGGTTGGCACTGGCAGTGGGCACACTACAGTCAGTGGAAGTGGGCCTGACACACACTGGCAGCAGGCAAGCAACTGAATTTAGACTACTGTCTAAAAATTTAATGCCTTATTTATCGGCAAGCTACTGTGCCACCCGGTATGAGTGGTGGGCACTGGCAGTGGGCACACTACAGTCTGTGGAAGTGGGCCTGACACACACTGGCAGCAGGCAAGCAACTGAATTTAGACTACTGTCTAAAAATTTAATGCCTTATTTATCGGCAAGCTACTGCGCCACCCGGTAGCAATGGTTGGCACTGGCAGTGGGCACTCTACAGTCAGTGGAAGCGGGCCTGACACACACTGGCAGCAGGCAAGCAACTGAATTTAGACTACTGTCTAAAAATGAAATGCCTTATTTATCGGGAAGCTACTGTGCCACCCGGTATCAGTGGTTGGCACTGGCAGTGGGCACACTACAGTCAGTGGAAGTCGGCCTGACACACACTAGCAGGCAAGCAACTGAAATTACACTAAAGTGTAAAAATTAAATGCCTGTTTTTGATGCAAAGTACTGTGCCACACGGGATGACAGGGGTGGGCACTGGCAGTGGGCACACTACAGTCAGTGGAAGTCAGCCTGACACACACTGGCAGGCAACTAACCTTAGATTAAAGTGTAAAAATTAAGTGCCTTTTTTTAATGCAAAGTCCTTTGCCACACGGGATGACAGGGGTGGGCACTGGCAGTGGGCACACTACAGTCAGTTGAAGTCGGCCTGACACACACTAGCAGCAGGCAAGCAGCTGAAATTACACTAAAGTGTAAAAATTAAATGCCTGCTTTTGATGCAAAGTACTGTGCCACGCGGGATGACAGGGGTGGGCACTGGCAGTGGGCACACTACAGTCAGTGGAAGTCAGCCTGACACACACTGGCAGGCAACTAACCTTAGATTAAAGTGTAAAAATTAAGTGCCTTTTTTTTATGCAAAGTCCTGTGCCACACGGGATAACAGGGGTGGGCACTGGCAGTGGGCACACTACAGTCAGTTGAAGTTGGCCTGACACACACTAGCAGCAGGCAAGCAACTGAAATTACACTAAAGTGTAAAAATTAAATGCCTGTTTTTGATGCAAAATACTGTGCCACACGGGATGACAGGGGTGGGCACTGGCAGTGGGCACACTACAGTCAGTGGAAGTCAGCCTGACACACACTGGCAGGCAACTAACCTTAGATTAAAGTGTAAAAATGAAGTGCCTTTTTTTAATGCAAAGTCCTGTGCCAGCCGGTATGAGTGGTGGGCACTGGCAGTGGGCACACTACAGTCTGTGGGCCTGCAGCTCCTCACACACAGGCAGGCCAGGCAACTGCAATATATATATGGAAAAAAAAAAAAAGCAGACTAATGTTGCAGACCTAAAATGGGCTTTTTGGGGTGCTGTCAGGACGCTGTCCTTACAGCAGAGATCAGATGAGTCTTTCAGGACTGGAGTGGACACTGAATTCAGTAGCCTAGCTATCGATTTCCCTAATAAATCAGCAGCAACTACGCTCTCCCTCCTCTCACTAAGACTGCAAATTCCGAATGAATCTAAAATGGATGCTGTTCAGGAGATGGGAGGGTCTGGGAGGGAGGGTATGCTGCTGATTGGCTGGAATGTGTCTGCTGACTGTGAGGTACAGGGTCAAAGTTTGCTCAATGATGATGTATAGGGGCGGACCGAACATCGCATGTGTTCGCCCGTTGAGGCGAACGCGAACAAGCTATGTTCGCCGGGAACTGTTCGCCGGCGGATAGTTCGGGCCATCTCTATTGATAGAGTCTTGCGCAGTGCGTCAACCTGAATCGGCTCGGTGGAGGGTTGGTGAGACGGCTGAGTCGTTGGAGTAAAGGGGTACGCGGGCCTGTTATCTAGGGACCAGATTATTTCTCTCCTTCTTTCCGCGAGTCTCCGGTCAATCCAGATGCACAGTTGGACGAAATCATCCAGATCGTCTGGGGCGTCTACCCTGGCGAGCTCATCCTTTATGGGTTCGGAGAGTCCAGCGGGGAAATTGACTTTTCTGGGCAGCTGGGTTCCAGGTGGTGTCCGTGACCCAGCGGCGGAACTCGGAGGTATACTCGGCTACAGAGCGTCTTCCCTGCCGTAGACTGTGCAGCTTGGCCTCGGCATTCGCGCAGTGGTTAGGGTCGTCGAAGACTTGGTTCATGGCTGCGGTGAAGTTGTCTAAGTTATTCAATAAGGAACTTTGGGATTCCACATATGGGGATGCCCATGCCAGGGCCTCATCAGTTAGAAGGTTGATGATGAACAGGATTTTTTTTCTGTCCGAGGTGAAGGAGCCCGGCTGCATCTGAAAGTAAATACGGCATTGGTTGAGGAACCCCCGAAATTGGCGCAGATCGCCGTTAAACTTTGACGGGAGAGGCATGCGGGTGTCTGTGACTGCGCCGCGTACGTCCAGTAGTTGACGCTGCAAGTCGATAATTTCCCTCTGTTGGCTCTGGATTGCGCCTTGAAGTTGAGCAATTTCCTTTTGGGCAGTGGTGCCAAACTCCTGAAGTTCGGAGACTTGTTTGCGCACTGTGGCCATCGCGGACTCCATTTTATTGGGCTGGTTATTCTGTTAAAGGTGCAAGCTCACCTGCATTGGAGGGCAGCAGGCTGTGTACTGGGTGGAGTCCAGTAGCCGGAGACCACAAGGAGAAGAGGCGGGGTGGAGGCGTCCGGGTCGGCAACAGAGAGGTAGACGGTAGTAGAGGATCAAGCAAGAGAGTAGTCGGGACAATTCCGAGGTTGGCAGCAGTCGAGTTGGTAGTAGTAGCAACGAGGAACAGCAGTAGATGCAGCAGGATCAAGGTTCAGAAGAACAATAACCAGCGGGGGTCAGATGCAAGAGGCTGGGCTTATAAAGAGGAAGTAGCAGGTGCAATGAATCACAGAGATTAACAAGGCAAGGCTGGAACAAGGTAGATCAAAGAGTTCAGTAGAAGGAAAGGTCCAGGAGGGCTGGGTAGTCTAGTGTCTAGAGCTACTGGCTGGTCACGGGTTTGAATCCTGACACTGTGTTATCTAAAATGCATAACGTCAGCCATGTGTGCCAGAGTACCAACAGGCAAGACGTCGATGTAAACATCAGGATGACTCTCCATCCCCTCATCCTCCTCCTCCTCTTCTGCCCATCCACGCTGAACAGATGGAATTAAAGTTCCATGGGTACTAGCCTCTGTAGAATATGCAAGTCTCCAGCTCCTCCTCCTCTCCATGGCCCAATTCGTGCTGAGAAGTCAAATTGGGGTGGTCTGGCTATCACCCTGTGGAATGTTCTACCCCATCTCCTCGTCCTCCTTAATTGTGAGCAGCGATCGTTTGAGTAGACACAGCAGTGGGATGGTTATGCTGATAATAGCATTATCACCACTAACCATCTGTGTGGATTCATGAAAGTTTTTTAAAACCTCACAGAGGTCTGACATCAATGCCCACTCCTCGCTTGTGAATAGTGGCAGTTGACTGGAAAGGTGATGACCATGTTGCAGCTGTTATTCCACAACTGCCCTCTGCTGCTCACAAAGCCTGGCCAACATGTAGAATGTAGAGTTTCAACGTGTGCTCACGTCGCACAACAGTCGGTGAGCTGGAAGTCGCCAGCACTGCTGCAGTATTGACAGACTGGCTGAGGACGACTTGCAGAAATGGGCACAGACACGGCGCGCCTTCACTAGTAGCTCTGCCAAATTGTGGGTGGGGGGGGGTTATAAACTGCTGAACCACTAAGTTTAAGACTTGGGCTAGGCTTGGGATGTGTGTCAGGTTGCCGAGCTCCAAAGCCGCCACCAAGTTATGGCCATTGTCAGACACAACCATGCCTGGTTATAGGTTGAGTGGCAAGAGCCACAGCTCAGTCTGGTCCCTTATACCCTGCCATAGCTCTGCGGTGGTGTGCTGGTTGTCCCCTAAGCAGATCAGCTTCAGCACGGCCTGTTGATGCTTACCTACAGCAGTGCTACACTGCTTCCAGCTAGCGACTAATGGCTGACTGCTGTTGGAGGTGGAAGTGGAGGAGGAGGCAGCGGAGGAGGAGAAGTGGAGGTTGAAGCCAGTACCATAGCTGCCTGTGGAGACCCTGGTGGATGTAGGGCCCACAATCCTGGGTGTGGGTAGCACCTGTGCCATCCCAGGGTTCGACTCACTCCCGGCCTCCACAACATTCACCCAGTGTGCAGTCAGGGAAATGTAGCATCCCTGAGCCACCAGCACTTGTCCATGTGTCCGTGGTGAGGTGGACCTTCCCAGTAAGTGCATTGGTCAGGGCACGGGTGATGTTCTGGGACACATGCTGGTGTAAGGTGGGCCACACCGTGAAAAATAGTGGCAGCTGGAAACTGCGTATCGAGGGATGGCTGCCAGCATCAGGCTACGGAAGGCCTCAGTGTCCACTAGCCTAAATGGCAACATTTCAAGGGCCAGTAATTTTGAAAGTTGCTCATTTAGTGCTATGGCCTGTGGGTGGGTATTTGTGCTTATGTTCAAATGCCTGTGTTATGGACATTTGGACGCTGCGCTGGGGCAGGGAAGTGGATGTTGTTACTGATGGTTCATGCGAAGGTCCAGGTGCAGGGTGAGGGGCATCTGGGCCTGCGCCTTCGACAGGGAGTTGGCCAGCAGAGCGTAACACAGGGGAAGAGGAGGCAGAGGTGTGACCCGCAGACCCAGATTGTGGACCTAGGCGTTCGGCCCACTTATTAGGGTGCTTGGATACCATGTGACGGATCATGCTGGTGGTGGTGAGGTTGCTAGTTTTCACTCATTTTGGTATAGGACAGGTTGCAAACTACCACTCTTTTGTCATCTGCACTTTCCTTAATAAAGCACATAGGTAAAAGAAAAGAGAGACAGGAGGCAGCGCCTCGTGAGTAGAGCCGTTTAACAGGTTAAAATAAAAATACACTGGTTGTGCTTACCATTTCGGGCTGTGATAAGTCACAACTCCTGTAAATCGCTTTTTGCTGGTATAAGCCCGTCCAGCTTACGGGGGTGTCTGCTGCTGCTGCCAAGGCCCTTGCCCGTTGCCATAGGATACGGTTTTTGGGATGTGGAGAATAGTGGATGAGTTGAAAAATGGACCTTTTGAGGACGGTGCTGCTGCAGAAGAAGTCAGGATCCGGTTGTTGTAAATAAAAGTAGATCTTTATTTCCAGTTTAGTCGACGCGTTTCAAGGGCGAACAGCCCCCTTCATCAGGACAGTAAGAGCATATATGTACATTGTGGCTGTGTTTATTATTCTATTTATTCACTCTGTTTGGGCGTGCTGTGCAAGGGCACTGAGGGGCGGGGAGGGGAGCGGGCAGGGGCGGGGATGCACGAGGTCTCCGTGACCAGAAGACACGCCAACAGTAAGTATTCTAGATGCAGACCCGATGTTTTGTGGGCGGTGTCTGCTGACGCGATGTTTGTGGGCGGTGTATTATGATGCGATCTTTGGGCGGAGTAAATATTGCATGATGCGCTTCAGAGACGCGATGTTTGTGGGCGGTATGTTCTGAAGTGATCTTTGTGGGCGGAGTTAGCACTGCATGATGCGCTTCGGAGTGACATCCAGCGCTTCATGCGATGTCTAGGTGTACACGGACACGGCAGCTGCGGGCTGTCTTTCGCTTCTTATGCGCAGCTTCTTGGATTGTTTAAGCCAGTAAGAAGATAGTGTGCCATGTTGCTGCATATCTATTATATATCTCAGGCGGTACGTAATACATGCTTTGCCAGCTCTTGCTTACTCCTGCATGTAATACATACCAAACAGGCTGCAGACGGTCCTAATACCGGTATAACGCCAGGCGAGAGGAGGAGGAAAGAACCATCAACCCAACACGTGTTTCGCCTCGCTTCTTCAGGGAGGCAGTGGTTGATATCTTTAGGGAGTAGGCAGTGGTTGATATCTTTAGGGAGTTGTTTATACAGGGTGTTTGGTCCTATTAATAGTACTATTTGTATTACCATTGTGAGTTTGGTTAGTGAAGGCATACAGCCCCAGCACTCACCAGTGGATATTTGGTATGCGCTAGCCGGGTGGGGAGGGGAGTGGAGAGATTATTGTGTTCTTGCCATGGCAGTTTGTCTGTTATGCTGCTAAAAATTTTTATATATGTGTTGTTTATTTAATTATTGGCTTTGGTAAAATTAAGAATGTGAATAGTATATTATATATGTGGCTTTGCTATTTATTTAGCTATTTTTTGGTGACCTGTGTTGAAACACACATATTGCATTATTGTGGTTGTTGCTTTGGTGAAAAGAAAGCACTCTTGCCAAATGTTTCCTACAAGATAAAAAAGGATTACATATACTACATTTTTTGTGATGCTTTCCCTCATTTTCACTCTGAATGGATAGATTCAACAGGACTTGTCCATACCTTGTGCAAAATAGACAACAATACCGGCCACACCCAGGCATTGCACTCTTTGCATTCTCTTTTCTATTTTCCAATGTTTTGGGGTCTTCCCAAATTTATGAAAGAAAATAAATAAATAAATACAGGAAAAAAATAACAATTAAAAAACTACAAAAACAGTGTTGGCTATCTCTACCACCACTTCCACCTCCTTAACCTCCTACTTCACTATGATCTCCGCCTCCTAGTTTAAGATCATTATTTTGTACTTTTTTTTTATATTTGATGTTATTTTAAGTAATTTCCCTATCCACATTTGTTTGCAGGGCAATTGTCCTGCTCTTACCCCCATTGTGCTTCCTTTTGCAGTGCTTTAACCCTTTCTATTACTTTTTTAGAACCAATTTAGTCCCCCAAAGTTCAGGTCCAAATTGACTTCAATGGGGTTTGGAGTTAAGTTTGGGTTCCAAACTTGAACTTTGTGACAAGGTTCGGCCGAACCCGGCAATCCTGAACTTCCAGGTGTTCGCTCAACCCTACTAAAGACATGTGTCTGCTTCTATTATAAATAACTATAATAAGTAGCTAGTAGTTGTATGTTAGCTGTTAGCCTTTCTAATGGCCACTTTATATTGGCTTTTGGAGCAAGCAACTATCAGGAACCAAGAGAGGTGAGAGCTGAATTTACATGCAGCAACCATCTGTTCTGTATGGGTACAAGCAATTGCTTCTTCAGTTGATCATCCCCCTACAGGTTCACTGTTTCTGGGGAAGTTCCTTGTTCATTCAGAAAGATCACCTGTCTAGAAACAATGAATTAGGTGTGCACTAGAGATGAGCGAATCAAAGTTTGCAAAGCGGAATTCAATCTGAATTTAAAAAAAAATTGATTCGTCCCGAAGCCAAATTTCCTCACGCTTCATGTTAACGAATCACATTTTTTCAAAAATGGCTGCTGCACATGTTACAAAGTGAAAGCAAGATGCCCAGGAATGAGGGAGCACCCACAATGCCAAGCAAACAGAAAATCAGCAGATAGCCAGCCCCTGTGATGTCACAGCCCTATAAAAAGCCTCCTCCTGCCCGGTCTCCTCCATTTTACAGTGAACTTAGTCTAGGGAGAGACGTTGCAGGCACTAGGGACAGTGCTAGGAAAGACTTTATAAAAGAAAAATGATTAAGCAGTTCAGAGAAAGATCATTCATAGTTTAGGGAAGGATAGGGAGGCATCATCAGCACTACAGGGAGACACCAGGGACCAATAGGAAAGTGTAAAGCCTGGGTAATAGGAGAGATTACTATTACACCTTGCTGCACTAATTGGGGTTACTAACAGTGCTTATCATGTTCATATTTTTCCCACGGACATACTTCCTCCATCCAGGCACAAATGTTCAGATAGGTATCATAGTATGTGAAAGACTGAAAGGTGAATTCACAAATTCAGCTCCACTACACGTTTATCATGTTCATACTTTCTCCACGTTGAGGGAATCCTCCCGAATGTGAAGTATTGTGTTTGCATGTCTGTAGAATGAGTAGGTGATGCTGATCACTAGAATTGAAATTCCAACTGCTAATACTACAACCATGCACACTGCAAAAATAAACCTCTACAGTAGAACGTGTCTTCGCAAGCCAGTAACTATTAGGGGTACGATATAAATGTATACAGACCAGTTACTCATCTCCACTACAGCTCAGTGTTATTTAGTCGGCCATTATACCATACTGTATATGTGGTAAGATAAAATCAAGTCAGTGCTAATTTTACAATGTATTCACAAATATACCTTTTTAGTTTCACAAGGAAAATTCGGTTTTAGAGCTTTAAAGCGCGAGCCAAATATTTTTTAATAGTAAGTAATAATTGCAGAGAAGTAGAGAAAACATGCCTCAAGCAATAACAGTATGAATACTATGAATGTACAGTAGTTTAGTCATCGGGAACTGGGGTGCTTTATAAGATATCCATACTTTATGAGACGTATTTATGCAATTGCCACACTTCTGATAGAAATCTGTGCTTCCATATTTATGAATGGTAATTGTATATTTTTATCTGCAGAAAAATTACATAAAACTAACACAATGACGAAAACTTAAGTTACTTTCAATGATTCAATAATGTGATATTCGTTGTGCAAATGTAAGTAAACCTGCAGGAATATGGGAGATGGTGTTACAGTATGTATCTGTATGAGAAAACACAAGCACCAGCGAGGTACTGTACAGTAATAAACAAAGGACAAGACTAGAAGAAGGGAGCGGGCAAAGGAGAGTCGAAGAGAGAAAAGCTATTGCTTGTCAGTAAACCAATTACTGATAGTCATGAGCACGACCGGGAGGGCAAGAAGCACAGGAAGGAGTGAGCGATGACTATGCAAGGACTGTGGCCCCTGCACGTGGGGCCGTGGACATACAGTACAAGCTGGCCACCAGAAAAAGGGGCTGCCCCATGCACATTAATACACACACATACAGTTGCAAGAAAAAGTATGTGAACCCTTTGGAATGATATGGATTTATGCACAAATTGGTCATAAAATGTGATCTGATCTTCATCTAAGTCACAACAATAGACAATCACAATCTGCTTAAACTAATAACACACAAAGAATTAAATGTTACCATGTTTTTATTAAACACACCATGCAAACATTCACAGTGCAGGTGGAAAAATTATGTGAACCATTGGATTTAATAACTAGTTGAACCTCATTTGGCAGCAATAACTTCAACCAAACGTTTCCTGTAGTTGCAGATCAGACGTGCACAACGGTCAGGAGTAATTCTTGAACATTCCTCTTTACAGAACTGTTTCAGTTCAGCAATATTCTTGGGATGTCTGGTGTGAATCGCTTTCTTGAGGTCATGCAACAGCATGTCAATCGGGTTGAGGTCAGGACTCTGACTGGGCCACTCCAGAAGGCGTATTTTCTTCAGTTTAAGCCATTCTGTTGTTGATTTACTTCTATGCTTTGGGTCGTTGTCCTGTTGCAACACCCATCTTCTGTTGAGCTTCAGCTGGTGGACAGATGGCCTTAAGTTCTCCTGCAAAATGTCTTGATAAACTTGGAAATTCATTTTTCCTTCGTTGATAGCAAACTGTCCAGGCCCTGACGCAGCAAAGCAGCCCAAAACCATGATGCCCCCACCACCATACTTCACAGTTGGGACGAGGTTTTGATGTTGGTGTGCTCTGCCTCTTTTTCTCCACACATAGTGTTGTGTGTTTCTTCCAAACAACTCAACTTTGGTTTCATCTGTCCACAGAATATTTTGCCATTACTGCTGTGGAACATCCAGGTGCTCTTGTGCAAACTGTAAACGTGTGATATCCTCCCATGAAATCCATTCTTGTTTAGTGTTTTACGTATCGTAGATTCGCTAACAGGGATATTAGCATATGCCAGAGACTTTTGTAAGTCTTTAGCTGACACTCTATGTTTCTTCTTCACCTCATTGAGCAGTCTGCGCTTTGCTCTTGCAGTCATCTTTACAGGACGGCCACTCCTAGGGAGAGTAGCAGCAGTGCTGAACTTTCTCCATGTATAGACAATTTGTCTTACCGTGGACTGATGAACAGCAAGACTTTTGGAGTTACTGTTATAACCCTTTCCAGCTTTATGCAAATCAGCAATTCTTAATCGTAGGTCTTCTGAGAGCTCTTTTGGGCGAGGCATCATTCACATCAGGCAATGCTTCTTGGGAAAAGCAAACCCAGAAGTGGTATGTGTAACCAACACCTTCAATTTCATCTCATTGATTGGACTCCAGTTGGCTGACACCTCACTCCAATTAGCTCTTGGAGATGTCATTAGTCTAGGGGTTCACTTACTTTTTCCACCTGCACTGTAAATGTTTACATGGTGTGTTCAATAAAAAATATGGTAGCATTTAATTCTTTGTGTGTTATTACTGTAGTTTAAGCAGACTGTGATTGTCTATTGTTGTGACTTCTATGAAGATCAGATCACATTTTATGACCAATTTGTGCAGAAATCCATATCATTCCAAAGGGTTCACATACTTTTTCTTGCAACTGCTTACTGTACACACATATATACATAAGACATACACATTAATACAAACACATATACTGTATACACATATATACATAAGACATACATATTAATACACATATATACTGTACACACAGATTTGAACAATTACAATTAATCCATAATCCTCGTTTAAAGGTATTCCAGCAGATTGAGACAGTAACTCCACAGTGTTGAACAAAAGGGGTTAACTGATTAAACAGGCAAGCGCTGACTCATAGTAAGCAGTAAGTCAAGTGCACAGAAGCGAGGTAAATATTAACAGCCAAGTTTAATGCTAATGTCCTGATTCATTCACAGCAGCAGCGTTACATAAAGTAACATACACTTGGAGATGAGCTTATCAATGCAGAGATACGTGGGGCTGTACAGTTACCCTACCTCTTACTACTTGAGCATTGAATAGTAAACTTTTTAGAATGCTTATTTTCATTACTACAGCCTTATAGTCTTATATCAATAAATAGCTAATCCCATTTGCAGCAACTTGGCTTTCCCTTTCAAGTTGGATATTTTAATGGCCGCGGGTTGCTTCCAAAGTGGATACTTGGGCTTTTATTTTAAGTCCGGACCCAAATAATCAGGGATATATTTGCATATGCATATTAGTGATAAGCGGCAGGGGCAATATTCGAATTAGCGATATCTCACAAATATTTAGGCGAATATTTGCCATATATTCAAGCATTTGTGATCTCCAGTCATTATTTTCTTGATTGTGAAAATTCTCATTACAAAAAAAAAATTGCATTATGAAAATTCACAATCAACACTGCTCCAAAAATCAAAGATATTGCAGCCTTCTCATTGGCCCACAAGCTAGAAGCAGGGAGGGATCATGTGTACTGTTTAAAAAAAATCTCGAATATTCGAAATTACAAATATATATCACTATATTTTAAATATTCGCGAATTCTGGAAGTGCAAATTTCCACAATAAAAATTTGCAATTCGAATAATCGTGATCAACACTAATAACTACTATGTACTGGCACAAAGGGGGAATAACTACTATGTGGGAGCTTTAAGGGGACTGGGTGTGTATAGTTATGCTTTGGATAGAGTTAGAGGTGTAGCCTAGTGTGAAAAAAATTAATAAAAAAAAAAATATATATATATATATATACATACTGTAAACATATTCACAAGATGTTTTTTTTTTATTTGCACATATATGTTTATGTTTGTATGTGTGGTTTGGGGGTGGGGGGCCCAGGCACATCCTTTGCAAAGGGACCCTATGCTTTTTGTGTCCGCCCCTGCCGTGAGCCACATAATCACAAGTTATTTTCTGTCAGGTGAATGCCTAATTTTTGGGAGCTGTACTCCATTGGCCTACAGTAAAATTCATCCATCACTAGTAGTGATGCTGAGTTCACAAAAAGAGTTCAAGAGGGGCCTGGATGTATTTCTGAAGTGTAATAATATTATAGGCTATAGCAACTAGAGAGGGGTCGTTGATCCAGGGAGTTATTCTGATGCCTGATTGGAGTCGGGAAGGAATTTTTTTCCCCCAAGTGGGGAAAATTGGCTTCTACCTCACAGTTTTTTTTTTTGCCTTCCCCTGTATTAACTTGAAGGATAACAGGCCGAACTGGATGGACAGAGGGCTTTTTTCGGCTTTATACTATGTTATTATGTTACTAATAGTGGCCTTGGAAAAGATTGGGGTGGGAGCATCAGCAGTAGCAGTAACAGCACAGGATGGTGGTAGATCACAGTAGGCACAGATGGCAGTAGAGGCAGCAGGCGTGTTTCATCAGGCAGGTGGCAGCATCACAGCATCAGACTAATGGCAGCAGAACTTGGGCAAAAGTACTTTGTATGTAGCTGGCGTTCCTTCCACGTCTTTGATCCCCTCAGATGCCGCTTTCATCACTGATTGTGGCATCTAAGGCTACCATTTAGTCCTTTCAAGCATTAATCAGGGTAAGAGCTCATGCACACAACCGTATGTATTTTGCAGTCCCCAAAAAACAGATCCGCAAAAAATACAGATGACATCTCAGTGCATTCCGTATTTTGCGGAACTGAACATTTGGCCCTTCATAGAACAGTTCTATCCTTGTCTGTAATGCGGACAATAATAGGACATGTTCTATTTTTTTGCGGAACGGAAATACGAACAATAGGGAAATGGAATGTAAACTGAGTAACTTCCATTTTTTTTGTGGACCTGTTAAAGTGAATTGTTCTGCATACGGTCAGCAAAAGAAAATGAACAAACACAGAAAAAAAATATGTTTGTGAGCCCTAAAAAAAATTCTGGGAAAATTGATTTGTTACCAAGAAGCACGAGGAAATTTGGCTTCACAGCAAACTAGATTTTTCCTGAAATTCATATCAACGTCAAACCATTTGACTTTGATTCTCTCAACACTAGAAAATATATTTTATAATTATTGAATATATTGAATAAGGAAGGGGACTCCTGAGCAAAACAGGAGTGGATACAATGTTCTCACCAACGGCACCCCTTCTGATGCACCACATGTGGTTGCCCATCTTGCTATAGAACGATCCTGCTGTCAAGGCATAACTTTTGGACGATTGGTTTCCCAAAAATCCATTATTTTTTTAATTTATCTCATAACACCGTGTTGAAACACCATCTGCCCCCAATAAGGGACATTTTTTGGTGAATATAAAAAAAACATAACATGTGCCAGCATTGTTAGTTAATGCCATCAAATGCGCGTTTACCAATAACTATGTGTCAGTGTCAATCAGGCATGATTTCCTATTGCTGTCATTACTTTTGAGACCTTGGGTAAAGAAAAAAAAAAAAAACTAATTAAAAATTGAATGAAAAGAGATAACTGGTCCTGGTAAATTAGAAGTTGTCAGAGGGAAACTTTCACATTACCTTTTACTTTGTTTCTTCTGAAACCCCTTGACTCCGTGTGCTGTCCGCATCCGTTGCTCCGTTCCGTAGCCCCGCAAAAAAATAATAGAGCATGTCCTATTCTTGTCCGTTTTGCGGACAAGAATAGGTATTTCTACAATGGTCTGTATTCTATTTCGCAAATTGCGGAACTGAACGCGGAGCAGCTTCCGTGTTTTGCGGATCCGCGGTTTGCGGACCACAAAACACATATGGTCGTGTGCATGAGGCCTAATGTCCAGGTGAGGATCTCTCACTTTTGTTATGTGGACAGTCACACGTCTCTGTGAATGTGGTAGACGATACACAAGGCGCGGCCTCATCTACACATCCCGGCATAACAATGTTTGTTGGAACTTTCATCTATTTGCATTTTTTTTTATTGACAACAGATTTTATTGTTTTCATCTATCAGGTGACATGCTCTTTTAAATACTTAAGCATATAGAATAGTTTGATTGCTAAACAACAAATCCCTACCATTCTTTTTATATTGTTTTCTATTAAAAGGTTCAGGTCATGCGAGTTTGCTGCCGATCACACACAGTAATCCCATGGTCATTGAACCAGGTTTTGGTACTTTTGGCAGTGTGGGAAGGTGCCTATTCCTACTGGAAAATTAAATCACCATCTCAATAAAGCTCGTCTGCGGAAGCTGTAAGCCATAAAAATTCAAATTATAACAAAAAAGGCTTGAAATATCTTGCTTTGCATGTAATAAGTCTATCTAATATATTAGTGTCATGTTATAAGTTTCATTACTGAAATAAATGAACATTTGCACAAAATTCAAATTTGAGTTTCACCTGTATGTTTTGAGCAAAACAATTTATTTTACTGATTGTTTTAATAACTGTATTTAACAATTCATAAATGTATATTTAACTATATAAACTATATTTAAAAATAATGCAGCAGGAAATGTGTTCCTGACACGTGGTGTATGTTTTCTCTATAATTTTGTACAACTCCCAAACTAGGGGACTACACCACACTTGTCTGTGGGATTCAAATTGGTTAATAAGTTCTCCCACTGCCGACATTAGCATCAAAGACCCAGACACTTCGATGGTTGAAGGATTTCCTGCCGAACAAAACCTGTAGAGTCAGTTTTACTAGTTGTACATTGGGGGTCGGGTCTAACTCCCTCCCCATTTAATAAAGTAACCAATCAAAAGTATAAGGATAGAATACAGAAGTAAACTCAGACATTACATGTCAAATTATCATTCTAAATATTGTCATTAGCCCAATTCCTGTCAATAGAGATGTTTAATTAAATTTGAGTCGACTGCTTAGTCGAATTTCATAAAGAAATTTGCTTTGTGACGAATTACTTTGTTATGAAGTGCATTTCTTTGTAAGTAGCTGGAGCAATGAAGGGGAACGGCAATTTTGCTGCCCCCATCATTGAACTCCTCAGATGCTGTGTTCATCACTGATTGTGGCATCTGAGATAAAAAAAATGGGGCTTTTAGTGGTTAATCGGGTAATAAAAAAACAAAAAAAAACTATACTCACCACATCCATTGAAACACGGAGAGACTTCCGCAGACATTTTGATTGAGGATACCACACCAGCCAGCAAGATTTCACTCAGGATCTCTGCAGTCTCTTCACCCTCAAATGGACGAGGTTATTTATTTATTTTTTTACCTCCATTTCAGTAAAAATAAATTTGTTACCATGAAGTATGGGAAAATTCGGCTTCATAGCGAATCCATTTTGAAAACTTCGATTCGATCCACACTATTTAAACATTTCATAATATCATGCTTACTTAAGCAGGCTTCTTCTTACTTGCAAAATATAGCTGGATCTAGGCTTATTATAAAATGATAATTGTAAAACAGATAAAAAAAAAATATGGGGGTCATTTATCAAACTAGTGTAAAGTAGAACCCGCTTAGTTACCCATAGCAACCAATCAGATTCCACCTATCATTTTGGGCAGCTTCTTTGGAAAATGAAAGGTGGAATCTGATTGGTTTCTATGGGCAACTAAACCAGTTCTACTTTACACCAGTTTGGTAAATGACCCCCTATTTCAGGGATCAGCAACCTTCAGCACTCCAGCTTTTGTGAAACTACCACTCCCAGCATGCTCCTTTCACTTCTTTGAGAGTTCAGAGAACAACCAAGAAAGTGTGCATGATGGGAGATATGGAGTGCCAGAGATTGCTGACCCCTGTTCTATAGTCTTAAAGTAAAGATACAAAAGAGATAACAAAATGGACGCCAAGCTGAGCAAATCTGCGTTTAACTCAGATCAAGTACTTTTACAATGTAAATGGTGATCGAGCAGGTACATGAACGCCTGTCCCCCGATGAATGAGCAAAATGCTTTTTCATAGAGTTAATTCATCTATCGTACAGACACTTCAAAAATCGTTCCTGGGCATTAGATCAGCTGCATAGGAACAATGAATTTGAATATAGATGAGCGATAGTAGTAGTCATCGTGCATCCTCATACAGCGGACGTGATTGTTGCATGTAAATACAGCTCTTCACCTCCACTGACGATCAGTCAGTTATCTGCATTTGATGTGTCACCCAATAAATATTCAAGCAAAATCCATGCTTCAAAACTCAAATAGGGCTCCTTCCCTTCTGAACCCTGCCGTCTGCCAATAAAGCAGCTTACGTCCATGTTTATGGCACTTCTGTACAAAAGAGAACCGGCCTAAGATTCAAGTAGTGTGATGTGAGTGTCTGATGATACCAGCTGGGCACCACAGGGCAAAATCACCACATTGGGCCTCAAAATGTGCATGGTGTTCTTTTACTCCTGAGCTCTCTCATAAATTCAGCAAAAAACTAGGGCCACATATAGGGTGTTTAGAAACCAAGAAGAACAGTGTAAGGGCTCATGCACATGGCCATAGTCATTTTTAAGGTTCGGAAATTGCAGATCTGCAAAATAGTGGCTACTGTCCGTTTGCTTTTTAGCAATTTGAGGAACTGAATGTCCTGCCCTTTATAAAACTGTCCTATCCTTATCCATAATATTGACAAGAATAGGACAAATTCTATTTTTTTATTGTGGGTGTCGAGGAACGGTCATACGGATGTGGACAGATGGGATGCAGAAAAAAATAAACCTTTGTGTGTATAAGCCCTAATAATAAAAGTGCTGACTTTTCACACTGGCACACAATAGGCACAACATATTGGACACCTGAAAATGATAATGTGGGCAAAGCTTTTGAGCCCCATGCCAGTATAGCACTGTATCAGCAAGTTACTGAACGGTAAGCACCTACTGCCTCCACAGACTATTATAGCATAGAACAGGAAGGGATAGTATCAGTAATAACATCTATGATGAAGTAATGGTTAATAAGCAGAATTCTATCTGGATTATTATTTTATATTTTTAAATAATTTGTTGATTAATGTTTGTCTCAGTGTCCGGTTCTCTATGGATCACACGTGCAATGATTATAAATGAGTTTTCTTCTTAATTTAATCAGTCGTTATGAAACATCATATAGTTTATAGAGAAAAGACAGTAAAATGGACTCAATTGTATAAGCGACACCTAATAAAGGAATAAGCACAGTCAGAAGATGATCAGTCGGAGATGATCTGAGAGCCCAGTGAGGACAGCCTGAGCTTGTATCATGGTGATGGCCACAAGTAAATTATAGAGCAGATAGTGTGGAGATTGAAATAATTATGTCATGTTAAAAATCTGATGTGATCTGAGATCTATAAATTATCTTATGAAGTAAACAGGAAATTTAGAAATGCCTGTGAATGTAGTCATTGCTACAAATTTAACCTTATTGAAGATACAATTATATGGAGGATTATCTGTTCCATTTTGTCTTAGTAAATTGGAACATTTACAATTGAAAAGTATCAGCCTGACAACCTTAATTGCAAGAAATGTAACATTGATAAACAGAATTCAGATTTTTAAAGTCATTCCTCCTCTCGGTGAGATCTGTAAAAAAAAGTATTTTTGAATAATGAATTTGTTATACTGGATATAATATATAGTAATTTCTTATGTGAATTATAGATGGAGAGTCATGTGGTTATAGGTCTGGATGGAATGTATCTCATCAGAATGTAAAATGCTCATTGTTTACACTGATTCTCACATGAAAAGGTCTCAGAGTGTCCCAGGAATCTCTTACAGATGCTAAATAGGAGAGAACAATAGGTATCTGCCCTGCAAATACAATGTGTAAATGAAGGACCATCTCAGGAGGACAGAAAATGCTAAACTGGTTGATGAGGAGGAGGCACCATTATTCTTCCATTGTATATGGTAATGAGGGAAGCCAGATCTGATGATCCTATGAAGGTGGGACTGGGCGTCTCCTGGGGGAAGAGGAGGAGCAGATAGCTATTGCCACCAAAGGGGTATAAAAGACCCAAGCATGGCTCAGAAAGCTGGAATTCACCAAGGGAAATTACTTGGATCACTGAGTTGCTGAGGAGAAGTCACTGACTGGAGATCAAGTCCTGAGTGTGTGGAGGGTCCTTGTCTGGTAAGTGTCACTGAACTGATTGTAAGTGGAAGGAATTATAAGATATTGTAATCTGTGCTGTGTATAAGGACAATGTGTCTCTGTCTGTAATGTCTCTTGTGTATGTCTCCATGTAGATCTCCATATAACTCCCATCATAACTGGACACTGATTTTCCACCTTTTACATTACACATTTTCTACACTTCTTCTTGTATTTCATTTCTTGCTCTGAACCTTAGAATCAGACCCAGTAAGAGGGAGGAAATTCTTACATTGGGAATTAGGCCTGTATTAGACCTGCTGATGTAGCAGATGATTGTTGAGAAGGAAACGTTTCTTATTGGCAATTGACTGCTTGTAAGTGGAGGAGACCACTGCTATTATATGTAGTAATCTTCTCCACAGTATGGGGAGTAGTAATTGCTAATGCCATTGCTCGTCCCCATACTGACTCGTTGTTGGCCAGCAGCAGCACAGCCTGTAAATAATGATAAAACATGCTTAAAAATCTTGATTGCCCAATGAACATTTGCTCATTCATAAGGTAATTGGCGTGGATTTTGGGGCTGTATTACACAGCCATGTCATCACTAAAGAGCGTACCTATGAATGCTCCTTAATGATTATCTCTCCGACTATCATCCCGTATAATACAGCCCTAAGACTTTAGTGATGGCGGCAGTGACTGGTGATTGTCCGCACAGTAGTGTGTAAGTAATTGTACACGCAGTATCCATACATGTGATAGTACATACCTGTAACTGTGCCAGGAACATGGACAATCACTGATCCTGACTGCCATCCCTGGACCATACCAAAGCATCAATAATAGGAGGAAAGAAGATTACTGACAGGGGGAAACTTTCCAGCACCTTTAGGCCCCTTTCACACGGGCGAGTTTTCCGCGCGGGTGCAATGCGTGAGGAGGACGCATTGCACCCGCACTGAATCCGGACCCATTCATTTCTATGGGGCTGTGCACATGGCGGTGATTTTCACGCATCACTTCTGCGTTGCGTGAAAATCGCAGCATGTTCTATATTCTGCGTTTTCACGCAACGCAGGCCCCATAGAAGTGAATGGGGATGCGGGAAAATCGTAAGCATCCGCAACCAAGTGCGGATGCGTTGCGATTTTCCCGCATTGTTGCTGCTAACGGGACCCAATCTCTATTATTTCCCTTATAACATGGTTATAAGGGAAATAATAGCATTCTTAATAAAGAATGCATTATTAAATGATGAGGAAGGGTTAAAAATAATAAAAGTTAACTTACCTTAGCCACTTGATCGCGTAGTCGCGATCTGTCCTCTCTTTCCTGCAGCATCGATGATCTAAAGGACCTGTGATGACGTCACATCACATGGCCCAATCACCTGCTCCTTCACTATGGTGATGGAGCATGTGATTGGTCCATGTGACCATGTGACATCATCCAAGGTCACTAATCACTATCCTCAGGCTGTGGATAGTGGTTAAGGACCTTGGATGATGTCACATGGTCACATGGACCAATCACATGCTCCATCACCATAGTGATGGAGCAGGTGATTGGGCCATGTGATGCTGTGACATCATTACAGGTCCTTTACATCTTTCAAGCTAACGGAGAGGAGGCCGGGCTTCGCGATCAAATGGACCAGGTAAGTTATGATTAGTTTATTATTTTTAACCCATTCTGCACCGGGTTCAACATTAGGGAGATGGCCAAGGGTATTATTTTACATTATAACTATGTTATAATGTGAAATAATACCAGCGGGACAATTTCTGACCCAAACATGCACTTCTGTGAAGAAGTGCAGGTTCGGGTCTGGGTACCAAAAGTGCCGATTTTTCTCCCGCGCGTGCAAAACGCATGACAGCGCTTTGCACTCGCAGGGAAAAATCGCGGCAATTCCCGCAACGCACCCGCACTGTTTGACGGAGTGCACCCGCAACGCCCGTCTGAAAGAGGCCTTATAGATATCTGTAAATAGTAATATAATAAAAAGGTCTCTATATAGAAAGCCAATCAGTGCATATAATATAAAAAAAAATGTCATTAAGCAGACCAAAACATTCTTGTGTAAAGTAATTTTTTGCACTACTATTAGAGATGTCCCAAACTATTCGCCGGCAAACATCGCATGTTCGCGTTCACCGCGGCTGGCGAACATATGCGATGTTCGATTTGCCCCCTATACTTTATCATTGAGCAAACTTTGACCCTGTACCTCACAGTCAGCAGGCATATTCCAGCCAATCATATACCCTCCCCCCAGACCTTCCCACCTCCTATCAAAAAGCAATGACAGCATCCATCTTAGATTCATTCTAAAGATGCAGTGTTAGTTAGAGCAGGGAGGGTGCTGCTGCTGCTGCTGAATTAATAGGGAAAGCGTTAGCTAGGCCAGTGTTCTGTGTCCACTCCAGTCCTCAAAGACTCATTGGCCTCTTTCACACGAGCATTTCCGGATTAGGCCCCATTCACACGTCCATAGTGTGCTGCGGATCCGCAAATTGTGGATCCGCAACACACCATGCCGGCACTCCCCATAGAGATGCCTATTCTTGTCCTCAGGCTGCAGACAAGAATAGGACATGCTCTATCTTTTGCAGAGCCGTGGCCGGATGTTTTAGGGCCGCGGCTCCGCAAATGCGGAAGCGCATAGTGTGCTCTCTGCATCACGTCCGGCCCCATTCACAATGAATGGGTCCGCATCCATTCCGCAGAATTGGGGAATGGATGCGGACAAAAATTGCGGATGTGTGTAGGTCCGGATGCGTTGCTGATGCGTTCAGTGAAAACTGTGCGATTTCATAGGCAAAGCCATTCAGTTTTGCCTGCGATTGCGTCCAGTTTTTTCCACGCGGGTGCAATGCATTTTGATGCGTTTTTCACGCGTGCGATAAAAAACTGAAGGTTTACAAACAACATCTCCTAGCAACCATCAGTGAAAAACACAACGCACCCCCACTTGCTTGCGGACGCAATACATTTTTCACGCAGCCCCATTCACTTCTATGGGGCTAGGGCTGTGTGAAAAAGCAGAATATAGAACATGCTGCGATATTCATACAACTCACAATTGATGCGTGAAAAAAACGCTCATGTACACAGTCCCATTGAAATAAATGGGTCAGTATTCAGTGCGGATGCTATGCGTTCAAGTCACGCATTGCACCCGTGCGGAAAACTCGCTCGTGTGAAAGGGGCCATCTGCTGTAAGGACAGCGTCCTGACAGCACCCCAAAAAGCCCGTTTCAGGGCTGGTACATCAGTCTGCTTTTATTTATTTTCTCTCTCTCTCTCTCTATATATATATATACATATATATATATATATATATATATATAGCAGTTGCCTGCCCGTGTGTGAGAGACTGTACTGTTTGCACACCACTCATATCGGGTGGCACAGTACCTTGCAGATAAAAAAGTCATTTAATTTTTACCCTTTAATATAATTGCAGTTGCCTGCCAGTGAGTGTCAGGCCCACAGACTGTACTGTGCCCACTGCCCACCACTCATATAGGGTGGCACAGTACATTGCACTGCGCACGAGCAGTGACCTAAGATTCAAACGAAGCAGACTGAGCATGGGTCTTTTACCATCTCCCAGTTCCAAAAGTCTATTCACTACACCGGCCCTGGCCCTAAGGGACAAAACAGAGATTAAACTGATAGGAATAGTACTTCGTTAACACTAGCTGCATTGGTGGCAAATTGCATTGCAAGTGCCCAAAATTAGAAGGAAGCGGACAGAGCAAGCTTTTTTCTCTATCTCCCCATGCAAGGATTGAATTCAATACACGTCCCCTGATAGGGGACTTAACAAAGATTAAAATGGTAAGAATAGTAGTTCACACTATTTGTATTGGTGGCACAGTACGCACAGTGCCCCAAATTGGAAGTAAGAGGACCGACCAATCATCTTTTTCCATCTCCCCGTTCCTAATATCTATTCGATACACGTCCCCTGATAGGGGACGTAACAAGGATTAAACTGATAGGAATAGTACTACTTAACACACCACTCATATAGGGTGGCACAGTACATTGCATGGCACACGCGCAGTGGCCCAAGTTCGAAGGAAGAGGACAGACCAACCATCTTTTTCCATCTCCCGATTCCTAAAATCTATTCCATACACCGGCCCCTGATAGGGGACAAAACAGAGATTAAACAACAGATTTTTTTAATTTACAAAAAAGAGGACAGTCTCTGCAGAGCTGGGTATTTTTTGGCCCTGTTACTGAACGCTCATGCACAATGGCTGTATGCTCATGTGTCCTTTTGCGGAGGTGACAAACCTGGTCAGTCAAACCCAAGGCAACATCATCGACCTCATCCCATATGCGTTTTTTCTGGAGCGTGCCCTGCGAAGAGTGCTGGATCAGGCCATATATGAGCATGAAGAGGAAGAATTGTGATCACCATCACCACCAGAAGCAGCCTTGTAGCGGTCGATTGAGAGAGGAGTATGAAGAAGAGGAGGAAGGTGGCTTTGAGGAGGTGGAAGACCAACCACAGCAGGCGTCCCAGGGGGCATGTTGTCACCATTTGGAGACCCTTGGTGTTGTACGTGACTGGGTGGAGGAAGAGACCTTCAATGACGTCAGTGAGGACAAGGAACAGGACATGGCTATTTTGGTATCCACCGTTGTGCAAATAGGGAGTTTGCGGTTGTGCAAATGGACTGTTTGCGGTTGTTTGCGGTGTGTTAAACGGGGAGTTTGGTCTGTCAGAGTTTGGTCTGTCACTGTGAAGCGGGCGTAACCCTTACACTACCTGATCATTGCAACTTCATACCTGATCGTATACACAGACTTTTCCATCAGTATTGTCGCCAGAAATAGTCCCTGTGGGTTTTAAAATTCGCCTGCCAATTGAAGTCTATGGCGGTTCGCGAAACATTTGTGGAAGTGCGCGTGCGCGTTCTCAACTTACTATTTGAATAAATTATTTATTAAGAACCTGAGCTACTGGAGGATAATTATATTAAAGAGGTAAAATGTAAATGGTGAAAATGGCTTCCTGGTGATTATTATTATTTATAATTCATTTTTATTCCATTATTTTCCTGCAGCAGCTAGACCAATCTGATATAAAATGTACAGAAACAATGTCAATCAGAAAACAGATTCTAGTGATTTTCCCATATGAAATATTTTCCATATCCTAATTTCCCTGCCTTCAGCCATTGTCGCTATTGGGTCCACGTGCCAGTCTGTAGAGGCTGTTGGGATCCATGTGCCAATCTGTAAGTCCTCATCTCAGGCAATGAGAAACATCATTGAGAATAGTGAAATATTACTTTACTATAAATCCATTACCAGATCCCTGTCATTATTTATAATGGCAGTCCGGAGACGCCGTCCCATGCGTACTTCTGCCATCTCTCCATGAGCTCTGTTCTTGATGATGTATTTATATTAAGGCAATATTTCAGAATTCTCAATAATGTTGTTTTATTGTTTCCTACAGAAACCCTTTACCCTTTAAATCCTAGAGGTTTTTTTTGTTTTTGTTTTTCTCTCCCGCCTTCGAAGAGCCATAACTTTTTTTTTTTTTCTGTTCACATAGCCATTTTACGGCTTGTTTTTCGTGGGACAAGTTGTACTTTCCAACGCCAACCATTTAATATTGCATATGATGTAATGCGAAGCAGGAAAATTAGCAAAAAAAAAAACTATTCCACAACAGTTTTACAGGTTTTTAAATTCCGATGTCCAATTTGAGATAAAACTGATTAGTTAGTTGTATTCTACAGGTCAGTATGAATCTGGCGATACCTAATACATATAGTTTTACTTGCGTTTTTATAGTGATAGTGGGAAAAATCTGTTTTATCTTTTTGTTGCCATATTTTGACCCCTATAACTGTTTTATAATTATGTGTACGGACTGTATGGGATCTTATTTTTTGTGGGGCGATCTGAACTTTGCATTGATACCATTCTGGGGTGTCTATGACTTTTTGATCACTTTTTATTTAATTGTTTGTAAAAAATGAATCGACCAAAAATGGTGAATCAGCCATTCGGACGTTTTTTCCGTTTTGCTGTTTGCCGTATGGGGAATATATTTTTATATTTTTATACTATAGGCGTTTTCGCACATTGCAACATTCATGATGTGTTTTTTTATGTTTTTAGTTCTTTTATTTTCATTTTGGCAAAAGGGGGTGATCTAAATCTTTATGTTTTTTTATTTATTTTATTTTTTTTCTATTTTTTTTAACACTTTTCTATAGTTCCCCTAGGGAACTATAACATGCAATCATTAGATTGCTATTGTCATATACTCTAATGCACTAGCATTAAAATATATGAGAAAATTGCTTATTTCCTATGAAGTTCTATTACAGGCTAAAGATCCATAGGAAATACTATGCAGCAGCCTGGTTTTCTTTCATAGAGACACTGGCTGATGCATGCTTGCTCCGGCTCCTCCGATCGCCACACAGGGGAGCCGGAGCACAAACCGACAGTGGTCAGGATTAACCAAAACATCTGAGGGGTTAAATATCCGTGATCAGCATTACTGCCGGTAGCGGACATGAGCCAGTGGCTATGGCTTCCGCAGGGAGCGAGAACGAGCGCCATCTTTAAAGCGTATCTCAGTGCAGTACAGTTAAGGCGCTGGGACCCTGCTCATGACAAGGGATGCAGATCCTGAATCTATAGCAATGCCTTTTGGCCCTTACTGCCTGTCGCGAACATGAGCCGTAATTTGGCCGTAACTTGTTGGCACCTTTGGAGCTCGGCAAGCTCACCCACATGGCAATCATAGAGCATATATGTCCCATGCGCAACAAACATCCCAAACTTATACATTCATATGAATAAAATCATAACACATGAGAGTGGAGGTAAACTAATGGCATTGCCTGTTAATTAACTTTTAAATAACCAAATAACCATAACATATTTTACAACCTAGTCATAAACTCAAACTCAAACCACAATGGCCTGGATGGCCCATGTAAAACCATCCAAACAGGCCTTCTCATCTCTCATTCCTGTGGTGGACAGGACTAGCAAAATGGTGCAATAACAGAATGTCATGGCGGAAAAATTTCCAGCGGACAACACTGGCGGCAGAGTACGTAGTTCCTTGAGCAACCCAGGAGGGGAGATGAGGGGAACACACAGCAGTTCTAACAGAGGCAGGGCAGCACTCTCCAAGTCTTAGGACAGTTTCATGACACCCCGCTAGTACCATCACCCTGATGCACGGCCTAGTGTCGCAAGGCGTGAAAAATTTTGGAAGATGGTGAAGGAGTACATAGCAGACCGTGGCATCGTTCTCACTGATCCCTCGGTGCCTTCCAACTTCTGGTTGTCCAAGCTGGACACATGGCACAAACTGTCACTCTACGCCTCAGAGGTGCTGACCTGCACTGCAGCCAGGGTTTTGTCAGAGTAGGTATTTAGTGCTGCTGGGGGCATAAGAGCTAATAAGCGTATCCGTCTGTCAACTGAAAATGCTGACAGGTCGACTGTTACAAAAATGAAGGCCTGGATTGCCCCTGACTTCAGTGGCGTTGCGAGGGGGGTGCGGTGGGTGCGGGCCGCACCGGGTGACACCACTGATGGGGTGACACCCACCAGTGTCGGCAGAAGATAATTTATTCACTGCACTTGCCTGAAGCCCCGATGCTGTACAGGGAATCCCAGCTCTGACTCCATATATGGTTGTGTCCATATATGGAGTCAGTGCTATGAACATGAAGGGGGTGGCAACCTTTCAGAAATAGAGGCTAAATTAGATGTGCCCAAGCATACTGACAATCCTGGGGGACACCCAATGTATTTTAATCTAATTTAGCCTCTATTTCTGAAAGGTTGCCACTAGGATTCGAACTCACAACCCTTTGCATGAGAGGCAAGAACAGTAACCACTGAGCTATGAGTCATCAATGGTAAACTAAGCTGAAAACCTCATAGTAGTCTCAGCAAGTATCAGGTATTCCCATACAGCAGAAGTATAATTTAATATTTTTTTCAGTTTTTGTAAAAACATGATACAAAATAAATGTGTAATTACTATATAGTAATTACAGATTTATTTTTTTATTTAATGATACTTCTGCTGTATAGAAATACCTAATACCTGATACACTACTATAAGGTTTTTCCAGCATAGTTTAGCATTAAGCCCATAGCTCAGTGGTTAGAGCTCTTGCCTCTGATGTGAAGGGTTGGGAGTTCTAGTCCTGGTGAAAACCTTTTAGAAATAGAGGCTAAATTATGCATTCATGTATATCAGAAGTATGATAATATATATTTATACTTCTGATATAGATTATATATATATATATATATATATATATATATAAGTATTATATATGGGAAACTATTACTGAGATTTTTAGCCATAATATTAGTACAGCAGGTTAATATGAAGCTCTGATGGGGGTGTGTGGAGGACACTGATGGGGGATGTGCAGGACACTGATGGGGGGAATGTGCAGGATACTGATGGGGGGAGTGTGCAGGACACTGATGGGGGGAATGGGTGCAGGATACTGATGGGGGAGTGTGGAGGACACTGATGGGGGATGTGTGCAGGACACTGATGGGGGATGTGTGCAGGACACTGATGGGGGATGTGGAGGACACTGATGGGGGGATGTGTGCAGGACACTGATGGGGGATGTGTGGAGGACACTGATGGGGGAGTGTGGAGGACACTGATGGGGGATGTGCAGGACACTGATGGGGGATGTGTGGAGAACACTGATGGGGGGATGTGTGCAGGACACTGATGGGGGATGTGTGGAGGACACTGATGGGGGGATGTGGAGGACACTGATTGGGGGATGTGTGGAGGACACTGATGGGGGGATGTGTGGAGGACACTGATGGGGGATGTGTGAGGACACTGATTGGGGGATGTGTGCAGGACACTGATGGGGGATGTGTGGAGGACACTGATGGGGGGATGTGTGGAGGACACTTAGGGGGATCTAGGGAGGGATGTGGGGATGTTGGGATGGGAGGTCCTGGAGGGGTGTTTGGGTGGAAGCTCTGGAATGGGTGGGAGGTCCAATATGGTATGTGTCGGTGGGAGATCCAGGGGGATGCATAAATTTTTTTGCTGTGGGGCCCAGTCATTTCTAGCTATGCCCCTGGGTGACACCACCAGGAGATGAGCGCTTGCATTATGGAAGCACTCATCTCCCTACATTCATCTGTATCGCGATACAGATAAACACTGCAGCAGGGCAAGGGAGAGGCGTCTCCTTCTTTGTTCCTCTGATAGGCTGCCGACAGACCGCCGGGGGTTGGGGTGGGGGGGCCTGCTGGGGGTGCTATAATTTGAACCCAAGCGATAACATGGATGGGGGTTTGGAGAGTAAACAGACAGCTGACGTGGGGGGGGCGGGGCTAAGCAGACAGATCGTCGCCGGGGGGGGGGGGGGTGGCACCATTTTCTACCGCACCGGGTGACACTAGCCCTAGCAACGCCACTGCCTGACTTCTCTACTCCACCAGATGAAAACGGCTGAACATAAAGGCCCATTCGGCCCAGGTGATTTTAATTAGCAGGAGACTGCATAAGGGTATATAAATTCCTACCACCTCTCAGTTGGAGTTCCTGAGAGTATGTGATAAGGTGAGCTTTGACAACTGCTCACATGGTGCGGTGCTGCGAGACGGCCATTGTTGCTTTGGTGCTGTGCTGGTGGGTTGGTGGGGCCCAGTGCCAAGGTGGCCTGGCGGCGCTGTTTGGCTGCTGGGTCCCGCCACCCATTGGTGAGTTTCCATGGTGGCGGTGGTCGCCGCGCATCGATGTGCCAAATTTAGAGTAGGTTCCAACTCATGGAGGCAACCTTGTCGCGGTGAGTGGGCCTATGCTTTTTGATCAAATTGTATACCTCCTCCTCTTCCATTATATCAGTGCTTCTCAATTATTTTCTGTCATGCCCCCCCTAGGAAGAAGAAAACATTTTGCGTCCCCCACGCGAATGTAAATAGTATCGATTGTCTATAAAATTGTTATAAGTACACCAATCTCCCCACAGGTGAGGGCCATTAACCCCCCCTCCCCCCCCAAATCATGTGCAGGCTCCATTAACCCCCTCCCCCAAATCATGTGCAGGCTCCATTAACCCCCCAAATCATGTGCAGGCCCCATTAACCCCCAAATCATGTGCAGGCTCCATTAACCCCCAATCATATGCAGGCTCCATTAACCCCTCCCCAATCATGTGCAGACTACATTAACCCCTCCCCCAAATCATGTGCAGGGTCCAGGCTTCCCCCCTCCCCCAAATCATGTGCAGGCTCTCTCCCCCCCCCCTCCAAAATTATGTGCAGGCTCCCCCCCCCCAATAGGGTCTAGGGTCCACGGTCCACCCACCCACTACTTACCTCCCTGGAAGCGCTGAATGCAGGCCTCTTCCGGCCTGTGTCCCGCTCTGCACTCTGCTCTGATTGGTTGCTGGCACAAGGCCCGCAGCCTATCAGAGGAGCAGGGGAGGGAGACGCCTCTCCCTCCCCTGCCGCACAGCACAGCGATCTGTATCGCTGTCCAGAGGACGGCGATACAGATCACTATGGAGATGAACGCTTCCAGAGTGGAAGCGTTCATCTCCTGTCACCTGGAGCCCCCCTTTACGGAGCCTCGCGCCCCACTATTTGAGAAATGCTGCATTATATCAACATGCTCTTTAGGCTGCCCTTGCTCATAATGTTTTTTAGAGTCAGCTCACCTGCAGGCCCTCACATATAATGTTTTAGAGGGTCAGCTCACCTGCAGGCCCTCACCTATAATGTTTACCATGGTCAGCTCACCAGCATGCCCTCACATATAATGTTTAACAGAGTAAGCTGATCTGCAGGCACTCGCAATTCATGTTTTTTAGGATCAGCTCACCTGTAGGCCCTCAACTATAATGTTTTACTGGTTCAGCTCACCTGCAGACTCTTGCAATTCATGTTTTTTAGGGTCAGCTCACCTGCAGGCCCTCAAATATAATGTTGTAGAGGGTCAGCTCAACTGCAGGCCCTCACCTATAATGTTTAACAAGGTCAGCTTATCTGCAGGCCCTCGCAAATCATGTTTTTTAGGGTCTGCTCCCCTGCAGGCCCTCACATATAATGTTTTAGAGGGTCAGCTCACCTGCAGACCCTCACCTATACTGTTTAACAAGGTCAGCTCACCTGCAGGCCCTCGCTATTCATGTTTTTTAGGGTCAGCTTACTTGCAGGCCCTCACATATAATGCTTTTTAGGGTCAGCTCACCTACAGGCCCTCACATATAATGTTTTAGAGGGTAAGCTCACCTGCAGGCCCTCACATATAATGTTTTAGAGGGTCAGCTCACCTGCCGGCCCTCACATATAATGTTTTAAAGGGTCAGTTCCCCTGTAGGCCCTCGCAATTCATGTTTTTTAGAGTCAGCTCATCTGCAGGCCCTCACATATAATGTTTTAGAGGGACAGCTCACCTGCAGACCCTGGGAAATTATGTTTTTTAGGGTCAGCTCACCTGCAAGCCCTCATAAATAATGTTTTAGAGGGTCAGCTGCCCTGAAGGCACTCGCAAATGATGTTTTTGAGGGTCAGCTGACTTAAAGGCACTCGCAAATGACGTTTTAGTGGGTCAGCTGACCTGAAGGCACTCGCAAACGATATTTTAGAGGGTCAGATGACCAGAAGGCCCTTCCAAATAATGTTTTTGAGGGTTATCACACCTGGAGGCCCTCAGCTACATTCTTTTACTCAGTTTCATCGCACCCAGGGCCACAGACTCTGTGTGCACCATCAGCATCATGGCCACTCCCACGGCCCTTGCTGGCCACCTTCATTTTTTAAAATTAATACACAGTAAAATATTACAATCAGTTTATATTTTCATTATCCCATCAATAAGTATTAACGAAGGATATAAAACATTAATACATTATCATCAGGGTAAGCTACAGTACACCAAAGAAAAACATTTTAAACATTTTTTATCACAGCATATAAATATTTATATCCATCGCTTATCAAGACTTATTGCTTTATTTAAACATTGCTTTTTAGTCTTTTATCCCTCAGTCAACCACCCATAACCCACCCTCACCTTCCCTAACCAAAACCTCACCCAAATGGAGATGGAGGGAGGTGGGGGGAAAAGAGTCAAAGAGAAAGCAAAAAACAAAAAAAACTATTTATCCATATAAATCAACCAATTTCTCCACATTTTCTCATGTATATGTTGTTTGTTGCTTTTGATATATCCTACTTTTTCCATTATACAATTTGTATTCATCAGATTCTTCCATCCTTTTATTGTTGGTGGGTCTCATTTGAAAAGTCACACAGGATAAAAGCCATTGTCTTGTCCTGAATGTGGAAAATATTTTAACCATTAATCAGGTCTTGTGAGACATTTGAGAATTCACACAGGGAAAAAGCCATATTCATGCTTAGAATGTAGAGAATGTAACACAATTTTAGAACTTGTGGCACATCAGTGAGCTCACAACTTCTCTGTTTGTTGGAAATCTAGCAGGTATGGAGCTCCATTGTAGGATCTGCTGACTCAGGATGACGTCTAATAGCTAACTTAAAGGGCAGCATAAAATAGTGACAGAAATACTGATTTCAGAGTGTGTGACTCATGAGCTAAGTAAGTGGTTGTCGAGTACCAGCATCATAATCATTGCAGCACAGGCCTGGAAATGAATCAAATCTACCTGAATTGAGTCATGGTTATTCATAATCTCCTGCGCTCTCACCTGATGATTGGCAGTTCTCTCCTAGAAAGACAGGGAGAAAACTATGTAGAAGTCTGTCAGTCATCAGTAGGTGTGCAGGGAGAGCAAGAATTCATGAATAACCATGATTCTTCTCAGGTGGCCGTGACTACTTTCCAATCTGCAATGATTGTGAGGTTGGTTTTCGGCAACTACTTACTTTTAACTTTGACAGACCACTGAAATAAACTCACCTGTCTCCACTTTATGCTGCAGTTAGTATGGGTAGCACAAGTTGACAACAGGTTCCCTTTAAATATGTTCCAGTACTGGAAAACAACTCTTGGCTTTGGTTCTGAAATTCTGTGCTATTTACTTCTGATTATGTAAAGTTATCCACTATCCATTGGATAGGAGAGAACTATTGGATCAATGGGTTCTTACTGCTTTGCCTATTATAAGAATTAGCACCTTGTGTCACGTGGAGCCCCTCAAAAGAAACAGAGTGTCTAGTCGGGCGTGCAAGCAGCTGGTGCATTCATTTCTATGAGATTTCTGGAGATAGCTAAGCACTGTACTTGACTATCTCCGGAATTCCTATACAAATGAATGGAGCAGCTATGTGCATTCAAGACCAGCTGCTCTGTTAATTTCAAGGGGCTCCATGGAGTAAATTGTCCCTGTTCTTGTAATTATTGAGGGTCCCAAAATTAGGACCCCACCAATCTAGTGGTTTCCACCTATCCTGTGGATGGGGGATAATTCAACGTAACCAGAATATCTCTTAAATAGAGCAACTCTATAAAACCAGACATAACCTCTTCAAATAAACAAATTCGACCAGATTAGTATTAAATGGGCAATATCACAAAATTCTTCTATGTTTGATTAGCGTATTTTAGATGAGTTAGCGGCTTTCCTTAAGAGCAGCAGCTGTGTATAGAGAATTAGTGGCAATGTTTCCTTGAAAAATAATATGAAAAGTGGTATTTTCCATAGAAAAAGAACTTTAATAGTTTTACCTATCAGAAGCGCTCCCTATGAGTGAAACTTGACAAGAGAAAATATTGACACAGAGGGAGCCCCTTCCAAAAGGTGCACAATCAAAGTTATGTTTCTCTGGGAGAAACCTTTACCTGGAAATTTAAGTAAATAAACCAGATTTTATGCTCATCTGATTTTTTTACTATGAGTTGATGAACAATGAGATTGTCCTCACTGAATTTTGTTTCTCTGCTTTGTGCTTTTTTTCTCATCAGCAGTAATCAGGCATAAATCTTCATACAAGAGAAATCCTCTAATGTGTGACTGTATTTCATTGGACATGTCCTCTCCTTATTCTAAAACTTATTTTAAACAAAATAAATTGTATGGTTTTATTAAGAATGTGTTTTAATAATGTAATAGACATTTCACAAAATAGATGGTGCTCAGTAAAAGAGTATGTGGAAAGGAGTGAGGTAAATGACTAGGAAAATCAGAGGGGAAAGGGGAGAACAAGGCATAGCAGCATTCTATAAACCCCAGAACAAGTGCAGATCTATTCATGCTACCTAATCCCAGAGGAAGCTTATCTCCTGAATTTGGCTCACAATAAGTGATGGAAATATGAGCAGATACAGCAAGTCGCACTAGGATAGGTGGGATCAGATGAGGTGCACCAAGCTGGTAAACCACACCCTGTAAACCAATATTGAAAGTATAAGATTATAGCTGGGCACACTCAAAGGATCAGGTCCATATAGAAGGTAAATTTAATAATAAACAAATAAAATCGCAAATAAAATCAATATGAGTAAAATTAGCAATACTACACAAGAATTTGTAAACATCAAGTGCTCTTATCCTTAAATGAATGACAAAAAATTCCGGCAATAAATGGCTGATGAACAAGTGTTATCCCATTAAGGTATGCGTAAATGATTCCAAATAGTTACAGTCTGGTGCTGATAGTGCGCTAATCGTATGGATCCTGTGAAAGTTAGGGTTGCAAATTGATAAAATAGTGCTATACCGGTATATCAGTTGCTACCATAAATATGCAGCGCTGGGGGTCTTGTATAGACGTACAGTCATAGAGACCTTACTTTAGATCCGCATACTGGAAGATCTGTGAGTGGAAACTGTTACATAGAGATCCCCCTTTGTTTGGATATGTCCTGAGCAGCGTCCCGCTCTGTTTAGTATGTGGCGGCGTCCCGTCACTACTATTAGATAAAGTTCAAAAGTTATAATACAGGGTAGATCTTACCCGAGCATAGGGTGATGAACTTCCTTTGTTGCGTTGTTCTCCCCTCGGTATCGGGGGTCTCTCTCTGTAGTGGCAGGTCTCCGGTCGGCGGCGTCTCGTCGGAGTACCACGTGTATCTCCTTTCTTACCAGCACGCCTTAATTATACTCCCGCTCGGAAGGGGTGAAATACAGACCCCGAAACGCGTATGGTGTTATTTTCCCTGTCAAGAGAGACTGGATGTTGAAGCCCCCCAATTCCGTTGAATGCAAAGGGTATACCCTGATCACTCTGTAGGTAATTGTGCGGACACCGAGCGGGAGTATAATTAAGGCGTGCTGGTAAGAAAGGAGATACACGTGGTACTCCGACGAGACGCCGCCGACCGGAGACCTGCCACTACAGAGAGACCCCGATACCGAGGGAGAACAACGCAACAAAGGAAGTTCATCACCCTATGCTCGGGTAAGATCTACCCTGTATTATAACTTTTGAACTTTATCTAATAGTAGTGACGGGACGCCGCCACATACTAAACAGAGCGGGACGCTGCTCAGGACATATCCAAACAAAGGGGGATCTCTATGTAACAGTTTCCACTCACAGATCTTCCAGTATGCGGATCTAAAGTAAGGTCTCTATGACTGTACGTCTATACAAGACCCCCAGCGCTGCATATTTATGGTAGCAACTGATATACCGGTATAGCACTATTTTATCAATTTGCAACCCTAACTTTCACAGGATACATACGATTAGCGCACTATCAGCACCAGACTGTAACTATTTGGAATCATTCACGCATACCTTAATGGGATAACACTTGTTCATCAGCCATTTATTGCCGGAATTTTTTGTCATTCATTTAAGGATAAGAGCACTTGATGTTTACAAATTCTTGTGTAGTATTGCTAATTTTACTCATATTGATTTTATTTGCGATTTTATTTGTTTATTATTAAATTTACCTTCTATATGGACCTGATCCTTTGAGTGTGCCCAGCTATAATCTTATAAGTGATGGAAATAACTGACTAAATAACAGAAGTGTGAACTCAGCCTTAGGCCTCATGCACATGGCTGTTGTGTGCCCGTGGCTGTATTGCAGGCCCCATATGGCGGGTCAGCAATACACGGGCATCGGCCCTTGTGCACTCGCAAGCCGAATGCGGACCCATTCGCTTGAATGGGTTCGTAATCACCGAGAGGCGGAATGGAAGCACGGAATGAAACCCCACGGAAACACTGCAGAGTTTTTACATGTTGTTCTGGCCGTGCCTCCACACCGCAAAAAATGAGATCTTGTTCTACTTTTTTTCAGTGTGGACAGATTATGGACGTTTCCATGGATGTTTCCCGCATGGATGTTTCCCGTGCATTGGGGACTGCACATTGTGGTCCCCAATGGATGGAAAGGATGCACCACGGCCGTGTGCATGAGGCCTTACAGGTCAATGTTAGCATCAGCTCTAATTTATCGGCGTGGACTTAACCGTGCAGAGGCCAAAGATTCAAGTAGTGGCCCAATGACAGTGGGGTGTCAGCAGTAAGGTTCTGTTCACATCACTGTTTATTGTTCCATTTTTCTGATCCATCAGCAGAGCAGCCCCCAAAAAGTGGATCCTGTATTTTAAGCATCTAACTTCAAACCTTCAGTATTTGGTCAGCATTTGATCAGTATTTGTAATGATAAAACAGAAGTGAGCCCAAAACACTATAAAATGTTATGGAAATATTTGCATGTCTTCTGTGTTTTTGACCCACTCCTGCTTTTGGCTTCCAAATTATGATAACACCCTAATGCAAAAAAATGATCGTGTGATAGAGGCCTTATGGACGGTCAAACAACAGGACTCATTCTTTTTTTCAGTTTTCTATTCTTTTGATGGATCAGAAGAACAGAAAAAGAAATGGTGATGTTAACATGGCCAAACAAGCACACCAGGGGCCATGTAACACACATACGGAAATGGAATGCACAAGGAGTAACTTCTGTTTTTTTTTGGCTGACCCATTGAAGTGAATGGTTCCGCATATGGTCTGCAAAATGGACACAGAAAGAAAATACATTCATGTGCATGACTCCTAAAAAAAAAATTCTGGGAAAATTGATTTGTTACCATGAAGCAAGAGGAAATTTTGCTTTGTATCAAGTCGTATTTTTCCTGAAATTTGTATCAAAGTCAATTAATTTATCTTTGATTCTCTCAACACTACAAAATAGCCATATATTAAATAAGGAAGGGGACTCCTAAGCAGAGCAGGAGTGGATACAATGTTCTCATCGACCCCGCCACTTCTGATGCACCACATGCGGTTGCCCATCTGGCTCTATTAACGGCCCTTCTGTCAAGGCATAATGTTTGGACAATTGGTTCCGCAATAATCCATTAATTTTTTTTTTTTTTTTTTTTATCCCATAACACTGTTTGCTTAAACACCATCTGACCCCAATAAGGGACAATTTTTGTAATATGAAAAACATCACATGTGTCAGCATTCTTTGTTAATGCCGTCAAATGCGCGTTTACCAATAACTATGTGTCAGTGTCAATCAGGCTTGATTTCTTATTGCTGTCATTAGGTTTGAGAGCTTAGTGAGAGAAAAATAAAAACTTATAATAAAAAATTGAATAAAAAGAGAGACTAGAAGGTGTCAGGGGGAAACTTGCAAGAGTCACGTTTCTTTGTACTTTGTTTCCCCTGAAACCCCTGGACTGTTATTTGGGTTGGGCGGCAGAGAATCATCATCTGAATGATGGGAGTAGTTGTCTTTGTGAGGATGAGGATCTCTCACTATTGTTGTGTTGACAATCCCAGGTCTCTGTGAATGTGGTAGACTATACACAAGGTGCGGCCTCATCTACACAGCCTGGTGTGGCAATGTTTTATATTGTTTGAACTTTCATCTATTTGCATTTATTTTATTGATAACACATTTTATTGTTTTCATCTATCAGGTGACATGCTCTTTTAAAATCCTAAAGATACAGAATTGTTTGATTGTTGAACAACAATTTCCTACATTTTTTAAATATTGTTTTCTATGTTTTAATCAATAAAATTTATTTTACAGATTTTTTTAATTGCTGTATTTAACAATTCATAAATGTATATTTTACTATATATAAACTATATTTAAAAATAATTGCAGCAGGAAATGTGTTGCTGACACGTGGTGTATGTTTTCGCTATAATTTAGGACAACGCCCAAACTAGGGGACTACACCTCGCTTGTCTGTGGGATTAAAATTGATTAATAAGTTCTCCCCTTGTGCCCAGGGAATGCGGACGACTTTAGCATCAAAGACCCAGACACTTCGATGGTTGAAGGATTCCCTGCGGGTCAACATCCGTAGAGTCGATTTTACTAGTTGCACAAAATGCTCTTTCATAGAGTGAATCAGTTTCTAGTGTCTGTCGCATTCTATTGGTAACATGCTTCACTGAAAAAGCCCTCTGGGATAACCTAGTAGTTATATATATTGCTTCCTGTACAAATGTCTCGTATTTTAACAATTCCGTTTTGAACGGATCACCCCGCCCCTTTGGTATATTTTGCAATACATGTGGTGGGGGGCAGGATGATCCGTGCAATATAGTGTTACCTGATAAAGGTTTCCTATAAGTGGATGTCTGGATGGTGGAGGTGGCCAGCTCATCTGCTGGAATCATTTGTGTCCTCAGTATGTCATGAGTAAGGGCTGACATCACAATAGCCCGAAACCGGTAGACGAGGATTTGTCAAACTGAATGTTTAACTTTTAATCGCTGAAATAAACTACCGCTGCACCATCTATGGATTGAGCTGGATTGTTTTCTCTTTATTGTATGCCATAGATGAATGTATCTCATCAGGATGTAAAAAGATCATTGTTTACACTGAGTCTCATATGAAAAGGTCTCGGAGTTTCCCAGGAATCTCTTACAGATGCTAAATAGGAGTGTGAACAATAGGTCTCTGCCCTGCAAATACAATGTGTAAATGAAGGACCATCTCAGGAGGCCAGAAAATGCTAAACTGGTTGATGAGGAGGAGGCACCATTATTCTTCCATTGTATATGGTAATGAGGGAAGCCAGATCTGATGATGAAAGGTTTCAATGATTATGGAGGTGGGACTGGGCGTCTCCTGGGGGAAGAGGAGGAGCAGATAGCTATAGCCACCAAAGGGGTATAAAAGACCCAAGCATGGCTCAGAAAGCTGGAATTCACCAAGGGAATTTACTTGAATCACTGACCTGCTGACGAGAAGACACTGACTGGAGATCAAGTCCTGAGTGTGTGGAGGGTCCATGTCTGGTAAGTGTCACTGAACTGACTGTAAGTGGAAGGAATTATAAGATATTGTAATCTGGGCTGTGTATAAGGACAATGTGTCTCTGTCTGTAATGTCTCCTGTGTACGTCTCCATCTAGATCTCCATATAACTCCCATCATAACTGGACACTGATCTTCCACCTTTTACCTTACACATTTTCTACACTTCTTCTTCTATTTCATTTCTTGCTCTGAACCTTAGAATCAGACCCAGTAAGAGGGAGGGAATTCTTACAATGGGAATTAGGACTGTATTAGACCTGCTGATGCAGCAGATGATTGTTGGGAAGGAAATGTTACTTATTGGCATTCGACTGCTTGTAAGTGGAGACCGCTGCTATTTTATGTAGTAATCTTCTCCACAGTATGGGGAATAGTGATCACTAATGCCATCGCTCGTCCCCATACTGACTCGTTGTTTGCCAGCAGCGGCACGATCTGCCGCCTGTAAATAATGATAAAACATGCTTAAAAAATCTTGTTTGCCCGATGAACTATCATCCAGTATAATACAGACTTACGTCTTTAGTGATGGCAGCAGTGACTGGTGACTGTCTGCACAGTAGTGTGTAAGTAATTGTACACACAGTGTCCATACATGTGATAGTACATAGCTGTAACTATGCCAGGAACACGGACAATCACTGATCCAGACTGCCATCACTGGACCACATCAAAGTATCAATAATAGGAGCAACGAAGATTACTGACAGGGGGAATCTTTCCAGCACCTTTATTGATATCTGTACATATTAATATAATAAAAAGGTGTCTACAGAATAAAATGTACCTATTCACTCTGCACAGTATTCTGGAACTATTATCCCAAAGCCAAACAGTGCACATAATATAAAAAAGGACTCTATATCGAATACACTTGGCACAGTATACAGCAACTATCACCCAAAGCCAATCATTGCTCATAATATTAAAAAAGGTCATTAAGCAGACCAAAAAATTGTGTAAAGTTATTTTGTGCACTTACCAATTGAATAAATAAATTATTAAGAACCTGAGCTACTGGAGGACAATTATATAGAATAGAGGTAAAACATAAATGGTGATAATGGCTTTCTGGTAATTATTAATATTGATAATTCTTGAGTTTCTAATGATGTATTTCTTACTGAATTCAGATGAGGCAGTAGTATTAAAATTGATCTTTTATCCTCCATCCGTGCTATTTTCCAGTCAGTCTTGAAGTCAAGGGGACAGTGGCCTCCTTGCTTCTAGTCACGGTTACCAGACCGCCTTCCTTGCCCCTTCGTCAGTCACAGCAAAGGGGCAGGGAAGGGGGCATGGTGACTATTTACCACAATGGTAAAAATGCTATGTTACAAAGTACAAACTATACACTTATTAAAATTAATGATTTGTACTTGTTTATGCCTGAGCAAATCATGTAAAGGAGAGGTGGGGTCATGACCAGGTAAAGAAAAAAATGCAACCATGTTGATTACATTTTATATTTTGTTTATAACATATTGCATATGGGTAAGTATGGTTTGTGGCTTGGTTTAATTGGTGAAAAAAAATCAGATGACAGCCTTTTTAAGTTAATGCATTTGTCTATTTTTATCAGCAAGTCTTACAGTATTTCTAATTTACTAGATTTTCTATAAATGCTTTTGACTTCATGTTACTGAGATATTTTTATTTGCACTTTTTATCATAAAGGAATCTTTTATCTTATAAAAATGATTTATTTTTATAGGTGAAGACTTGAGGAAAAGCTCAGACAGATGTCTATGTTTATCTCCTTCTGATTTATTAGAAGATAATTAATCACAGGTTGGCAGTAATAGAGCTGGACATAGACTGGGAGAGATGTTTGCAATTTCTGAGAATCTATCTATGTACAAGAAAAATTACAAAGATGAAAGTCCATTTATAGTTTCAGAATGTGATAAAAATATTACAGAGGAATCAAGTCTTGTTGAACAGCAGAGAATTCACACCACAGAGAGGCAGTTTTCATGTCTGAAATGCGGGAAGTTGTTCAAACTTAAAAAACACCTAGAGAAACATGAGAGAACTCACCCAGGAGAGAAGCCATATCCATGCTCAGAATGTGAGAAATGATTTACTCAAAAAACAAATCTTGTTCAACATCTCAGAACTCACACAGGAGAGAAGACATATCCATGCTCAGAATGTGGGAAATGTTTTACTCAAAAAACACATCTTGTTCAACATCTCAGAATTCACACAGGAGAGAAGCCATTTTCATGTCCTGAGTGTGGGAAGTGTTTTATCCAGAAATCACATCTTGATAAACATCTGAGAAATCACACAGGAGAGAAGCCATATTCATGTCCTGAATGTGAGAAATGTTTCACTGAGAAATCAACTTTTGTGAAACATCAGAAAATTCACACAGGAGATAAGTCATTTACATGTCTTGAATGTGAGAAATGTTTCACTCAGAAATCAACTCTTGTGACCCATCAGAGAATTCACACAGGAGAGAAGCCATTTTCATGTCCTGAATGTGGCAAGAGTTTTACACAGAAATCAGCTCTTGTGAGACATCTCAGAATTCATACAGAAGTGAAGCCATTTTCATGCCCTGAATGTGGAAAGAGTTTTACACAGAAATCAGCTCTTGTGAGACATCTCAGAATTCATACAGAAGTGAAGCCTCATTCATGTACAGAATGTTCAAAATGCTTTAACCATAAATCACATCTTATGGAACATTTGAAAAGTCACACAGGAGAAAAGCCATTGTCATGTCCTGAATTTTGAAAATATTTTAACCATAAACCAGCTCTTCTGATACATTTGAGAATTCACAGAGGGGAAAGCCATAATTATGTTCAGAATGTGGAGAATGTTTTAGACATCAGTCAAATTTTGTCAAACATCTAAGATCATATCAGGGAGAATCTATAGGTGTGTAAAGTCTAGGGATAGAAATAGTGTTGTGGCACATCAGTGAGCTCATAAATTCTCTGTTTGTTGGAAATCTAGCAGGTATGGAGCTCCATTGTAGGATCTGCTGACTCAGGATGACGTCTAATACAAAACTTAAATATGTTACAGTACTGGAAAACAACTCTTGGTTTTGGATTGGAAATTCTGTGCTATTTAATTCTGGTTATGTGAAGTTATCCTCCATCCATTGGATAGGAGAGAACTATTAGATCAATGGGGTCTTACTGCTTTGCCTATTATAAGAATGATTAACACCTATAGAATGTGGGACAAACGGTTGGTACAAAGACCTGGTCCCTTCGCAATTAAACCAAAAATGAGCACTCATGTAATGATACAAATTCAAATCTTTATTAAATGCATGATTAAAACTATAAAAAATAGGTACAGTGGTGAACAAATACACTGGGCTAACAATTGCCCATCTAGAGGAGTATGAATGGCTAATATAACACTCATGGAGTGCCACTACCCATGTGCATTACAAAAAACATGTTCTACACAGTATAGGCTGTCTAATATAGTGAAATATAACTTGTACAATATAGACAACTATTGTCCCAACACATGGATCAAATATAAGTTACCTAATGGACACTCACATAAAAGGTAAAGACCGTGATGTTGCCAGCTCCTCTCTCCCGACGCGCGTTTCGCTTCTATTGCTTCATCTGGGGAATTGCTTCATGATATGCTAACTTTTGGAGATAGGAATTTTGGGTTTTCATGAGCTGTATACCAAAATCATCAATATTAAAACAATAAAAGGATTGAACTACTTCAGTTGTGTGTAATGAATCTAAAATATATGAAAGTCTAATGTTTATCAGTACATTACAGAAAATAAAGAACTTTATCACAATATGCAATTTTTTTTTAGATGGACCTGTATTTTATGGAGAAAAGACAGTAAAATGGACTCAATTGTATAAGTGGCACCTAATAAAGGAATAAGCACAGTCAGAAGAAATCCAAGCAGATGACCAGAAGAAGTCTACATCCTCCGAACCGGAGATGATCTGAGAGCCCAGTGACGACAGCCTGAGCTTGTATCATGGTGATGGCCACAAGTAAATTATAGAGCAGATAGTGTGGAGATTGAAGTAATTGTGTCATAGAAAAAAAATCTGATGTGCATCCTATAAGTGGACGTCTGGATGGTGGAGGTGGAGGTGGCCAGATCATATGCTGGAATCATTTGTATCCTCAGTATGTCATGAGTAAGGGCTGACATCACAATAGCCCGAAACCGGTAGACGAGGATTTATCAAACTGAATGATTAACTTTTAATCGCTGAAACAAACTACCGCTGCACCTTCTAGGCATTGAGCTGGATTGTTTTCTCTTCATTGTATGTCATAGATGAATGTATCTCATCAGTATGTAAAAAGATAATTGTTTACATTGATTCTCACATGAAAAGGTCTCGGAGTATCCCAGGAATCTCTTACAGATGCTAAATAGGAGTGTGAACAATAGGTCTCTACCCTGCAAATACAATGTGTGAATGAAAGATCATCTCAGGAGGCCAGAAAATGCTAAGCTGGTTGATGAGGAAAAGGCACCATTATTCTTCCATTGTATATGGTAATGAGGGAAGCCAGAACTGGTGATGAAAGGTTTCATTGATTATGAAGGTGGGACTGGGCGTCTCCTGGAGGAAGAGGAGGAGCAGATAGTTATTGCCACCAAAGGGGTATAAAAGACCCAAGCATGGCTCAGAAAGCTGGAATTCACCAAGGGAATTTACTTGGACTGACCTGCTGAGGAGAAGACACTGACTGGAGACCAAGTCCTGAGTGTGTGGAGGGTCCATGTCTGGTAAATATCACTGAACTGACTGTAAGTGGAAGGAATTATAAGATCTTGTAATCTGTGCTGTGTATAAGGACAATGTGTCTCTGTCTGTAATGTCTCTTGTGTATGTCTCCATGTAGATCTCCATATATCTCCCATAATTACTGGACATTGATTTTCCACCATTTACAATACACATTCTCTACACTTCTTCTTGTATCTCATTTCTTGTCCTGAACCTTAGAATCAGACCCAGTAAGAGGGAGGAATTAGGCCTGTATTATACATGCTGATGTAGCAGATCATTGTTGAGAAGAAAAAAAAGATCCTTATGTGCAATCGACTGCTTGCTAGAGGAGGAGACTACTGCTATTATATGTAGTAATTTCCCCACAGTATGGGGAGTAGTGATTGCTATTGCCATCGCTCGTCTCCATACTGACTCGTTGTTTGCCAGCAGCAACACGATCTGCCTCCTGTAAATAATGATAAAACATGCTTAAAAATCTTGATTGCCCGATGAACATTTGCTCATTGATAAGGTAATTGGCGGCACTTATGGGGCTGTATTACACAGACAGGTCATCACTAAAGAGTGTTCCTATGAATGCTCCTTAATGATTATCTGGCCGACTATCATCCAGTATAATACAGCCCTAAGTCTTTAGTGATGGCAGCAGTGACTGATGGTTGTGTGCACAGTAGTGTGTAAGTAATTGTACACGCAGTGTCCATACATGTGATAGTACATACCTGTAACTGTGCACAGTGGGCTCAGTGGGCTCAGCATGCATGTTGGTACCTGCATTCCTGGATCTAATGGAGGCTGTTACAGCACCAGAAGGGGTTAATAAGTATGGTTTATCCCATGCATGCTGGGCCCACACTCCCTGGATTTTATGTGGCTGTCATGGCCCATAACAGGTCAGATTTAGCGTTAGTACCACTCACGGGACAGCCTTGGCATGGCGAGTGGCTTATTACCTTTTGATCAAAACGTACACTAATGTCCTCTTATAGCTTCTATCTTGGGCAGAGCTCTGGTTGCAGAGTGCTGTTGCATTTTTTTGTTTGTATGTATAATTGCCATAGCTACGTGCACCTGCATACAGGGACGTGCTGACTGACCCCCCCTTGTGTTTCTGTTTAGTACATACCTGTAACTGTGCTGGGGACACGGACAATCACCGATCCTGAATGCCATCACTGGACCGCTCCAAATCATCAATAATAGGAGGAAAGATGATTACTGACGGGGGGAATCTTTCCAGCACCTTTATAGATATCTGTATATAGTAATTTAATAAAAAGGTGTCTATATAGAATAAAATGTATCTATTCACTCTGCACAGTGTTCAGGAACTATTATCCCAAAGCCAAACAGTGCACATAATATAAAAAGGTCTCTATATAGAACACACTTAGCACAATATAGAGCAACTATCACCCCAAAGCCAATCATTGCTCATAATATTAAAAAGGTCATTAAGCAGACAAAAACATTCTTGTGTAAAGTTATTTTGTGCACTTACCAATTGAATAAATGGATTATTAAGAACCTGAGCTACTGGAGGACAATTATATAGAATAAAGCTAACACGTAAATGGTGAAAATGGCTTTTTGGTGATTATTAATATTGATAATTCTTGAGTTTCTAATGATCTATTTCTTACTGAATTCAGATGAGGCAGTAGTATGAAAACCGATCTTTTATCCTCCATCCGCAATATTTTCCAGTCAGTCTTGAAGTCAAGGGGGCAGTGGCCTCCTTGCTTCTAGTCATGGTTACCAGGCCACCTTCCATGCCCCTTCGCTGTGACTGACAGCGCTGATGCCCGACAGCTGACTGGCTTTACCGAACAGCCGGCTGTCAATTTTTAGGTTTGATATAGAGTATTACTGTATAGTGAGCACTTATTCACATTGTACATGGCATGAGTTCATGATGCACGCTCGAAAAAACAATATGCCGGGATCTAGGTGCGCTGTATGTCCTCATCCACTGCGCGCTGTCATGTAAACATCCATAGAAGAATCTTCTTTGCAATGGATGTTTGAGTTTTACCTGAGAGACAATGTGTCATTCCTGTGACTGAATAGATTAGACTCCTACATGATTGCAAGGACATGTTTGTCTGCGATCATGTGGTCGATCACGTGAGGTAACTCTCCTCCGTTCAGTTTTGTGTATTGGATACAGGACGCATTGCTATAGGATGTTGTGTGACCGATGTAGTCATGTGAACCTCCACTTCCTCTCTGTATGACATGCGCACTAGAGACTGAGGGACGCGCTGGTGAGTGTGCAACATGACACTATCTGCCCTTCCACTATTTATGACCAGGTGAGAATGCTGTTTACTATAGGGGATGAATTGCATGCACATCAGCTGTATATCCTTATTCTGATTGGTTAAGAAATTTTAACTTAATATACCACCGCTAGTATAGGGTGAGAAAAAAAGTGGTAGTAAAGGGATGGCACACTGATCATATGGTATGTAAAAACAATGGTATTTATTAGTATTTGATAAAATATAATCCTCTATTTAGGGATATTTGGGTACAGGGTGGCCGTATTGGCTTTAAAATGATGTGTGTTTAGTTCACATAAATATTAGTACATAAATATATCGCAATAATTCATAGTAGGTAATAAAATTCATAAAAAGTATTCCTAAAAACAATAGAAAATGCTCATGAAGTCGATGAAAAAATATGAGAATAAAAGATGATAAAAAATAATGAAAAAAATGATGAAAAAAATATTAGAGGTAAATGAAGGTGATTGATATAAAGTCCAGTATCCTCAAATGTCTTCTTCTAATCGAGGCATGCAGTTGTAGAAAAATATGTGACTACAGAGGTAAAACAATGGATGCAGCTGAAAAAGTATATATATCGCTGAAAAGATAGTCCGATGGTTATTACACTCTACAGTGGTGATTATGCTATAATATATGTGTCCAAGGAGGACTGTACATTACCGCTCCTGCAGTTGTGTTGGTGATGCTGTCTGGTAGCGGCGTCCTCGTGCTGTTTGCCGCGCGTGTGGTTCGGCTCCCTGGGATGTCGGGACGTAACTACTGGTGACGTACTTCCGGTTGCCCGGGATACTTGGCGTCTGCGTGTTCTTCACTTGATTGTTGGCGGGAATGTTTTTGAAGATGATATTTTTGCGGTAATTTTTCACCGTTATTTGGTTCTGATAATAGTTAGATTTTCTTTGTCAGCTAGCTGAACTTGGTATCGGCGTGCTCTATCCCCCAAACGCGTGTCTTTCAATAGATGATGCCAGTGTTTGTGGATGATTTTTTCTAATTTTTTATAGTGAGTGTTAAATGGTAATATGATTCTCAAAGGATTTTCTTCAGGGGTGTTTTGATTTGTTTCTGAGAAAAATGTGCGTCTGTCCATGGCCCTGACCTTGTTTAAAGAGCTCTCGATAGTGTTTATTGGATAGTGTTTATCAAGGAATTGTGTAGTCAAATTTTTTGCTTCTATTTCAAACTGGCTTTCTTCTGTGCAATTTCTTTTTAAACGTCTGAATTGGCTTGATGAGCCATTTTGGTAGATGGCAGCTGGAATGTAAAATATAATTATTCTTCATTGTAGGCTTTTGATAGGTGCTGCATATTAGTTTATTGTCCGATATTTTGATTAATAAATCAAGGAATTTGATCTGTACCTGACTGATATTAGTCGTGAATGTGATATTTGCATCGTTTATGTTAATGTCCCATAGAAATACGTCTAGTTCCTCTCTCGTGCCATTCCATATGAAAATGACGTCGTCTATATAACGACGCCATAGTACCAGGCTCGTCCCCAGTCGGGGGGATATAACCTCCTGCTCCCATTGTGCCATGAATATATTCGCATAGCTGGGGGCGAACCTGGTACCCATAGCGGTTCCCTTTAATTGCAAGAAGAAATCGGATTCAAATACAAAATAATTGTGGGTTAGGATAAATCGTACCCCCTCTATTAAAAATTCAATTTGATCATTGTGTAGGGATTGATAATATTTTAGTTGTTTTTCTAAGGCTGTGATGCCATGATTGTGATTAATGATCGTGTATAGGGAGTTAACGTCCATTGTGCCTAGTGTCCAGTGATTTTGATATTCTATTTTTTCTAATGTACTAACTATGTCTGTTGTGTCTTTTATATAAGATGGTATTAGTCGAACAGTAGGTTGTAAAAGTCTGTCGATGTATTGTGAAAGATTGGAAGTGAGTGATCCAATTCCTGAGATTATGGGTCTACCTGGTGGATGGGTGCAGTTTTTGTGGATTTTTGGTAAGCAATAAAATACCGGGATTCTGTTTTGTGTGTTGTTAATGAAAATAAATTCTTGTTCAGTTAGAATCCCTTTATCTCTACCTTTTTGTGTATTATTCCATTTTAATATACCACCTATTTGTAATGAAATGCAGGGATTGGACACATCTCAGAGAAGGGGTGGAGTCTGCACTTTATAAACTCATGTATGTATATAGCACATTATGCTTGACAAAGGCTATGTGAGAGCCAAAATGTAGCACTCTTTTGTATTCAAGTTTTTTCATGTGAGCAGTTCCCAAAATAAAGGGATTTCATCCGGACATGCTGCCTCCGATATCTCTCTCTGGACTAGTCACAGTGAAGGGGCATGGTTACCGTGATTTACAGCCGTGACTATTTACCACAATGGTAAATAAGCTATATTACAAAGTACAAAATATACACTTATTAAAATGAATGATTTGTACTTATTTATGCCTAAGCAAATTATTTAAAGAAGTGGTGGGGTCATGACCATGTAAAGAAAAAATTGCAACCATGTGCATTACATTTGCTATTTTGTTTATATCATATTGCATATGGGCTAGTATGGTTTGTGGCATGGTTTAATTGGTGAAAAAAAATCAGGTGACAGCCTTTTAAAATTAATGCATTTGTCTATTTTTAACAGAAAGTCCTACAGTATTTCTAATTTTCTATAAATGTGGTTGACTTCATATTACTGAGATATTTTTATTTGCACTTTTTATCAAAAAAAATCTTTTATCTTAAAAAATGATTTATTTTTACAGGTGAAGAATTGAGGAAAAACTCAGACAGACGTCTACGTTTATCTCCTTCTTATGTATTAGAAGATAATCCATCACAGGTTGGCAATAATAGAACTGGACATAGACTGGGAGAGATGTTTGCAAGTTCTGAGAATTTATCTATGTACAAGAAAAATTACAAAGATGAAAGTCCAGTCTTGTTAAACAGGAGGCAATTCACACAGTGGAGCAGACATATCCATGTTCAGAATGTGAGAAATGTTTTACTCAAAAAACAAATCTTGTTATTGTTAAACATCTCAGAATTCACACAGGAGAGAAGACATTTCCATGTCCTGAGTGTGGGAAGTGTTTTATCCAGAAATCACATCTTGATAAACATCTGAGAAATCACACAGGAGAGAAGCCATATTCATGTCCTGAATGTGAGAAATGTTTCACTGAGAAATCAACTCTTGTGAAACATCTGAGAACTCACACAGGAGAGAAGCCATTTTCATGTCCTGAATGTAAGAAATGTTTCACTGAGAAATCAACTCTTGTGAAGCATCTGAGAATTCACACAGGAGAGAAGCCATATTCATGTCCTGAATGTAAGAAGTGTTTCACTGAGAAATCAGCTCTTGTGAAACATCCGAGAATTCACACAGGGGAAAAGCCATTTTCATGTCCTGAATGTGGCAAGAGTTTTACACAGAAATCAACTCTTGAGAGACATCTTGAAATTCATACGGAAGTGAAGCCTCATTCATGCACAGAATGTTCAAAATGCTTTAACCATAAATCAAGTCTTATGGAACATTTGAAAAGTCACACAGGAGAAAAGCCATTTCCATGTCCTGAATGTGGGAAGTGTCTTTTCAAGAAATCAAGTCTTGTGAAACATCAGAGAATTCACACAGGAGAGAAGCCATTTTCATGTCCTGAATGTTGCAAGAGTTTTACACAGAAATCAACTCTTGTGAGACATCTCAGAATTCATACAGAAGTGAAGCCTCATTCATGTACATGATGTTCAAAATATTTTAATCATAAATCACTAGAGATGTCGCGAATTTATGCAAATGTTCGCGAACGTGCGAACATTGCGAACCACCATAGACTTCAATAGACAGGCGAATTTTAAAACCCACAGGGACTCCTTCTGGCCACAATAGTGATGGAAAAGTTGTTTCAAGGGGACTAACACCTGGACTGTGGCATGCCGGAGGGGGATCCATGGCAAAACTCCCATGGAAAATTATGTAGTTGACGCAGAGTGAGGCAAGTTGAATTCGCAAGGCGATTAATATAACCTGCATTATTCACATTGCAAATTCAACTTAGAGCTGAGTTCCTCATGGTTGTATTGCTAGAATATAACGAAGATTGAATTCTCAATCTTCGTTATATTCTAGCAATACAACCATTAGGAACTCAGCTCTAAGTTGTAATCGCAATGTGAATAATACAGGTTATATTAATCGCATTGCGAATCCAACTTCTATAATGCACTATTTATAGATATAGCACTGTATTCGTTACTTCTTACTATCCCACCATTAGCAAACTCGCCAAAGTTGTAATCTCAAAGCGATAATACTTACAATTATTAATCGCTTTGTGAATCCATTTGATGCCTCTATTTGATTGTATATGATGGTTGACTACCACCAACGTTCTGCTGCCTCTGAGGCAAGATATCTGAACCCCCCAGGGGCCATTTGGGCGTTTTTGATAGAAAAGGCATCAAAAATGCATCTGCGTTTTTATAATTTTTTAATTTTTTATTTTATTTTTTTGTGTATTTTTCCACATTTGGTTGCATATTTACATTTGGTATAGGTAGTCTAGATCATGTGTCTATACCAAAACCTAGGATCATTGTTTGACATCATATTTTCTAAGCCAGGTAGCTGAATATAGATTTGGGCAGAGTAATGGTAGCAAATTGTTAGAATATAACGAAGAGTGAGAATATAGCGCTATATTCTCAATCTTCGATATATTCTAGCAATACAACCATTAGGAACTCAGCTCTAAGTTTTAGTCGCAATGCGAATAATACAGGTTATATTAATCGCATTGCGATTTGCAATTACTAACACTGCAGCTTCAGAATGAATCTAAGATGGATGCTGTCCTTGCGTTTAGATAGGAGGTAGGAGGGTCTGTGAGGGAGGGTATGCCGATTGGCTGGAATGTGTCTGCTGACTGTGAGGTACAGGGTACAGGTCCGCGGCAGACGCAAACAAGCTATGTTCGCCGGCGAATAGTTCGGAACATTTCTATAAATCATGCTTATGGAACATTTGAAAATTCACACAGGATAAAAGCCATTGTCATGTCCTGAATGTGGAGAATATTTTAACCATAAACCAGCTCTTGTGATACATTTGAGAATTCACACAGAGGAAAAAACATAACTATGTTAAGAATTTGGAGAATGTTTTAGACATCAGTCAAATTTTGTCAAACATCTAAGATCATATCAGGGAGAATCTATAGGTGTGTAAAGTCTAGGGAAAGAAATAACACAATTTTATAACTTGTGGCACATCAGTGAGCTTACAACTTCTCTGTTGGAAATCTAGCAGTTATGGAGCTCCATTGTAGGATCTGCTGACTCAGGATGATGTCTAATACATAACTTAAATATGTCCCAGTACTGGAAAACAAGTTTTGGTTTGGAAATTCTGTGCTATTTACTTCTGGTTATGTGAAGTTATCCTCTGTCCATTGGATAGGAGAGAACTATTAGATCAATGGGTTCTTACTGCTTTGCCTATTATAAGAATGAGCACCTCGTATCCCATGGAGCCCCTCAAAAGTAACAGAGTGTCTAGTTGGGCGTGCAAGCAGCTGGTGCATTCATTTCTATGAGATTTCTGGAGATAGCTAAGCACTGTACTTGACTATATCCGGAACTCGTATAGAAATGAATGGAGCAGCAATGTGCATTCCAGACTGGCCGCTCTGTTCATTTCAAGGGGCTCCATGGAGTAAGTTGTCTCCGTTCTTGTGATCATTAGGGCTCCCAGGCGTTGGACCCCACAAATCTAGTAGTTTTCACCTATCCTGTGGACAGGGGATAACTCAACATAACCAGAATATCCCTATAAATAGAAAAATGCTACAAAACCAGACATAACCTCTTTGAATAAACAAATTTGACCAGATTAGGGTGGGTTCACACTAGCGTTATGGTTCCGTTTTTGCTTTCCGTTATAACATGGTTATAACGGAAAATAATGGAATGCCCAGAATTAATGCAAAACAGAAGCCTTTAAAAGGCATTTCATTCGCTTTCTGTCATAATACAAGTCTATGGAAAAGCATAACAGATCCGTCTGGGTCACGTTAAGCAAGACGGAAAACAAAGTCCTGTCTACAGGACTTTGTTTTCCGTCTTGCTTAACGGGAATCAGACGGATCCGTTATGCTTTCCCATAGACTTGTATTATGACTGAAAGCAAAAGGAATGCCTTTTAAAGGCTTCCGTTTTGCATTCCGTCATAATAGAAGTCTATGGGTAAAATAACGGATCCGTCCTTCCGTCTTATGGATTCCATTATTTTCCGTTATAACCATGTAACGGAAACCAAAACGCTAGTGTGAACCCACCCTTAGCATTAAATGGGCAATATCACAAAATTCTATTATGTTTGATTAAAATATTTTAGAGAAGTTAGCGGCTTTCTTTAAGAACAGCAGCTGTGTATAGAGATTTAGTGGCAATGTGTCATGGAAAAATAATATAAAAAGTGAAATTTTCCAGAGAAAAAGAACTATAAAATTCATTGGACATGTCCTCTCACTATTCCACTGATGATTTTGAATTAATAAAATTTGTTTTAACCGCTCCCGGACCGCCGCATGCAGGATCGCGTTCTGCGGGCGGCCGGGCTCTTCTGATCGGACGCATCTACGCGTGATCTCGCGAGACGCGAGATTTCGCATAGATGCGCCCGCGCATGCGCAGATCGCGCACGGCAAAAGGCGCAGGGAGAGTTGGTCATCAGCCTGCCAGCCAATCGACAGCGCTGGCGGGCTGATGACTTTTAAAAACGAATGAGAAGCCATTTAACCCATCATATTTGTAAATATGATGGATTAAATGGCTTGTGCCCTCTCCTGGGTCCTTTTCGTCGGTTGGACCCAGGAGAGAGCACACCTTACTGTGAGTACACCCAAGCACCACACACTAGCCCCTGATCAGCCCCCCATCACCCAAATTAACCCCTTGATCACCCCTTTCATCACCTGTCAATCATCTAGTGAAAGGGAAAAAGTGATCAGTGTAAACTGTCACTTTTTTTTTTCACTAGGATTGACTTTTAGGTAGGTAGTTAGCGTTAGCGCCCAGCCCACCGCACCACAGTGACTGGTTCGCTGATTAGCGTAGCACTAATCAGCGTTTGTACTTTTATAGTATCTGTAAGTGATCAGAACTGATCACGGTCAGATATATAATAGTACAAGTGTCACTTTAGTTCGCCCTCCACCCCAAACGCAGTGTTTGCCCGATCAGACCTGATCGGTCGCCCACACCTGCGTTCACCCACGCCCGCCCGCCGCAGTGACAAAAATTTTTTTTGTAATCACTGCACAATCCCTTCACAAGTGCTGCAGCGATAAAAAATCAGTTTTGATCTTTTTATCAATCGCAGCGGCTTCTGTACTTCGCTACCCTCTCAATTGTAAGACAGGCTTGCTTTTTTTCTGGGTAGTCTCAGGGAATACCCCTAAATTTAGACGCCCAAATGTCAAACAAGGGGTATTCCTCTGAAGAGGCCTACAGGATTCTGACCCAGTCGGATGAGGAATGGGAACCCTCATCTGACGAATCTAGCGGGTCAGAATACGAACCTGTAGAGAGCAGTGGCAGTCTGACCCAAAGTTCGGACGAGGAGGTTGAGGTCCCTGATAGAACCAGGCGTACCCGGCCCCGTGTTGCTAGACCGCAGGTTGCGCAGTATCCGCTTCAAGGGCAGCAGAGTGGGGCTGGCGCTGCCGGATTACATGGTGAGGCATACACCAGCAGCGCAGCCCGTCCTGGACCTTCTACCAGCACTGCCGTACAACATGGTGAAGTGGCGAGCACCAGAAGGGCAGTAGAAGCTGGTACGGTGGCACGTGCAGTAGTTTCCCGCAGCCACCGCGCAGACAGGCCCGTAGAGCCCCTAGAGTCCCTGAGGTGCTGGCAAATCCTGATTGGCAGCCCCCAACTTCAGCCGCACCATTAGTTCCCCTTTCACCGCCCAGTCAGGAGTTCGGGTGGAAACAGCTCAGATAGGATCGGCGCTGGGGTTTTTTGAGCTGTTTTTCACTGCGGAGCCCTATGACCTAGTCGTGGCAGAAACAAACAGATATGCCACTCAATTTATCGCCGACAACCCGGGAAGCTCTTATGCCCAGCCTTACCGATGGAAACCAGTCCAAGTTTCCGAATTTAGAACTTTTCTGGGCCTTCTCCTCAGCATGGGCATAACCAAAAAACATGAATTGCGGTCATATTGGTCCACGAACCCAATTCATCACATGCCCATGTACTCTGCTGCCATGTTTTGAGACCATCCTGCGTTTCCTGCACTTTAGTGACAACACCACCTCACGTCCCAGAGGCCACCCAGCTTTTGACCGGCTCCATAAAATTCGGCCCCTCATAGACCATTTCAACCAGAAATTTGCAGATTTGTATACCCCTGCACAAAACATCTGCGTAGACGAGTCCCTAATACATTTTACCGGGCACCTTGGCTTCAAGCAGTACATCCCAAGCAAGCGCGCACGGTATGGGGTCAAATTGCATAAGCTCTGTGAAAGGGCCACAGGCTATACGCACAAATTTCGGATATATGAGGGAAAAGATCAGACCCTGGAGCCGGTCGGTTGCCCTGACTACCTGGGGAGCAGTGGGAAGATAGTCTGGGACTTGGTGTCACCCTTATTCGGCAAGGGGTACCATCTTTATGTGGACAACTTTTACATAAGTGTGCCCCTCTTCAGGCATTTGTTCCTAGAACAGATTGGCTGCTGCGGCACCGTGCGACCTAGTCGCCGGGGCTTCCCCAACGGCTCATTACCACCAGACTTACAAGGGGGCAGAGGGCTGCATTGTGTAACGAAGAACTGCTCGCGGTGAAATGGAGAGACAAGCGTGACGTTTACATGCTCTCCTCCATTCACGCAGACACGACAGTCCAAATTGAACGGGCAACCAGTGTCGTTGAAAAGCCCCTCTTGGTCCATGACTATAACCTCCACATGGGAGGGGTGGACTTCAACGATGCATGCTGATGTAGCAGATCATTGTTAAGAAGAAAAAAAAGATCCTTAAGTGCAATCGACTGCTTGCTAGAGGAGGAGACCGCTGCTATTATATGTAGTAATCTCCTCCACAGTATGGGGAGTAGTGATTGCTATTGCCATCGCTCGTCTCCATACTGACTCGTTGTTTGCCAGCAGCAACACGATCTGCCTCCTGTAAATAATGATAAAACATGCTTAAAAATCTTGATTGCCCGATGAACATTTGCTCATTGATAAGGTAATTGGCGGCACTTATGGGGCTGTATTACACAGACAGGTCATCACTAAAGAGTGTTCCTATGAATGCTCCTTAATGATTATCTGGCCGACTATCATCCAGTATAATACAGCCCTAAGTCTTTAGTGATGCCGGCAGTGACCGGTGATTGTCTGCTCAATAGTATGTAAGTAATTGTACACGCAGTGTACATGTGATAGTACATACCTGTAACTGTGCACAGTGGGCTCAGTGGGCTCAGCATGCATGTTGGTACCTGCATCCCTGGATCTAATGGAGGCTGTTACAGCACCAGAAGGGGTTAATAAGTAGGGTTTATCCCAGCATGCATGCTGGGCCCACACTCCCTGGATTTTATGTGGCTGTCATGGCCCATAACAGGTCAGATTTAGCGTTAGTACCACTCACGGGACAGCCTTGGCGTGGTGAGTGGCTTATTACCTTTTGATCAAAACGTACACCAATGTCCTCTTATAGCTTCTACCTTGGGCAGAGCTCTGGTTGCAGAGTGCTGTTGCATTTTTTTGTTTGTATGTATAATTGCCATAGCTACGTGCACCCCTATACAGGGACGTGCTCACTGACCCCCCCTTGTGTTTCTGTTTAGTACATACCTGTAACTGTGCCGGGAACGCGGACAATCACCGATCCTGACTGCCATCACTGGACCGCACCAAATCATCAATAATAGGAGGAAAGATGATTACTGACAGGGGGAATCTTTCCAGCACCTTTATAGATATCTGTATATAGTAATTTAATAAAAAGGTGTCAATATAGAATAAAATATATCTATTCATCCTGCACAGTATTCAGGAACTATTATCCCAAAGCCAAACAGTGCATATAATATAGAACACACTTAGCACAATATACAGCAACTATCACCCCAAAGCCAATCATTGCTCATAATATTAAAAAAGGTCATTAAGCAGACCAAAAATTCCTTCATCTGTTGTTCGATGAAGGACCTGCCGTGATGTCACAGGATCACATGGGTCACATGGTCCACTCAAATGCTTCTATGATTGGACCATGTGACCCTGTGACGTCACCACAGGTCCTCAAGCAGCCAAACTATCAAGAGAGACGACGTTCTGGGGCTCTGCGCGTACAATGGGAGAAGGTAAGTTAACTCTTTATTATTTTTAACCCTTTCAAGCCCGGGGAACATTGCATTCTGTAATTAGAATGCGATTATTTTCCCTTATAACTATGTTATAAAGGAAAATAATTACACATACAGAATACTCATCCCGAAACCAGACTTCAGTGATGAAGTCTGACTTCGGGTCTGGGTACCAAGCATGCGGATTTTTTCACGCGCGTGCTCAACGCACTACAAACGTTAGCACACGCGCGGAAAAATCGCGGCGATTCCCGCAACGCACCCGCATCTTATCCGGGCGTCAAACATGACGCCCGTGTGCAAGAGGCCTTACAGTATTTCTAATTTTCTATAAATGTGGTTGACTTCATATTACTGAGATATTTTTATTTGCACTTTTTATCAAAAAAGAATCTTTTATCTTAAAAAATGATTTATTTTTACAGGTGAAGAATTGAGGAAAAACTCAGACAGACGTCTACGTTTATCTCCTTCTTATGTATTAGAAGATAATCCATCACAGGTTGGCAGTAATAGAACTGGACATAGACTGGGAGAGATGTTTGCAAGTTCTGAGAATCTATCTATTTACAAGAAAAATTACAAAGATGAAAGTCCAGTCTTGTTAAACAGGAGAGAATTCACACAGTGGAGCAGACATATCCATGTTCAGAATGTGAGAAATGTTTTACTCAAAAAACAAATCTTGTTAAACATCTGAGAATTCACACAGGAGAGAAGACATTTTCATGTCCTGAATGTAAGAAATGTTTCACTGAGAAATCAGCTCTTGTGAAACATCAGAGAATTCACACAGGGGAAAAGCCATTTTCATGTCCTGAATGTGGCAAGAGTTTTACACAGAAATCAGCTCTTGAGATCCATCTTGAAAATCATACGGAAGTAAAGCTGTATTCATGTACAGAATGTTCAAGATGCTTTAACCATAAATCAAGTCTTATGGAACATTTGAAAAGTCACACAGGAGAAAAGCCATTTCCATGTCCTGAATGTGGGAAGTGTCTTTTCAAGAAATCAAGTCTTGTGAAACATCAGAGAATTCACACAGGAGAGAAGCCATTTTCATGTCCTGAATGTTGCAAGAGTTTTACACAGAAATCAACTCTTCTGAGACATCTCAGAATTCATACAGAAGTGAAGCCTCATTCAAAATGTTCAAAATATTTTAATCATAAATCACTAGAGATGTCGCGAATTTATGCAAATGTTCGCGAACGTGCGAACGTGCGAACATTGCGAACCACCATAGACTTCAATAGACAGGCGAATAGACAGGCGAATAGACAGGGACTCCTTCTGGCCACAATAGTGATGGAAAAGTTGTTTCAAGGGGACTAACACCTGGACTGTGGCATGCCGGAGGGGGATCCATGGCAAAACTCCCATGGAAAATTATGTAGTTGACGCAGAGTGTGGCAAGTTGGATTCGCAATGCGATTAATATAACCTGCATTATTCACATTGCAAATTCAACTTAGAGCTGAGTTCCTCATGGTTGTATTGCTAGAATATAACAAAGATTGAATTCTCAATCTTTGTTATATTCTAACAATACAACCATTAGGAACTCAGCTCTAAGTTGTAATCGCAATGTGAATAATACAGGTTATATTAATCGCATTGCGAATCCAACTTCTATAATGCACTATTCATAGATATAGCACTGTATTCGTTACTTCTTACTATCCCACCATTAGCAAACTCGCCAAAGTTGTAATCTCAAAGCGATAATACTTACAATTATTAATCGCTTTGTGAATCCATTTGATGCCTCTATTTGATTGTATATGATGGTTGACTACCACCAACGTTCTGCTGCCTCTGAGGCAAGATATCTGAACCCCCCAGGGGCCACTTGGGCGTTTTTGATAGAAAAGGCATCAAAAATGCATCTGCGTTTTTATAATTTTTTAATTTTTAATTTTATTTTTTTGTGTATTTTTCCACATTTGGTTGCATATTTACATTTGGTATAGGTAATATGGTAGTCTAGATCATGTGTCTATACCAAAACCTAGGATCATTGTTTGACATTGACAGCATATTTTCTAAGCCATGTAGCTGAATATAGATTTGGGCAGAGTAATGGTAGCAAATTGTTAGAATATAATGAAGATAACGAATATAGCACTATATTCTCAATCTTCGATATATTCTAGCAATACAACCATTAGGAACTCAGCTCTAAGTTTTAGTCGCAATGCGAATAATACAGGTTATATTAATCGCATTGCGATTTGCAATTACTAACACTGCAGCTTCAGAATGAATCTAAGATGGATGCTGTCCTTGCGTTTAGATAGGAGGTAGGAGGGTCTGTGAGGGAGGGTATGCCGATTGGCTGGAATGTGTCTGCTGACTGTGAGGTACAGGGTACAGGTCCGCGGCAGACGCAAACAAGCTATGTTCGCCGGCGAATAGTTCGGAACATTTCTATAAATCATGCTTATGGAACATTTGAAAATTCACACAGGATAAAAGCCATTGTCATGTCCTGAATGTGGAGAATATTTTAACCATAAACCAGCTCTTGTGATACATTTGAGAATTCACACAGAGGAAAAAACATAACTATGTTAAGAATTTGGAGAATGTTTTAGACATCAGTCAAATTTTGTCAAACATCTAAGATCATATCAGGGAGAATCTATTGGTGTGTAAAGTCTAGGGAAAGAAATAACACAGTTTTATAACTTGTGGCACATCAGTGAGCTCACACATTCTCTGTTGGAAATCTAGCAGGTATGGAGCTCCATTGTAGGATCTACTAACTCAGGATGATGTCTAATACATAACTTAAAAATGTCCCACTACTGGTAAACAACTTTCGATTTTGGTTTGGAAATTCTGTGCTATTGACTTCTGGTTATGTGAAGTTATCCACTATCCACTGGATAGGAGAGAACTATTAGATCAATGGGGTCTTACTTCTTTGCCTATTATAAGAATGAGCACCTTGTGTCCCATGGGGCCCCTCAAAAGGAACAGAGTGTCTAGTCGGGCGTGCAAGCAGCTGGTGCATTCATTTCTATGAGATTTCTAAGCACTGTACTTGACTATCTCCTGAACTCGTATAGAAATGAATGGAGCAGCTATGTGCATCCAGACTGGCCGCTCTGTTCATTTCAAGGGGCTCCATGGAGTAAGTTGTCCCCGTTCTTGGGATCATTAGGGCTCCCAGGCGTTGGACCCCACAAATCTAGTAGTTTTCACCTATCCTGTGGACAGGGGATAACTCAACATAACCAGAATATCCCTATAAATAGAAAAATACTACAAAACCAGACATAACCTCTTTGAATAAACAAATTTGACCAGATTAGGGTGGGTTCACACTAGCGTTATGGTTCCGTTTTTGCTTTCCGTTATAACATGGTTATAACGGAAAATAATGGAATGCCCAGAATTAATGCAAAACAGAAGCCTTTAAAGGGCATTTCATTCGCTTTCTGTCATAATACAAGTCTATGGAAAAGCATAACAGATCCGTCTGGGTCACGTTAAGCAAGACGGAAAACAGACGGGAATCAGACGGATCCGTTATGCTTTCCCATAGACTTGTATTATGACTGAAAGCAAAAGGAATGCCTTTTAAAGGCTTCCGTTTTGCATTCCGTCATAATAGAAGTCTATGGGTAAAATAACGGATCCGTCCTTCCGTCTTATGGATTCCATTATTTTCCGTTATAACCATGTAACGGAAACCAAAACGCTAGTGTGAACCCACCCTTAGCATTAAATGGGCAATATCACAAAATTCTATTATGTTTGATTAAAATATTTTAGAGAAGTTAGCGGCTTTCTTTAAGAACAGCAGCTGTGTATAGAGATTCAGTGGCAATGTGTCATGGAAAAATAATATAAAAAGTGAAATTTTCCAGAGAAAAAGAACTATAAAATTCATTGGACATGTCCTCTCACTATTCCACTGATGATTTTGAATTAATAAAATTTGTTTTAACCGCTCCCGGACCGCCGCATGCAGGATCGCGTTCTGCGGGCGGCCGGGCTCTTCTGATCGGACGCATCTACGCGTGATCTCGCGAGACGCGAGATTTCGCATAGATGCGCCCGCGCATGCGCAGATCGCGCACGGCAAAAGGCGCAGGGAGAGTTGGTCATCAGCCTGCCAGCCAATCGACAGCGCTGGCGGGCTGATGACTTTTAAAAACGAATGAGAAGCCATTTAACCCATCATATTTGTAAATATGATGGATTAAATGGCTTCTGTGCCCTCTCCTGGGTCCTTTTCGTCGGTTGGACCCAGGAGAGAGCACACCTTACTGTGAGTACACCCAAGCACCACACACTAGCCCCTGATCAGCCCCCATCACCCAAATTAACCCCTTGATCACCCCTTTCATCACCTGTCAATCATCTAGTGAAAGGGAAAAAGTGATCAGTGTAAACTGTCACTTTTTTTTTTCACTAGGATTGACTTTTAGGTAGGTAGTTAGCGTTAGCGCCCAGCCCACCGCACCACAGTGACTGGTTCGCTGATTAGCGTAGCACTAATCAGCGTTTGTACTTTTATAGTATCTGTAAGTGATCAGAACTGATCACGGTCAGATATATAATAGTACAAGTGTCACTTTAGTTCGCCCTCCACCCCAAACGCAGTGTTTGCCCGATCAGACCTGATCGGTCGCCCACACCTGCGTTCACCCACGCCCGCCCGCCGCAGTGACAAAAATTTTTTTGTAATCACTGCACAATCCCTTCACAAGTGCTGCAGCGATAAAAAATCAGTTTTGATCTTTTTATCAATCGCAGCGGCTTCTGTACTTCGCTACCCTCTCAATTGTAAGACAGGCTTGCTTTTTTCTTGGGTAGTCTCAGGGAATACCCCTAAATTTAGACGCCCAAATGTCAAACAAGGGGTATTCCTCTGAAGAGGCCTACAGGATTCTGACCCAGTCGGATGAGGAATGGGAACCCTCATCTGACGAATCTAGCGGGTCAGAATACGAACCTGTAGAGAGCAGTGGCAGTCTGACCCAAAGTTCGGACGAGGAGGTTGAGGTCCCTGATAGAACCAGGCGTACCCGGCCCCGTGTTGCTAGACCGCAGGTTGCGCAGTATCCGCTTCAAGGGCAGCAGAGTGGGGCTGGCGCTGCCGGATTACATGGTGAGGCATACACCAGCAGCGCAGCCCGTCCTGGACCTTCTACCAGCACTGCCGTACAACATGGTGAAGTGGCGAGCACCAGAAGGGCAGTAGAAGCTGGTACGGTGGCACGTGCAGTAGTTTCCCGCAGCCACCGCGCAGACAGGCCCGTAGAGCCCCTAGAGTCCCTGAGGTGCTGGCAAATCCTGATTGGCAGCCCCCAACTTCAGCCGCACCATTAGTTCCCCTTTCACCGCCCAGTCAGGAGTTCGGGTGGAAACAGCTCAGATAGGATCGGCGCTGGGGTTTTTTGAGCTGTTTTTCACTGCGGAGCTCTATGACCTAGTCGTGGCAGAAACAAACAGATATGCCACTCAATTTATCGCCGACAACCCGGGAAGCTCTTATGCCCAGCCTTACCGATGGAAACCAGTCCAAGTTTCCGAATTTAGAACTTTTCTGGGCCTTCTCCTCAGCATGGGCATAACCAAAAACATGAATTGCGGTCATATTGGTCCACGAACCCAATTCATCACATGCCCATGTACTCTGCTGCCATGTTTTGAGACCATCCTGCGTTTCCTGCACTTTAGTGACAACACCACCTCCACGTCCCAGAGGCCACCCAGCTTTTGACCGGCTCCATAAAATTCGGCCCCTCATAGACCATTTCAACCAGAAATTTGCAGATTTGTATACCCCTGCACAAAACATCTGCGTAGACGAGTCCCTAATACATTTTACCGGGCGCCTTGGCTTCAAGCAGTACATCCCAAGCAAGCGCGCACGGTATGGGGTCAAATTGCATAAGCTCTGTGAAAGGGCCACAGGCTATACGCACAAATTTCGGATATATGAGGGAAAAGATCAGACCCTGGAGCCGGTCGGTTGCCCTGACTACCTGGGGAGCAGTGGGAAGATAGTCTGGGACTTGGTGTCACCCTTATTCGGCAAGGGGTACCATCTTTATGTGGACAACTTTTACATAAGTGTGGCCCTCTTCAGGCATTTGTTCCTAGAACAGATTGGCTGCTGCGGCACCGTGCGACCTAGTCGCCGGGGCTTCCCCAACGGCTCATTACCACCAGACTTACAAGGGGGCAGAGGGCTGCATTGTGTAACGAAGAACTGCTCGCGGTGAAATGGAGAGACAAGCGTGACGTTTACATGCTCTCCTCCATTCACGCAGACACGACAGTCCAAATTGAACGGGCAACCAGTGTCGTTGAAAAGCCCCTCTTGGTCCATGACTATAACCTCCACATGGGAGGGGTGGACTTCAACGACCAGATCTTGGCCCCTTATTTGGTTTCCCGAAAGACCAGACGCTGGTATAAGAAGGTGTCTGTATATTTGATTCAATCTATATAACAGTTACGTTCTCTACAGTAAGGCTGGGAGAACGGGTTCCTTCCTCAAATTCCAGGAAGAGATCATCGAGAACCTCCTGTATCCAGGAGGTTCCGTGGCCCCAACCACCAGTGTAGTTAGCCGTCTACACGAGCGGCACTTCCCCAGCGTTGTGCCTGGTACCTAAACCCAACCGCCACCCCGAAAAAGATGTCGTGTCTGTAGCAGGAGTGGAATAAGGCGTGACACCCGTTATTTCTGTCCTGACCACCCTGCCCTATGCTTTGAAGAGTGTTTCCGGAAGTACCACACTCAGGTACACTTAGGGACCTAGGGACAGCACGACACAGGTAGTTTTTCCACTCAGGCTCTAGGGTCTCTCAGGACACTAGGTTTTGAGAGACCCTAACACATAGGGACGGTGCTGGTGTGCTACAGCAGAAGTGTGAAACGGTAGAAACATCTCCTTTCACTTGGGATAACGCGTATAATGTACTTCGCACCATCTCTGTGTGATTCACATTGTCCCATGGGAAAGGAGAGGTTTCTGCTAGGAAAATAAAGAGTGACATGGAAAACAAAAAAAAAAAAATTAAACAGGTAGCAAGAAAAAAAAAAATCTTGAGTTAGTTCAGGTTTTTATGTTCATGTTTTATAAAAGTTTTAAAATGTTCTGGTTTTATAAAGTTTGCAACGTTCAAGTCATGTGCCTGCTGCCTGTTTTTTCTTCTTTTTTTTTTTCCCCCATAACCACCCTTTATTTTCCAGGTATACCAACTTTTAAATGACAACTTTTAAAAAAAAATTATACAAAGTTGTCATTTACAGAGATATTTTTCACACCCAGTAGGGGTATAGGTAAAAATACGCCCCAAAACACATTGCCCTACTTCTCCCGAGTACATCGATACCCCATGTGTGCCACTTTTTTGCAGCCAAGATGCGCAAAGGGGCCCTAAATCCAATGAGTACCTTATAGGATTTCACAGGACATTTTTTACGCATTTGGATTCCAAACTGCTTCTGATGTTTAGGGGCCCCTAAAATGCCAGGGCAGTAAAAATACCACACAAGTGACCCCATATTAGAAAGAAGACACCCCAAGGTATTCCGTGAGGGGTATGGTGAGTTCATGTAAAATTTTATTTTTTGGCACAAGTTAGTGGAATATGAGACTTTGTAAAAAAAAAAAAAAAATCAATTTCCGCCAAAAAATAAAAACTTCCATGAACTCACTATGCCCATCAGCGAATACCTTGGGGTGTCTACTTTCCGAAATGGGGTCACTTGTGTGGTATTTTTACTGCCCTGGCATTTTAGGGGCCCCTAAACGTCAAAAGCAGTTTGGAATCCAAATGCGTAAAAATGTCCTGTGAAATCCTATAAGGTACACACATGGGGTATCGCCGTACTCAGGAGAAGTAGGGCAATGTGTTTTGGGGTGTATTTTTACATATACCCATGCTGGGTGAGAGAAATATCTCTGTAAATGACAACTTTTTAAAACTTTTTATACAAAGTTGTCATTTACAGAGATATTTTTCACACCCAGTAGGGGTATATGTAAAAAGACACCCCAAAACTCATTGCCCTACTTCTCTTGAGTACAGCAATACCCCATGTGTGCCACTTTTTTGCAGCCAAGATGCGCAAAGGGGCCCTAAATCCAATGAGTACCTTTAGGAGTTCACAGGACATTTTTTACGCATTTGGATTCCAAACTGCTTCTGATGTTTAGGGGCCCCTAAAATGCCAGGGCAGTAAAAATACCACACAAGTGACCCCATATTAGAAAGAAGACACCCCAAGGTATTCCGTGAGGGGTATGGTGAGTTCATGTAAAATTTTATTTTTTGGCACAAGTTAGTGGAATATGAGACTTTGTAAAAAAAAAAAAAATCAACTTCCGCCAAAAATAAAACTTCCATGAACTCACTATGCCCATCAGCGAATACCTTGGGGTGTCTACTTTCCGAAATGGGGTCACTTGTGTGGTATTTACTGCCCTGGCATTTTAGGGCCCCTAAACGTCAAAAGCAGTTTGGAATCCAAATGCGTAAAAATGTCCTGTGAAGTACTCATTGATTTAGGCTTGCATCTAGCTGCAAATGGCATGGTATCGTCCGTACTCAGGAGAAGTAGGGCAATGTGTTTTGGGTGTATTTTTACATATACCATGCTGGGTGAGAGAAATATCTCTGTAAATGACAACTTTTAAAACTTTTATACAAAGTTGTCATTTACAGAGATATTTTTCACACCCAGTAGGGGTATATGTAAAAATACACCCCAAAACTCATTGCCCTACTTCTTCTGAGTACGGCGATACCCCATGTGTGCCACTTTTTGCAGCCAAGATGCGCAAATGGGCCCTAAATCCAATGAGTACCTTTAGGAGTTTCACAGGACATTTTTACGCATTTGGATTCCAAACTGCTTCTGACGTTTAGGGGCCCCTAAAATGCCAGGGCAGTATAAATACCACACAAGTGACCCCATATTCGGAAAGAAGACACCCCAAGGTATTCCGTGAGGGGTATGGTGAGTTCATGTAAAATTTTATTTTTGGCACAAGTTAGTGGAATATGAGACTTTGTAAAAAAAAAAAAAATCAATTTCCGCTAACTTGTGACAAAAATAAAAACTTCCATGAACTCACTATGCCCATCAGTGAATACCTTAGGGTGTCTACTTTCCGAAATGGGGTCACTTGTGTGGTATTTTACTGCCCTGGCATTTTAGGGGCCCCTAAACGTCAAAAGCAGTTTGGAATCCAAATGCGTAAAAATGTCCTGTAAATCTTATAGGTACTCATTGATTTAGGTCCTTTGCATCTTGGCTGCAAAGTGGCACACATGGGTATCGCCGTACTCAGAGAGTAGGGCACATGTGTTTTGGGTGTATTTTTACATATACTCATGCTGGGTGAGATAAATATCTCTGTAAATGACAACTTTTTAAAACTTTTTATACAAAGTTGTCATTTACAGAGATATTTTTCACACCCAGTAGGGGTATATGTAAAAATACACCCCAAAACACATTGCCCTACTTCTTCTGAGTACGGCGATACCCCATGTGTGCCACTTTTTTGCATCCAAGATGCGCAAATGGGCCCTAAATCCAATGAGTACCTTTAGGATTTTACAGGGCATTTTTACGCATTTTTATTCTCACGCTTTAGGGGCCCCTAAAATGCCAGGGCAGTATAAATACCCCACAAGTGACCCCATTTCGGAAAGAAGACACCCCAAGGTATTCTGTGAGGGGTATGGTGTGTTCATGTAAAATTGTATTTTTTGGCACAAGTTAGTAGAATATGAGACTTTGTAAAAAAAAATAAAAAAAAAAATCAATTTCCGCTAACTTGTGACAAAAAATAAAAACTTCCATGAACTCACTATGCCCCTCAGTGAATACCTTAGGGTGTCTACTTTCGGAAATGGGGTCATTTATGGGGTATTTCTACTGTCTGGGCATTGTAGTACGTCAGGAAACAGGACAGGTGCTCAGAAAGTCAAAGTGCGGAAATTCACTTTTTTGCACTATAGTTTGTAAACGCTATAACTTTTACCCAAACCAATAAATATACACTTATTGCATTTTTTTTTATCAAAGACATGTAGAACAATAAATTTAGAGAAAATTTTTTAGAGAAATGTAGTTTTATTTGACAAATTTTCCAACATAAAGTGAAAAATATCATTTTGTTTGCAAAAATTTCATCAAAAAAAGTAAAATATCAAAAAAAAGTAAAAATGTCAGCAAGAAAGAAATAGCACCAAATGAAAGCTCTATTAGTGAGAAGAAAAGGAGGTAAAATTCATTTGGGTGGTAAGTTGTATGACGGAGCAATAAACGGTGAAAGTAGTGTAGTGCAGAATTGAAAAAAGTGGCCTGGTCATTAAGGGTGTTTAAGCTAGGGGGGCTGAGGCGGTTAAGTAAAATAAATTGTATAATTTTATTAAAAATATGTTTTAATAATACAAGGCTACTTTGACACTTGTCTATGACGGATCCTCACCGATAATACAAATGTCTGCATCCACTCAGAACTAATACGGATCCGTCTCCCATTGACTTACATTGTGTGTCAAGACGGATCCGTTTGGCAAGCAGAGTTTTGGTGAGAATGGTGGCAGAACGGAGCCAAACTGATGCATTGTGAGCGGATTCTTATCCATTCAGAATGCATCTCACAAACGAATACCAAAATGCCAGTGTGAAAGTAACCTTATAGACATTTCACAAAATAGATGGTGCTCAGTAAAAGAGTATGTGGAAAGGGGTTAGGTAATTGACTAGGAAAATTGTAGGATTTTACTAGTTTCACAACGTAAAGTCATGATTTTATTAAAGACACGGAGGCGAGTATTGCTTTCTCTTTCTTAACTGTCAAATATTGCAGCAAATACAGAAACAGGAAGAGAAAAAAACAAGTGACCTAGGCAACAGGCCACTCCACTGCTGCAGCCGGTATAATACACAGCCATTCCCCACAATCCTTCTCTTTCTTTGCAACCAAACCATGTGAACAGGCCAACAATACACTGGAACTGTGGGACTCCAACTGAACTCCGCACAGGAACTGGAACAAACAAACTGGAACTTGAAGCACATCGATTCAACCTTAGGAACCGCAGGCTCCACAGCGCATGGATAGAAACCATGAGAACTCGGATCGACGGCTAAACGAAGAATAAGCCTAACCCTGGGTTCACACCTGAGCGTTTTACAGCGCGTTCAAACGCGCTGTAAAACGCTCAACACATGAAAACCAATGCATCCCTATGGGAGTGGTTCACACTTGAGCGTTTTACAGCGCGTAAAAACGCGCTGTAAAACGCCCGATGCTTAAGCTCGTTCAGGAGCGTTTTTTGGGGCGTTTGTCGCGCTTTTCCTCCCATAGACTTCAATGGGAACGCGCGTTTAACGCGCGTTAAGTGTAGAGATGCCCTTTTTTAATTGGTCTCCAGACCAATTAAAAAAAGTCTCCAGAGTCACGAACGCGCGTTAAACGCGCGTTTACTATTGCCAAAAACGCGCATAAAAACGCGCGACTAAAACGCGCGTAAAACGCGCGTCTTAGAAACGCTCAGGTCTGAACCCAGTGTAAAAGTGGAAGGAGAAGAAAGAATGCAAAATCAATTCCGTCCCACCACAATGGGTAAGAGCACCCTGCTGAAGTAGAAAAACATACTTAAATAGAACAACGGGCAAAATAGACCAGTGCCCCTGAGATTCCATACTTACCATACCCCAAGAGGAATCCCGGGTTGTAAGTGCAAACCGGGTGGGTCTATACTCGCCTCCGTAAAATCCTACAATTTTATGGCAGACACGGAGGATTCGTATTGCAAGTTCAAAGCTGCATGACTACAGAGAAGAAAACATGAGAAGGGACAAAAAAACTTAAATTGCGTCCGCAACTGGTCAGGATTGCCATGGACAAGCTTTGCTGCATTGCCAGTAGTGCGGCGTCAGAGCAGGTGTTTAGTGTGGAGGGTGGCATATTTACCCCAAAGTTAACTTGCCTTTCAACACAAAATGTTGAAAGACTAACATTTCTAAAGATGAATCAGGAATGGATCAACCTTGATTTCCAGACAATGGAGCCTGATGCAACAGGCTAAATCATTCTAGAGGTAATGATCTGACTGTAGTGTGCCACCACACTGGAACATTGTGGCAAATGGCCCATTACTTTTGCTCAAGTGCTGCTGCCACTAGTCTGATGCTGCCACCTGCCTGATGCCACACTCCTGCTGCTTCTACTGCCATCTGCTCCTACTGTGATCTGCCACCATCCTGTACCGTTACTACTACTGCTGTTGCACCCACCCCACTCTGTTATGGGGCCACTATTGTAACTCTTCATGCTGTTTCCACCCTCACCAGTCTGTTACATGGCCCCTGGTGTGCTTGTTTGGCCATGTTAACATCACCATTTCTTTTTCTGTTTTTCTAAACCATAGAAAGAATAGAAAACTAACAAATAGAACAAGTTCTGTTGTTTGACCATTTATAAGGCCTCTAAATCACACGATCAGTATTTTGCATCAGGATTTTATCATAATTTGGAATCCAAAAGCAGGAGTGGGTCAAAAACACAGAAGACATGCAAATATTATATCTGTTTTGGGCTCACTTCTGTTTTTGAGATACAAATACTAATCAAATGCTGACCAAATACTGAAGGCTTGAAGGTAGATGCTCAAAATACATGATCCAGTAATTTTTTTTGGCTGCTCTTCTGACAGATCAGAAGATCGTAAAAATAAACAGCGATGTGAACAGAACCTTACTGCCGACACCTCAATGCCATTGCGCCACTACTTGAAACTTTGGCCTTTGCATGGTTAAGTCCACACCAAAAAATTAGAGCTGACAATAAAATTGACCTGTAAAGCTGAGTTCACACTTCTGTCAGTTATTTCGATTACTTATTGTGAGCCAAATTCAGGAGCCAAACCTCCTCTGTGATTAGGTAGCATAAATAGATCTGCATTTGTTCTGGGGTTTATAAAATGCTGCTATACCTTGCTCTCCTCTTCCCCCCTTATTTCCCTAGTCATTGACCTAACCCCTTTCCAGTTAGTCTTTTACTAAATCACCATCTATTTTGTGAAATGTCTATTACATTATTAAAACACATTCTTAATAAAACTATACCATTTATTTTATTTGAAATAAATTTTAATACTTCAAAAACATCAGGGAATTAAGGAGATGACGTGTCCAATGAAATACAGTGCTTAGCTATCTCCAGAAATCTCATAGAAATGAATGCACCAGCTGCTTGCACCCCCGACTAGACACTCTGTTCCTTTTGAGGGGCTCCATGGGTCACGGTGTACTTATTCTTATAATAGGCTAAGCAGTAAGACCCCATTAATCTAATAGTTCTCCCCTCTCCAATCGATAGAGTATAACTTCACATAACCAGAAGTAAATATGACAGAATTTCCAAAACCAAACCAAGAGTTGTTTTCCAGTACTGGAACCTATTTAAGTTATGTATTAGACGTCATCCTGAGTCAGCAGATCCTACAATGGACCTCCATAACTGCTAGATTTCCAACAAACAGAGTATTTGTGAGCTCACTGATGTGCCACAAGTTCTAAAATTGTGTTATTTATTTACACATCTAAAGATTCTCCCTGATGTGATCTTAGATGTTTTACATATTTTGAGTAATGTCTACAACATTCTCCACATTATGAACATGAATATGGCTTTTCCCCTGTGTGAATTCTCAAATGTATCACAAGAGCTGATTTATGGTTAAAATATTTTCCACATTCAGGACATGAATGAGGCTTCACTTCTGTATGAATTCTGAGATGTCTCACAAGAGTTGATTTCCCTGTAAAACACTTACCACACTCAGGACATGGAAATGGCTTTTCCCCTGTGTGAATTCTCTGATGGTTCACAAGAGTTGATTTCTCAGTGAAACATTTCTCACATTCAGGGCATGAAAACGGCTTCTCTCCTGAGTGAATTTTCTGATGTTTATCAAGATTTGATTTCTGGATAAAGCACTTTCCACACTCAGGACATGGAAATGGCTTCTCCCCTGTGTGAGTTCTCTGATGGTCAGCTAGATGTGATTTCCGCTTAAAAAAATCCCCACATTCTGAACACGAAAATGGTCTCACCCCTGTGTGAATTTTCAGATGTTTCACAAGAGTTGATTTATCAGTGAAACATTTCTCACATTCAGGACACGAAAATGGCCTCTCCCCTGTGTGAATTCTCTGATGTTTCACAAGAGTTGATTTATCAGTGAAACATTTCTCACATTCAGGACATGAAAATGGCCTCTCCCCTGTGTGAATTCTCTGATGTTTCACAAGAGTTGCTTTCTCAGTGAAACATTTCTCACATTCAGGACATGAAAATTGCTTATTTTCTGTGTGAATTCTCTGATGTTTATCAAGATTTGATTTCTGGCTAAAAAACTTACCACACTCAGGACATGGAAATGGCTTCTCTCGTGTGTGAGTTCTGAGATGTTGAACAAGATTTGCTTTTTGAGTAAAACATTTCTCACATTCTGAGCATGGATATGTCTTCTCTCCTGTGTGAGTTCTCTCATGTTTCTCAAGACGTTGTTTGAGTTTGAACAGCTTCCCGCATTTCAGACATGAAAATGGACTTTTTGTTGTGTGACTTCTCTGCTGTTTAACAAGACTTGATTCCTCTGTAATCGTTTTGTCACATTCTGAAACTATAAATGGACTTTCAACTTTGTAATTTTTCTTGTACATAGATAGATTCTCAGAACTTGCAAACATCTCTCCCAGTCCAGTTCTATTACTGCCAACCTGTGATGGATTATCTTCTAATACATAAGAAGGAGATAAACTTAGACGTATGTCTGTGCCTTTCATCAAGTCTTCACCTGGAAAAAGAAATATTTTTTATAACATAAAAGATCCTTTTTGGATAAAAAGTATTAATAAAAATATCTCAGTAACATCAAGTCAACCGAATTCATAGAAATTCCACCAAAATTAGAAATACTGTATGTTTTAATTTAAATAGGCTGTCACCAAATTTTGTTTCACCAATTAAATTGCTGGTACAAAGCTCCACAAGCCACAAATCATACTAGTACATATACAATATGATATAAAAAAAAGCAAATGTAATGCACATGCTTCTCCTTATTGCTGATGATATCTCACCAAATCCAGGACCCCGTCAGCAAATCCCCACTATCACCTCTACCTCCTACTACAAATCTCATTCCACAAATTTCTGCAACCCCTTAAACCTAATAACCATTCCTTTGACTCCTGCTCCTTTGGTTCCTCTTGCTGGAGCATTATGGAACGCTCTCTCTGTAACAAACTGTCCTACATTCATGATCTGTTTATCTCTCAAAAACTTTCCTTTCTGGGTCTCACAGAAACATGGCTGACACCCTCTGACACCTCCTCCCCTGCTGCACTCTCGTATAGTGGATTTCATTTCACTCACACCCCCCGCCCTGGCAGCAAACATAGTGGAGGAGTTGGTCTTCTCCTATCAGACACCTGCTCCTACAGCCCAACTCCACTGCCACCCTCCATTGCACCCACTTCATTTGAAGTACACTCTGTTCGCATCTACTCTCCCTCCAACCTCCAAGTAGCTGTTATTTACCGCCCCCCAGGCCCAGCCACCATCTTTCTTGACCACTTGGTCACACTCTGGATCTTATCTTTACCCGCCTCTGCTCCCTATCTAACCTTTCTAATTCGCCTCTCCCCCTATCCGACTACAACCTACTCACCTTCTCTTCACTGGTCTCTTATGCTGCTCCCCCGGTCCATACCCTAGCACACCCCCGCAGGAACCTTAAACAGCTCAACTTTCATTTGCTCTCCGACTCTCTTCTGCCACTCTCTTCAATTTGTTCCCTCCAAGACCCAGATACTGCCACCACCCTATATAACACCACAATAAGTGCAACTCTGGACACTATTGCCCCACTTACACACAACAAAACCAGAAAAATCAACAGACAACCCTGGCACACCAACCTGACCAAAAATCTCAGACAAGCTTCCAGGGCTGCAGAGCGGCGATGGAAGAAATCCCATTCTAAAGATGAATTCACCGCATACAAGCAATCCCTTCTTATATTTAAATACTCACTCGCTGATGCAAAACAGGCCTACTTCTCATCTCTCATATCTTCCCTATCCCACAACCTAAAACAACTTTTTAATACATTTAATTCTTTTCTCCGTCCACCAGCGTCCCCACCCTCTCCTCTCATCTCAGCTGAGGATTTTGCCACATTCTTCAAACAAAAGATAGTCAACATCAGAGAAAGCTTCAACACACAGTCTCCACAGACCCTCCAAACAGCTGCTCCATCCTCGTCTCCCAAAACCAGCTTCTCCGCCATTACAGAAGAAAAACTCTCCACTCTACTCTCCAAATCCCATCTCACCACCTGTGCACTTGACCCAATCCCAAACCCAAACCTCATCTCTTCAACCTATCACTAACCTCTGGTCTCTTCCCCTCTGCTTTTAAACATGCTACCATTACATCCATCCTCAAAAAGCCTTCACTTGACCCATCTTCTTTGTCCAGTTATCGCCTCATATCCCTTCTTCCATATGCCTCAAAGCTACTTGAGCAACATGTCCATTCTGAACTGTCCTCTCACCTCTCCTCCTGCTCCCTCTTTGACCAGCTACAATCTGGCTTCCGACCCCACCACTCAACCGAGACTGCCCTCACCAAAGTGACCTACTAACTGCCAAAACCCAAAAACATTACTCTGTCCTCCTTCTCCTTGACCTGTCCTCTGCCTTTGACACTGTCGACCACTCCCTTCTGTTGCAAACTCTCTCATCTCTTGGCATCACTGACCTGGCCCTCTCTTGGGTCACATCATACCTCACAGACCGGACATTTAGCGTCTCCCACTCTCACACCACCTCATCGCCTCATTCCCTCTCTGTTGGTGTCCCGCAAGGCTCCGTCCTAGGACCCCTGCTCTTCTCTATCTACACCTTCGGCCTGGGACAGCTTATAGAGTCCCATGGCTTTAAGTATCACTTTTATGCTGATGACACACAAATCTACCTCTCTGGTCCCGACATCACCACCTTACTATTCAGAATCCCACAATGCCTATCTTGCATATTCTCCTTCTTCTCCTCTTGCTTTCTAAAACTTAACATGGATAAAACAGAATTCATCATCTTTCCCCCATTTTGCTCACCCCCCCCAACAGACCTATCTATCACAATTAATGGCTGCACACTCCCCCCGGTCAACCGAGTGCGCTGCCTTGGAGTGACCTTGGATTCTGCCCTCTCCTTCCGACCACACATCTAATCCCTTTCTACCACATTCGCTCATCATCTCCTGCCTAGACTACTGCAATATTCTCCTCTGTGGCCTCCCATCTAGCACTCTCGCACCCCTCCAATCTATCCTCCACTCTACTGCCCGACTAATCCACCTCTCACCATTTTACTCCTCTGCCTCTCCCCTCTGCCAGTCCCTGCACTGGCTCCCCATTGCCCAGCGAATTCAGTTTAAAATACCAACACATACAAGGCCGTCCACAACCGGTCCCCTCCCTACATCTCTGAGCTACTTTCCCGATACATCCCCACACGCAATCTCCGATCCTCACAGGACCTCCTTCTCTCCTCTTCTCTTATCACCTCTTCCCACACTCGCCTTCAAGATTTCTCCCGGGCATCCCCTATACTCTGGAACTCGCTACCCCAACATATCAGACTCTCACCTACAGTGGAATCCTTCAAAAGAAACCTGAAAACCCACCTCTTCAGACAAGCCTACAACCAGTGACCCCGCTGCCTCTATACCGCCATGACCAGCTTCACCCTCACCTACTGTGTCCTTCTCCCATACCATGTAGATTGTAAGCCTCGCGGGCAGGACCCTCCATCCTTCTGTACCAGTCTGTAACTTGTCTCGTTCATGCTTATTGCAATTGCCTGTATTATGTATGTGCACCGCTTATTACATGTACAGCGTTATGGAATGAATGGCGCTCTAATAATAAATATTAATAATAATAATGGTTGCAATTTTTTCTTTACATGGTCATAACCCCACCAATCCTTTAAATGATTTGCTCAGGCATAAATGTAGTTGCAAATCAGTAATTTGAATATGTATATACTTTTTACGTTGTAAAATAGTTTATTTGCCATTGTGGTTGATATCTATATATTGGAATTCTAGGCTTATGAATATCCACTTAACTAAATGGTCCTTCCCTAAAAGGTATGTCCAATGCTCTATTCATCAGGTTTTCATTTGGGAGAATTTAAGATCGCTTCACCCCAGAACTGATTTGCAAGGATGGTCAATGGACATGAATCGGTAGAAGGACCGTCTTGTTTAGTGGATGGAATCATGTGTTGGGAGGAACAATCTAGAGATACTGACCACAAAACTATATTACAAAGTGAAAAGTATATACATATTGAAAGTAAAAGGGGTTTCCACTCTTTAGATATTGATAGAGTATATGTTGGAAAAAGCGACAAAACTGTGGATTGATCTGAATCAGAAGTCTCCATCTAGTCTGCAGTGACTGTGTTGGGTTCCAACAAAGTGAATGGGAGGTGAATAACAGTATGCCAGCATGACCACTACACACTACACTGACCTGGTATTGATGACCTATCTGTTATTGGCCAGAGAACACCTTAAGGGCCAAAAGGCATTGCTATAGATTCAGGATCTGCATTGCTTAAGGGTAATAATTAACAATTAACTAAGGTAATAATTAATCTGGTAAATAACAAAACAACATTATTGAGAATTCTGAAATATTACCTTAATATAAACACATTATCAAGAACAGAGCTCATGGAGAGATGGCAGAAGTACGAAGAGGACTGCGGCTCCCTGACTGCCATTATAAATAATGGCAGAAATCTTATAATGACTAAATGCAGGGAAATTAGGATTTGGAATATATTTCATATGTGAAAATCAATAGAATATGTTTTCTGATTGACATTGTTTCTGTACATTTCATTTCAGATTTGTCTAGTGCCAGGAATGTAATGGGATAAAATTGAATTATAAATAATAATCACCACCAGGAAGCCATTTTCACCATCTATGTTTTGCCTCTATTCTATATAATTGTCCTCCAGTAGCTCAGGTCCTTAAAAAATAGTAAGTGCACAAAATAACTTTACACAAGAATCTTTTGGTCTGCTTAATGACCTTTATTAATATTATGGGCAATGATTGACTTTGGGATGATAGTTGCTGTATACTGTGCTGAGTGTGCTCTATGTAGAGACCTTTTTATTATATTACTGTACAGATATCAGGTGCTGGAAAGATTCCCCCAGTCAGTAATCTTCTATCCTCCGATTATTGATGCTTTGGTATGGTCCAGTGATGGTAGTCAGGATCGGTGATTGTCCATGTTCCCGGCACAGTTACAGGTATGTACTATCACATGTATGGATACTGCGTGTACAATTACTTACACACTACTGTTCGGACAATCACCAGTCACTGCCGCCATCACTAAAGTCTTAGGGCTGTATTACACTGGATGATAGTCGGCCAGACAATCGTTAAGGAGCATTCATAGGAACGCTCTTTAGCGATGACCTGGCTGTGTAATACAGCCCTAAAAGTGCCGCCAATTACCTTATGAATGAGCAAATATTCATCGGGCAATCAAGATTTTTAAGCATGTTTTATCATTATTTACAGGCGGCAGATCGTGCTGCTGCTGGTCAACAACAAGTCAGTATGGGGACGAGCGATGGCATTAACAATTACTACTCCCCATACAGTGGAGGAGATTACTACATATAATAGCAGAGGTCTCCTCCTCTAACGAGCAGTTGATTGCCAATAAATAACTTTTCCTGCCCAACAATCATCTGCTACATCAGCAGGTCCAATACAGGCCTATTTCCCATTGTAAGAATTTCCTCCCTCTTACTGGGTCTGATTCTAAGGTTCAGAGCAAGAAATGAAATACAAGAAGAAGTGTAGAAAATGTGTAATGTAAAAGGTGGAAAATCAGTGTCCAGGTATGATGGGAGTTATATGGAGATCTACATGGAGACGTACACAGGAGACATTACAGACAGAGACACATTGTCCATATACACAGCACAGATTACAATATCTTATAATTCCATCCACTTACAGTCAATTCAGTGACACTTACCAGACATGGACCCTCCACACACTCAGGACTTGATCTCCAGTCAGTGTCTTCTCCTCAGCAAGTCAGTGATCCAAGTAAATTCCCTTGGTGAATTCCAGCTTTCTGAGCCATGCTTGGGTCTTTTATACCCCTTTGGTGGCTATAGTTATCTGCTCCTCCTCTTCTCCCAGGAGACGCCCAGTCCCACCTTCATAATCAACAAAACCTTTCATCATCAGATCTGGCTTCCCTCATTACCATATACAATGGAATAATAATGGTGACTTCTCCTCATCAACCAGTTTAGCATTTTCTGGCCTCCTGAGATGGTCCATCATTTACACATTGTATTTGCAGGGCAGAGACCTATTGTTCACACCCCTATTTAGCATCTGTAAGAGATTCCTGGGAAACTCCGAGACCTTTTCATATGAGAATCAGTGTAAACAATGAGCATTTTACATCCTGTTTAGATACATTCCATCCAGACATACAACCACATGACTCTCCATCTATTATTCATATATATGAAATACTCCATATTATATCCAGTATAACACATTCATTATTCAAAAAAACTTATTTTATAAAAATACTTTTTTATAGATCTCACCTAGAGGAGGAAGGACTCTAAAAATATTAATTCTGTTTATCAATGTTACATTTCTTGCTTTTAAGGTTGTCAGGCTGATACTTTTCAGTTGAAAATTATTCAACTTACTAAGACAAAATGGTACAGATAATCCTCCATAAAATTGTATCTTCTATAAGGTTAAATTTGTAGCAATGACTACATTCACAGGCATTTCTATATTTTCAGTTTGCTCCATAAGATAATTTATAGATCTCTGATCACATCAGATTTTTTATATGACATGATTACTTTAATCTCCACACTATCTGCTCTAGTGATACTGAGGAAGGGGAAGTATTAATCCCCGAAACGCGTTTAGAATACAGCAGCAGGATCGAGAGTCATTTGGAATACAGACCGCCAAGAGAACTTACAACAGCAAGATTACGGTAGCTGGGACGCCAGCTACACATAGGGCTGAGAAACCACGTGGGACGCCGCGCGAATCTCAGCGCATACGAACTACCTGCAGACACTGAATACAGATCAGAGACCTCCGAGGATGGGTAATGTAGATTATAAAGCCCTGTAATGCCCTCGCTGAGTGAAGCGCTCAATACTCAGTGAAGGACCTGATCCTTTGACGCTAAAAACAATTATACATATATCCAGGCAAAGAACAACTATTGTATTGAGCAATATTTGCAAACGAGACCAGGCAAATTCTCAGCTATATATCCTGGATATATGTACTGCAACATAGAAATTTATGTAATATCTACTGAAGTGACACACAGCAATAACTGAATGGTATTAACCAACACAAAACAACAGTACAGAAAGGACTTTTTTGGATCATTGACTGTGGATTTTTTATGGACTGTGGACCTTTTTATAAACTTTCTCTTCTCTAGGGATTTTTTGCGGACTTTATGCAACATTCCATTATATGTATTATAAATGGTCTACTAGTATTATTATACTACTGGTCCATGCAGATTTGATTTTATTAACCAATTGTGGCAAAAATCTAATAAGCCTGACGTGGGGAAGGCGACACACAGGGTGGAGACGTGTGGACTTGAATTATAGTCGCACATAGCTACTCCTTTATGTGTGAGACTCCTCCATACACAGGGCTGTCATTGCAATAACCTGATGTCCTGCACATTTTAACATTGGTGTGTACATTAGCACACAGTGTGTAACTTGAAATTTGAACAGCCTGACACAGGGGGAAGCAGCAGGACACAATAGGAACGTGTGGACTTGATCTACGGTCGCACGTTGCTATATTTGATGTGTGAGGCTTCGTCCACACCTTAGGCTGACCAATAGCAATATATATGAATTCATATGAATTTACAGGACACCAGACTATATTTGAAAATATTTTCTGCCTATGATACATATGTTATCACCTCACCAGTAAGGAAGCATCCTGTCCAGAATAGTACTTTTTTATGATATCTAACCCGTTTTTTAAAAATATTAGAATAAAAAGACCAATTTATTACCATACCTCTTGCATCTATATAACGTCAGAGCACTGAGTGCCCCCCACCTATTTGTCTGTTTTAATATACTACCTTGTTCCACAGTTCATTTGGGAGAACCAAAGGGGTGAGCACAGTTAGGTCCTGATATACGTTTAGGTGAGCCACCAACAGATACACTTTTTTCTTCTGTAATGGCAGAGAAGCTGGGTTTGGGGGAAGAGGACTGAGCAGCTGTGTGGAGGGTCTGTGGGGACTGTGTGTTGAAGCTTTCTCTGATGTTGACGACATTTTGTTTGAAGTAAGTGGAAAAATCTTCAGCTGAGATGAGAGGAGAGGGTGGGGGCGCTGGGGGACGGAGAAGGGAATTAAACATGTTAACAAGTTGTTGTGTGTGAGCGGGCAACAGTTGTGTGTGAGGGGCCAACGGTGTCCAGAGCTGTACATATTGTGGTGTTATATAGGGTGGTGGCAGTATCTGGGTCTTGGAGGGAACAGATAGAAGAGAGCAGCAGAAGAGAGTCAGAAAGCAAGCGAAAGTTGAGATGTTTAAGGTTCCTGCGGGGGTGTGCTAGGGTGTGGACCTGGGGAGCAGCAGAAGAGACTAGTGTAGAGAAGGTGAGTAGGTTGTGGTCGGATAGGGGGAGAGGCAAATTAGAAAGGTTAGATAGAGAGCAGAGGCGGGTAAAGATAAGATCCAGAGTGTGACCATCTCTCTGGGTGGGAGCAGAAGACCACTGTGAGAGGCTGAAGGAGGAAGAGAGTGATAGGAGTTTAGAGGCGGCTGAGTGGCGGGTGTCGATGAGGATGTTAAAGTCACCCATGATGATAGTGGGGATGTCGGCAGAAAGTGGAGAAGCCAGGTGTTAAATCGGTCAAGAAAGATGCTGGCTGGGCCTGGGGGCAGTAAATGACAGCTACTTGGAGGTTGGAGGGAGAGTAGATGCAAACAGAGTGTACGTCAAATGAAGTGAGCATAATGGAGGGTCGAAGTGGAGATGGGCTGTAGGAGCAGGTCATAGGAAAAGTCCAACTCCCCCACCATGTTTTCAGCAAGGGTGGGGTGTCTGAGTGAAATTAAATCTGCTATAGGAGAGTTCAGCAGGGGAGGAGGTGTCAAAGGGTGTCAGCCAAGCTTCTGTGAGACCCAGAAAGGAAGGAAAGTTTATGATAGATAAACAGATCATGAATGTAGGAAAGCTTGTTACAGACAGAGCGAGCGTTCCATAATGCTCCTGCAAGGCGAACCAAAGGAGCAGGAGTCAAAGGAATGGTTATTAGGTTTAAGGGGTTGCAGAAATTTGTGGAATGAGGTTTGTAGTAGGAGGTAGAGGTGATAGTGGGGATTTGCTGAGGGGGGCCTGGATTTGGAAAGATATCACCAGCAGTGGCGACTCTAGGATGAATATATAGGGGGGGAGGGGCGCAGAAGATACATAGTCAAAAATGGGGGGGCACTAATAATTTTCACCAGTTAATAATACTACAAAACAAAAAAATAAGTATTTATAAATAAGATAAATATATATATATATATATATATATATATAATTTATATATTTGATATATTGTGGGGAGTGGGGAGTCGCTCTGGTAGACAAGGTAGGCGGGTGCAGTATAGAGGCAAAAACACGTTGTAAATCAAAATGCAGTGTTTATTCACACTTTAGGCACAACACAACAGTCACTTTTCAGGCTTTGGTGCTTGTTCACACACAGAAAACAAAACAAAGTTCACCTGGGATCCTAGGAGTGAGTTCACACCTGGCAGTAGTGCAGCTTTTACCTCTTGGTACTTCCACCAGCCCCAAGGCTGTGCAACCAGTTCCCTTGGTACTTCCACCAGCCCCAAGGCTGTGCAACCAATTCCCTTGGGGAGCTGGGCTCTCTAGTCCGCCTGACTAGGACCCCGCGACCCGAGCCTTGGCGTCACTCTGTGCCCCCCCCCAAGTCCATACAGACAGAGCCAGTCCCAGGCCTCTGTCTTGCAAGCTTTCCGGTACCCTTTCTTGGGGAGCTGGGCTCTCTAGTCCGTCTGACTAGGACCCCGCGACCCGAGACTTGGCATCGCTCTGTGCCCCCCAAGTCCATACTCTTCAGCCCAGCACAGGGCTCAGATCCCAAACACACAGAGAGACACACTTGCATAAACCTAGCTGTCTTTTAAAGGCAGCTAGGTATTAACCCAAAAAACCCGGACCGGCACCTAAAATCCGGTCCAGTATTTGCCCTCACCTGGCTACAATCAACCCAGCAGCACAGGCTGAGAGGAAAATACCTGTTTTTTATCACCAAACCTCTCACTGTGTCACAATATATATATATATATATATATATATATTGTATATATATATATATATTGCAGTTGCCTGCCACAGGCCCACAGACTGTACTGTGTGCACACCACTCATATAGGGTGGCACAGTACCTTGCAGATAAAAAAGTCATTTCATTTTTACCCTTTAATATAATTGCAGTTGCCTGCCAGTGTGTGTCAGGCCCACAGACTGTACTGTGCCCACTGCCCACCATTCATATAGGGTGGCACAGTACATTGCACGGCGCAAGCGCAGTGACCTAAAATTCAAACGAAGCGGACCGAGCATGGGTCGGTTCCAAAAATCGGTTCCATCTCCCGGTTCCAAAAATCTATTCACTACACCGGCCCTTGCCCTGATAAGGGACAAAACAGAGATTAAACTGATAGGAATAGTACTTAGTTAACACTAGTTGCATTGGTGGCAAGTTCCATTGCAAGTGCCCAAAATTAGAAGGAAGCGGACAAAGCAAGCTTTTTTCTCTATCTCCCCATGCAAGGATTCAGTTCAATACTGATAGGGGACTTAACAAAGATTAAAATGGTAAGAATAGTAGTTCACACTATTTGTATTGGTGGCACAGTACATTGCGAGGCGCAGTGCCCCAAATTGGAAGGAAGAGGACCGACCAACCATCTTTTTCCATCTCCCGATTCCTAAAATCTATTCCATACACCGGCCCCCGATAGGGGACAAAACAGAGATTTAACTGGTAGGAGGACAGCCTCTGCGGACCTGGGTATTTTTTGGCCGCGTTACTGAATGCTCATGCACATTGGCTGTAGGCTCATGCGTCCTTTTGCGGAGGTGACAAACCTGGTCAGTCAAACCCAAGGCAACATCATCAACCTCATCCCATATGCGTTTTTTCTGGAGCGTGCCCTGCGAAGAGTGCTGGATCAGGCCGTAGATGAGTTGTGGTCACCATCACCACCTGAAGCAGCCTTGTCATCGTCGATTGCTGGACCTGCGGTAACGCAGAGAGAGGAGTCTGAAGAAGAGGAGTCAGAGGAGGAAAGTGGCTTTGAGGAGGTGGAAGACCAACCACAGCAGGCGTCCCAGGGGTCTTGTTGTCACCTTTCGGGAACCCTTGGTGTTGTACGTGGCTGGGTGGAGGAAGAGACCTTTAATGACATCAATGAGGACAAGGAACGGGACATGGCTAGCTTTGTATCCAACCTTGTGCAAATAGGGAGTTTGAGGTTGTGCAAATGGACTGTTTGTGGTTGTTTGCGGTGCGTTAAACAGGGAGTTTGGTCTGTCAGAGTTTGGTCTGTCACTGTGAATCGGGCGTAACCCTTACACTACCTGATCGATACAACATCATACCTGATCGTATACACACACTGGATGTTTTAAAGCACGTTATTCCAAACAATTTAGGAACGTTAGGTGATTTATGCCCTTTATGGATTAAAACCCGACTCTGCGTCAACTACGTAATTTTCCATGGGAGTTTTGCCATGGATCCCCCTCCGGCATGCCACAGTCCAGGTGTTAATCCCCTTGAAACAACTTTTCCATCATTATCAGTTATACAGGGGTAATATAACTGAGGGCGGCTATCAGGGGACATTATACAGGGGGTAATATAACTGAGGGGTATCAGGGGACATTATACTGGGGTAATGTAAGCTATATTACCCCCATATAGTATGTGATAGCCCTCCTGAGTTATATTACCCCTGTATAATAATGTATCCTGAGGGTAGGGTAGGGTACATATTTATACAGGGATAATATACAAGGATAATATAACTCAGGATGCCTATCAGTCATTATACAGGGGTAATATAAGTTATATTGTACCCTGATACCCCTCAGTTATATTATATAACTGAGGGGTATCAGGGGACATTATGGGTAATATAAATAAGGGGTATCAGGGGACATTATACAGGGGTAATGTAAGCTATATTACACCCGTATAATGTCTGATAGCCCTTCTCAGTTATGTTACCCCTGTATAATGTACAATGATACCCCTCAGTTATATTATATAACTGAGCAGTATCAGGGTACATTATAAAGGGTTATAACTGAGGAGGGGCTGGGGTAGCAGACAGGCAGGCCATGAGGCCAGGTAGGGTACGGTACATACTTGCTGGGGCCAGGTCAAGGCCAGGCATACTTCTTAGGGGTGCCTCTGTCTGGTGCTGTGGTGCAGGCGCAGTAGGCTCAGTCCTCCTCTGAAGCTGGGGCCTGGGCACGGAGGCTCACTAGCAGCAGCAGCAGGAGGAGGAGGCGCTCGCTCACGCAGGAAGGCACACAGCGTGACGTGGTGACGTCAACTGTGCGGCTGCCACGCTCCCAGCCTGCGCCCGCCCTGTACACTCTGCCTCCGCTGGGAACACTGAAGCCGCCGCCCCTCCGCAGCCAGCCAGGGAGAGTGGAGGGACGGAAAGCCGAACAGGACACAGTGCTGCTGGTACTGAGTACTGACTGGGCACATTTCAGTTGGGGGGAGGCACAGCGTGAGTTAGGGGGGGCAGTGGCCCCCTCTGGCCCCCCCTTGCCGACGACACTGATCACCAGCAATAAGGAGCAGCAGAGAAAGTGTTAGTAGGTGAGAAAAAAAGGGCATGAGGAATCTGTGTGTGTTTGGGAAGGAAGTGTTTTATGTTGGCAAAAAGGTTTGTGCAAGTGGTCAGATGAGAAGATAGGATGGAGGGAGAGATAAATAGTTCCTTGCTGGGTGAAGGGATATGGGGGTATTTTAGGAAGTTTAGAAAAAGTGGATAGAGTAAGATGAAAGATTGAAACATTTTCTAGTCTTTTTTTTTTTTAAATACCTTTGGTTCCCTTCTGGTTATGTTATGGTATAATTCAGTATGTGCACTTAAAGTGTAACTGCTGTTTCAATATTTTTTTTTTTTGTTAATGTGTAGGAGCAGTGACAGGGACATTTTTTAATTCACTTTATTTAGGCAAAACGTTTCTTTTCATGTGATAACTGGGGCTGAAATGTCCCATAGCAGCGCTCTCTGAAAAGAGCATTGCTATGGGCCATCCGTCTTCTAGGAGAGACGGGCTGTGACGCACCTGCGGGCTTCCGCCTGACCTTCTCTTCGGCTGGGCACAGGTCTATCGTGTGTTAAACTTAATTCTGCGTCCACCCCTTGTATTCATTATATTCCTACACTAACTAACCTGCGTTCCGGGCCGCTATTAGTGATTCTCCCCTCTGCCTGCGCTGCCTGAAGTGAGCGCTTACTGCTCACACAGGCAGTCCTGGACGTAGCCGCCGGAAATTATGCTTGTGTGAGCAGTAAGTGCTCACTTCAGGCAGCGCAGGCAGAGGGAAGAATCACTAATAGCGGCCCGGAACTCAGGTTAGTAAGTGTAAGAATATAATGAATACAAGGGTGGGACGTAGAATTAAGTTTAACACATGATACACCTGTGCCCAGCAGGAGAGACGGTCAGGCGGAAGCCCGCAGGTGCGGCACAGCCCGTCTCTCCTAGAAGACGGATGGCCCATAGCAATGCTCTTTTCAGAGAGCGCTGCTATGGGACATTTCAGCCCCAGTTATCACATGAAAAGAAACGTTTTGGCTAAATAAAGAGAATTACAAAAATGTTCCATGCCACTGCCCCTACACATTAACAAAAAACAAATAGAAATGGCAGTTACACTTTAAAGAGCTGCACTTGAAAGATGTTTCATCTTGAAATGACCTAAGACCTTAGATTTATACTACTCAAAGGGGAGGGGGCTACATATGGCCTAATCAAGGGGGAGCAGATGCAGCGGTTAAATAGTCAATGTAAACAAATACTCAATGAATCCAGCAGGGAAGGAGACATTAAAGTTCAAAACAGACATACCAAATAGTGAGAAACAAACAGGAGGGGTGTGGACAATATCAGACTCTGGGAAAGCTGGATGTAGCAGATTGCTTCAATGAATTGGAGACATACCTGGAGAGGAGAGAATGCAGTGGTGGTCATTAGTTAGTGATGACCAAGTGGATTCCATATCCAGAATATTACATTCTGGTATAATTCAGTATGTGCACTTAAAGAGCTGCACTTGAAAGATGTTGCATCTTGAAATTACCAATTAAAACAATCAGTAAAAGAAATTTTATTGCTCAAAATATACAGGAGAAACTCAAAAATCAGAATGTTGTGCAAAATTCAATTATTTCAGTAATGTAACTTAAAAGGTGAAACTAATTTATGAGATAGACTCATTACATGCAAAGCGAGATACTTCAAGCTTTTATTTGCTACAATTTTGATGATTACGGCTTACAGCTTCCACAGACGAGCTTTATTGAGATGGTGACTTAATTTTCCAGCAGGACTTGGCACCTGCCCACACTGCCAAAAGTACCAAAACCTGGTTCAATGACCCTGGGATTACTGTGTGTGATTGGCAGCAAACTCGCATGACCTGAACCTTTTAAGTTGCATTACTGAAATGAATGAACTTGTGCACGATATTCTAATTTTCCGAGTTTCACCTGTAAACAACAATATAAAAAAAATGGTAGGAATTTGTTGTTTAACAATTAAACTATTCTATATCCTTAAGTATTTAAGAGCATGTCACCTGATAGGTGAAAGCAATAAAATCTGTTGTCAATAAAAAAAATGCAAATAGAAGAAAGTTCCAACAAACATTGTTATACCGGGATGTGTAGATGAGGCCGCGCCTTGTGTATCGTCTACCACATTCACAGAGACATGTGATTGTCCACATAACAATAGTGAGAGATCCTCACCTGGACATTAGCCTCACAATGACTACTACTCCCGTCATTCAGAGGGTGATTCTCTGACACCCAACCCAAAAAACAGTCCAGGGGCTTCAGAGGAAACAAAGTAAAATGAAAGTTTCCCCCCTGACATGATCTAATCTCCCAGGACCTGTTATGTCTTTTCATTCATTTTTTTTAGAGTTTTTTTATTTTTCTCTCCCCAAACGTAATGACAGCAATAGGACATCATGCCTGATTGACACTGACACATAGTTATTGGTAAACGCGCATTTGGCGGCATTAACAAACAATGCTGGCACATGTTATGTTTTAACATATTCAAAAAAATTGTCCCTTATTGGTGGCAGATGGTGTTTAAACACACAGTGTTATGGGATAAATAAAAAAAATGGATTGTCTGTTTTCTAGTGTTGAGATCATCGAAGTCAAATGATTTGATGATGGGGAAAAGCAATTGTGCCCCTCTCCAGTCCACATCATTGAATCCCTCAGATGCCACGTTCATTGCTTATTGCGACATCTGAGATGAAAAATTAGGGCTTTCTGGGGTTAATCAGTTAAAAAAAAACACTCACCTTTTCCATTCGAGTGCCAAATGGCCGACGTAACCATCTTGATTGAAGATTTAGCGCGAAATCACATGCACAGGGATGTATGATGTCATCATGCCGACCAGCGTAATGGCTTCATACGTCACCACGCACAAGATTTTGCCCCAGATGTTCAATAAAGATGGTTGTGGTGGCCTCTTCACACTCAAATGGATGAGGTATGAATTTTTTTTTTACCTCCATTTCAGGGAAAATTGATTTGTTACCATAAAGCAAGAGGAATTTTGTCTTTGCGGCCTACTCACAATCACTAATGGAAATCACTGACCAAAACACTGACGTGTCCACGAGGCATTACTGATTTAAGAATTCTTTTTAACTACAATTTTTGGTGCTGTTTTTGCAGTAAAAGCATCAGCTTCAAATGCTAGCTGTAAGTGTATGGGACTTTACAATATTAGTCATAATATCATGCACACTATCATGTGGAGATCTTTTTTCTATATGAAAATTGACCTGCATTGCGATTTTCAAATGTATTAGCTTAATATATTACATATATCTATGTATAGATAGGCTGACTGTCCTACTCTTTGCTGTATGTATACTTACACAGTTTATGTATCAAAAATTCATTTCTTGAATAAAAGAAATTGCCGTTCTCTCTTTCATCTAAAATATGTATTTTTACTACAGACAATGGCAGAAATGTAATAAAACTGGTGTAAAAGCAACCAATCAGAATCCACATTTCATTTTTCAGAGTCTCTTTGGAAAATGAAAGGTGGAATCTGACTGGCGACCAGGCCAGTTTTCCTTTACCAAAATTCTCAGCCTGACAGAACGTTAAAGAAACCAAAATAATAAAATTTTAATATAAATACGGGGGACTTTCACACCCTCTCCAGTCTAAAACAGCCAAACAAGGCACCATGTGTGTCTAGAGGGACTAGGATAAACGCCATCAACATTTATTGTATCCTGATTAAAGATCTGTGGTGTAGCATCGTTGGATAAACTCTCTTTTGTACATACCAGTGAGTATGCATCACACACAGAAATAATGGGACAGCCACTCAGAGCAGGTACTAGATGTCTCCCAATTGTTGTCACCTTCCAGGGTTCCTGACCAGTCCACCTGGGTGGGGGAGCAGTAATCTGGCACATTTAGTCAGTGTATTGCAGTTCATGAATAAAACTGCCGCCTGCCCTGCCTAACATACTCTCAAGTTATGACATTTAGCACTCTCCACAAGCGATATAGATAGCTAAGTGGCACAATTACTATAATTTAAAAACACACTGTAGAGTGCTAGTATCGGTGCTGTGCTGGCCGTGTGTGGCCAAGTGAATGTCGTACTGATGTAATGTAAGCCCCTCCCCCGGAGGAGTGTGCCAACACTAAGGGCTAATTAGGTGTACGGGTGCGTCATCTGACATCCCCCCCCAGACTAAGCCAAACAACATATAAGGCATTGCAGCCCGGGAGGTGAGCACAGGCGCTCTCAGTAAGTACAGAGAGAATCAAGACTGCGGCTCAAGACAGTCCAGTGTGCAGTATCAATGATGCCAGGCAAAGTAGTACCAAAGAGGTATGCCAAAGGGATAAAGGTCAATAAATAAATAAATTGTCAGTAACGCAACAAAACATAATACAGCACTCTGATCTATAAATGGTTAGAAGACAGCAAAACTAAACTGAAAAGGTCAGTGACAGTAGCAGCCTCGAGTGGCATATTAAAGATGAATCAGGCCAATCAAAAAGCCAATGTGTGTATATGTAACATATATGTATGCACCATTATCTATAAGGGTATACTGATACTGAAGTAATACTGCGATCTGTAGTAGAATACAGATCACTCATCAGCACTATGGATATGAACACATATCCGTAATTCTCATGCAGATTATTCCACATAATTAAATTTGGTTAGATGATCCATAGCGGACCGAGATGGAATAAAGAGAGTTATCATGTTATGTAACATAGACACCTCATGATATGGGACTCACTCCTTATTAAATGAAGCACACGTATGAGATTGCCTCATTTAGTCCCTTGGGGCTCACTATCCGTAGATTAAAGATCCATTGAATTTCCTTGGGGAGTAGCATCATGTCACTGTCCCCACCACAAATGGGTTTTTTAACATGTTCAATCCCTTGGACCATGAGTGCATCTGTGTTACCACCATGATGGTCACAGACATGACGTGCTACTTGTCAGATATTAGGAACAATCGAGAGACATCGGTAGCATGTCATGTCTACCTCACACAAAAAATGGGTATATGTCACCCAGCAAACTAACAGACGGATTGAACTATATTAATTTCCCTATCATGTATGCAGTGCAGTTGTTCCTCATACAATAAATGGGTATATGTCACCCACCGAACTAACAGACAGATTAACTATTATATTTGTGTGTCAGGGGTACAAAGATGGTGCCTCGCACCCACAAAAAATCGCTATAGGTCACCCACAGAATTAACAGCAAGATTAATTATTGTATTTGTGTGTCAGGGGTACAAAGCTGGTGTATTGCATCCACAAAAAATCACTGTAGGTCACCCACAGAAAAAATAGCCAGATGAGATTCCTAACACTCTCCCTCACTTCAGCTGCCTGCTTTCTTTCCCTGCATTACTCAGCTGATGGATGATGCTACATGTGATCCAGCTTTTATAGAGGCTGGGTCACATGATGCACCGGCCAATCACAACCATGACATTACTAGGCATGGCTGTGATGGCTTCTAAAGTTTGGTATGGACCTGAACTTTGCAGTTCGCGTTCGCTCAACACTAGTGCTAATGCTACGCTTGTTTTGCAAATTTGAGATTCTAGGCAAATACATTTTGTACAAAATTGTTTAGGCCCGTCTGCCAAATGTCAAGGCGATCTCTATAAGACGGGAACCTAACACTAAATACTACCTGGTAAGTGCCATAATGGCCACCATTAAATTCAGGGAGTTCAAGTGCCACCCCCTATTTTGCAGTTGTGCTGGAGGTGTGGCTGACTCCAGTTGGTCTTGCACCCCTGACTAGCCTGTCTGTCCTATAGGCTGATTTTAGAGTAAGTATAAAGCTGTAACCTGCTCTCATTGTATTTATTAGAATTAATTTGGCACCAGGAGAAGTATAGAGTGGGCTCAGCCTGCATGTTTGTACCTGCATCCCTGGATTTAATGGCACCAAAAATGGTAAAAAGCAGAGTGGGCCCAGCATGCATGTGGAACCAACACTCCCTGATTTTTATGGTGGTGATTATGGCACATAACAGGCAGTATTTAGTGTTCCCGTCTTATAGAGATCGCCTTGAAGTTTAGCAGTCGGGCCCAAATAATTTTGTACAAAATATGGCACCAGAATGTTTTCTAGAATCATGGCATGATTGTACTTTATTTGTGTTTGCAGAGGGCTGTTACATCATCTTTTTTTTCTTTGTGTTTCTAGCCATGGCAGCGTGCACCTGCACATAGGCAATTGTTCTGGATTCAAACCAGTGACCTTTCACTTGGGAATGAATCTAATAACACACTGAGCTATTCCGGAATGTGAGAACAGGTTGTAATTTGTAGTATACAATAAGAAAAAAAAGATTGTTCCACCACCAGGAGCAAAACAGCAACAATGCAGATACTTGATTGGGGGCATCATCATTATCAGGGGTTGAATGAAGCTATTCTCTTCAATATATTTATGAATGATCTTGTAGAAGGCTTGCATAGTAAAATATACATTTTCGCAGATGACTAGTGTTGAGCGAACAGTTCGAGCATCGAGTTCGGGTTTGTTGTTCGGCGATTACTTCCCGCTTTCTGAAGGGCTGCACAGCAGCCAATCAGCTAGCGTTTTACTTCATGCCCTAAGAGCCCATCACAGCAATGCCTACTAATGGCATGGCTGTGATTGGCCAAGTGCAGCATGTGACCCAGCCTCTATTTAAGCTGGAGTCACATAGCGCCGCACGTCACATTGCTCTGATTAGTGTAGTGGGAGGACGCAGCTTCTGTGAGGGCGAGATTAGGCAGGGAAAAGTCAGCAACAGCACCTAATGAACGGATCGATCTACAGCTGTGAATGATTGACCTTCTGCTAGTTACTTGCTCACTGGTTTTTAGGCTGCACAGAGCCTTTTTCTGTCACTTTTTTCTGGGGTGATCGGCGGCCATTTTGTGTCTTGCACAAGCTGCCACCAAGTCCATCAATCCATCAGCTGCCCCAAATTTAGAGCAGGACCCACTCTGAGAGGCAACCTTGGCGCGGTGAGTGGGCTTATGTCTTTTGATCAAAATGTACACTAATGCCTCTTTCATAGTATAGGGGGCAGTACAGTAAATATTGCGCTGGTGTCCGGCAAAGGATATATTTTGTTCTGGGATGAAGTTCAATTGCCAAAATAGCAATACCATAAATCAGTGGTTTCAGCTGTGGCTGGCCAAGTTTAATACAGTATTAATCTAGTGATCACAGCACTTGGGCTAATTATGACCGGTTTGGATGCACGTCACAGTTGTTCCAAACTCCACCTTGTGGAACTCAATTGATAAAGGATAGATGAAACACCACTCCAGATTAGTAGTATGCTAAGTGAATTTATTCAGCCGGACATGGTGGTGCAATTCATAATTACAACGTTTCGGGCATAATGAGTGCCCTTCATCAGGCTGATGTACAAAAGAGAAAAAAGAAAATGAAAAAACACATGTGTGATACATATGAAAGTACATACATGGCATAAATTGAACAGAACAATAAAGCTTATGCGAACACCAGATTGGTGACAATTCCCTTGACGTAAGGGGGTACATACATGTTCTGCAAGGGCTGGGTACATCAGAGAAATAAATTGACATAACAAAACCACCATACAACTAATGCGTGGACAACAACTGAGAGAGGAGGATCTATCACTACTGGAGGTAAGTGTGTGTGGACAATAAGTAGGTGGATGAGGTCCACAGTGCTTAGGTAAAGGGATGAGAAAATGATTGATTGAGTACATGGTATATAGGCTGAATACATAAGCTGGGTACATGGTGTATAAGCTAAGTACAAAACAACTGCTGAGTTCATGATGTGTAAGCTGAGTATATAGCATGTAAGCTGGATACATGCTATATGGGCTGAGTACACTGGGCTGAATACATAAAGTATAGGCTGGGTACATTATGCATGGGCACATACATTGAGTGCAGAGGCTTAATATAGGTATCTGCCCAATAGGGGCTATGTCCATATGTGGGCTGGACGAACAATATGTCATTAGGGTATATATTATTAGGGTATATATATTTCATCTATCAGGTGACATGCTCTTTTAAAATCTTAAGTATACAGAATAGTTTGATTGTTGAACAACAATTTCCTACATTTTTTTAATATTGTTTTCTATGTTTTAAGCAATAACATTTATTTTACTGATTTTTTTAATTGTTGCATTTAACAATTTATAAATGTACATTTTACTATATATAAACTATATTTAAAAATAAGTGCGGCAGGAAATGTGTTCCTGACATGTGGTGTATGTTTTCGCTATAATTTAGGACAAGTCCCAAACTAGGGGACTACACTTCGCTTGTCTGTGGGATTCAAATTGATTAATAAGTTCTCCCCTTGTGCCCAGGGGATGCGAACGACTTTAGCATCAAAGACTCAGACACTTCAAAGGTTGAAGGATTCCCTGCCGGGCAACACCCGTAGAGTCCATTTTACTAGTTGCACAAAATGCTCTTTCATAGAGTGAATTCATCTATCGTACAGACACTTCAAACGTGATTGTTTCATCTAAATATAGCTCTTCACTTCCACTGACGAGCAGTCAGTTATCTGCAAATTTGATGTGTCAACCAATAAATAGTCAAGCAAAATCCACTCTCCAAAAGCCAAATAGAGCTCCTTTCCTTCTGAACCCTGCCACCTGCCAATAAAGCAGCTTGCGTCCATGTTTTGGCACTTGTGTACATAAGAGAACCTGCCTAAAGATTCAAGTAGTGTGATGTGAGTGTCTGATGATACCAGCTGGGCACCACAAGGGAAAATCACCACATTGGGCCTCAAAATGTTCATGGTGCTCTTTTATCCCTGAGCCATCTCATAAATTCTGCAAAAGAATAGGGCCACATATAGGGTGTTTAAAAATCAAGAAGCACAGTATAAGGCTCATACACATGGCCATAGCCATTTTTGCGGTTTGAAAATTGCAGATCTTAAAAATACTGTATACTGTCTTTTTGCTTATTGAATTTTGAGAAATGGAATGCCCTGCCCTTTATGAAACTGTCCTATCCTTATCCGTAATACCATATTATGGCATAGGTGGGCGAGTCTTAGAACCCAAGCTATTTGAGAACCCTTGGCCTGGTGCTCGGGCTTAGACATGTCCTCCACAGTAGGATATGTTGACTAATATCTCAATTTTAGTTTAGTTTAGTTTGAGGAATTAGTATGACCGCAGAGTGCACCTCTCCTTGTAATTGTTATTATGCCGAGCAACGGACATACAGATGTGGACAGATCGGATGCAGAGAAAATAATTCTTTGTGTGTGTGAGCCCTAATAATAAAAGTGCTGACTTTTCACACTGACACACAATAGGCACAACATATTGGACACCTGAAAATGATAACGTGGTTAAAGCTTTTGAGCCCCATGCCAGTATAGCACTGTATCAGCAAGTTACTGAACAGTAAGCACCTACTGCCTCAACAGATTATTATAGCATAGAACGGGAAGGGGTAGTATCAGTAATAACATCTATGATGAAGTAATGGTAAATAAGCAGAATTCTATCTGGAATATTATTTTATATTTTTTGTTTCTAAATTATGCGTTGATGAATATTTGCCTCAATGTCTGGATCTCTATGGATCACACGTGCAATGATTATAAATGAGTTTTCTCCTTAAGTTAATCAGTTGTTACGAGGCATCATATATTTTATGGAGAAAAGACAGTAAAATGGACTCAATTGTATAAGTGGCACCTAATAAAGGAATAAGCACAGTCAGAAGAAATCCAAGCAGATAACCATAAGAGGTCTACATTCTCCGAACCGGAGATGATCTGAGAGCCCAGTGAGGACAGCCTGAGCTTGTATCATGGTGATGGACACAAGTAAATTATAGAGCAGATAGTGTGGAGATTAAAGTAATTGTGTCATATAAAAAAATCTGATGTGATAGGAGATCTATAAATAGTCTGATGGAGCAAACAGGAAATATGGAAATGCCTGTGAATGTAGTCATTGCTAGTGATGAGCAGGAGGTGCCATATTAGATTTCGCGATATTTCACGAATATTCCATTGAATAGTCGTCATATATTCGTCGAAATTGAATATTCGTCATTATTTTATATATTGCGAATTAAACTTAGAGCTGAGTTCCTAATGGTTGTATTGCTAGAATATAACGAAAATCACGAATATAGCACTATATTCTCAATCTTTGTTATATTCTAGCAACGACCATTAGCAACTCAGCTCTAAGTTTCATTCGCGAGGCGAACATATGTTCGCATTGCGAATTCAACTTAAAGATAGGTTCCTAATGGTTGTATTGCTAGAATATAACGAATATCGCAATGCGAATAATTCAGGTTATATTAATCGCATTGCGATTACAACCTAGTCAAATTTGTGAGATCGTGATTCTCACATCCGACAGTACTTTTTAGCATGGAGGCGTTCCCATAAGGATGGGAGTGCTCCATGCACACGGGAAGTCGGCAGAAGCGGCAACGGGCATTGACTGGAGCGGGCAGGGAGCCAGGAATCCTCAGGACAGGTAAGAATAGCTTTTGGGAAGTGAGAAGACAACCAGAGAGCAACAAGGATTAACAACTAAAAAAAAAAAAGAATATTCGAAATTGCGAATATATAGCGCTATATTCGCAATATTCGCGAATTATCGAAGTTGCAATATTCGCAATAAAAATTCATGATTCGAATATTCAAGCACAACACTAGTCATTGCTACAAATGTAACCTTATAATAGATACAATTATATAGAGGATTATCTGTTCCTTTTTGTCTTAGTAAATTGAATCATTTACAACTGAAAAGTATCAGCCTGACAACCTTAAAAGCAAGAAATGTAACATTGTTAAACAGAATTCATATTTTTAGAGTCATTTTTCCTCTCGGTGAGATCTGTAAAAAATAAGTATTTTTGAATAATGAATCTGTTATACTGGATATAATATGGAGTATTTCATATAAGTGAATTATAGATCGGGAGTCATGTGGATGTATGTCATGGATGAAGCAAGAAAGATAAAACGGCTCTCACCTGCTCTTCATCTACTTTGAGCACAGAACAACCGCACTTGGATGCGGGTAAGTAGAAATCCAATAAAGAGAAAACAATCCAGCTGAATCCGTAGACGGTGCAGCGGTAATTTATTTCAGCGATTAAAAGTTAAACAGCCAATTTGACAAATCCTCGTCTACCGGTTTCGGGCTATTGTGATGTCAGCCCTTACTTATGACATACTGAGGATACAAATGATTCCAGCAGATGAGCCGGTCACACACCTGCACCCGCAATTAGGCTGTCATGTGACCAGGTAATACACTGGCAATCAGGTGTATAAACACTCCTCCATTTTTTAAAAGTTACATACAAAAGACCATATCATAAAACATAAACACACAAAATATATAGTGGGAACCATATTATGTTATTGTTGCGATATTAGATCCAATCTTTTATTTAAACCCTCTGGCTGACAGCTATCAAATTGAAAAATCCTAAAGGATTCTCTGTTTAAAAGTTTCCTTTCCCCTGACTGGCATCTTAACTCTTTCTATTCCTTGAACTTGCATATCTGATGTGTCCCCACCATGGGCTATCGCAAAATGCAGGCTGACTGCTGACACATTGCGGCTCCCATGGTTCGGCACGTCAGATATGTGTCTGCTTACCCCCACTTTTATCGCATTTGTCGTACAACCGACATACTGTAGTTTACAGATTGTACAAGTAATCAAGTAAACAACAAATGTAGTTTTACAGTGAAGATGAGATTTTATCACAAATTCATTACCATTCAGAGTAGAATTGAATATTTTGGCAGCTACTGTGTGGCTACAGAAAATGCATTTGCCATGGCCACACTTGTAGCTGCCTTTAGTAATCAGCCATATAGGTTGTTATTTCTTCCCATCCTGATAGAGACTAGGACTAACTGAATTTGCTATAGTAGTGGCCCTCCGGGCCGCACATCTCACACCTCCCATGGGTATTTCTGCCCATTGCTTATCATATGCTAATATTGGGAGGTGTTTCCTAATTATCCTGCAGATTTCTGGATATTTAACACTATATTGTGTCACAAAAGTGCTCTGGGGCTTATTAGCTAAAGTTATTGGAGATTCTGTGTATTTTGGTTTCCACTGGGGGTGTACTAATGACTTCCTATCAATTTCTAGTGTCTGTCGCATTCTATTGGTAACATGCTTCACTGAATAAGCCCTCTGGGATAACTTAGTAGTTATATTCATTGCTTCCTGTACAAATGTCTCCATATCTTAACAATTCCGTCTTGCACGGATCATCCCGCCCTTCGGTATATTTTGCAATACATGTGGTGGGTGGCAGGATGATCCGTGCAATATAGTGTTACCTGATAAAGGTTTCCTATAAGTGAATGTATGGCTGGTGGAGGTGGCCGGCTCATCTGCTGGAATCATTTGTATCCTCAGTATGTCATGAGTAAGGGCTGACATCACAATAGCCCGAAACCGGTAGACGAGGATTTGTCAAACTGAATGTTTAACTTTTAATCGCTGAAATAAACTACCGCTGCACCATCTACGCATTGAGCTGGATTATTTTCTCTTCATTGTATGTCATAGATGAATGTATCTCTTCAGGATGTAAAATGCTCATTGTTTACACTGATTCTCATATGAAAAGGTCTCTGAGTTTCCCAGGAATCTCTTACAGATGCTAAATAGGAGTGTGAACAATAGGTCTCTGCCCTGCAAATACAATGTGTAAATGAAGGACCATCTCAGGAAGCCAGAAAATGCTAAACTAGTTGATGAGGAGGAGGCACCATTATTCTTCCATTGTATATGGTAATGAAGGAAGCCCGGTCTGATGATGAAAGGTTTCACTGATTATGAAGGTGGGACTGGGCGTCTCCTGGGGGAAGAGGAGGAGCAGATAGTTATAGCCACCAAAGGGGTATAAAAGACCCAAGCATGGCCCAGAAAGCTGGAATTCACCAAGGGAATTTACTTGGATCGCTGACCTGCTGAGGAGAAGACACTGAGGGGAGATCAAGTCCTGAGTGTGTGGAGGGTCCATGTCTGGTAAGTGTCACTGAACTGACTGTAAATGGAAGGAATTATAAGATATTGTAATCTGTGCTGTGTATAAGGACAATGTGTCTCTGTCTGTAATGTCTCTTGTGTATGTCTCCATGTAGATCTCCATATAACCCATCATTCCTGGACACTGATTTTCCACCGTTTACAATACACATTTTCTACACTTCTTCTTGTATCTCATTTCTTGTCCTGAACCTTAGAATCAGACCCAGTAAAAGGGAGGAATTTGGCCTGTAATATACCTGCTTATGTAGAAGATCATTGTTGAGAAGAAAAAGATCCTTATGTGCAATCGACTGCTTGCTAGCGGAGGAGACCGCTGCTATTATATGTAGTAATCTCCTCCACAGTATGGGAGTAGTGATTGCTATTGCCATCCCCATACGGACTCGTTGTTTGCCAGCAGCAGCACCATCTGCCCCCTATAAATAATGATAAAACATGCTTAAAAATCTTGATTGCACGATGAACATTTGCTCATTGATAAGGTAATTGGCGGCACTTTTGGGGCTGTATTACACAGCCAGGTCATCACTAAAGAGGTTTCCTATGAATGCTCCTTAATGATTATCTGAACGACCATCATCCAGGGTAATACAGCCCTAAGACTTTAGTGATGGCAGCAGTGACTGGTGATTGTCCGCACAGTAGTGTGGAAGTAATTGTACACGCAGTGACCATACATGTGATAGTACATACCTGTAACTGTGCAGGGAACACGGACAATCACCGATCCTGACTGCCATCACTGGACGGCTCCAAAGCATCAATAATAGGGGGGAAGAAGATTACTGACAGGGGGAATCTTTCCAACGCCTTTATAGATATCTGTATATAGTAATATAATAAAAAGGTGTCTATTTTGAATAAAATGTATTTATTCACTCTGCACAGTATTCAGGAACTCGGCCAATATTCAGCCAATCATTGCTCATAACTCACAGAAAAAAGATGCACCACATGGATAAGCAACTGACAACACTGGCTAATCCCTCACTCTGGTGTTAAAAGCTGAGAGATTCGCCAATATTTCCAATCAGGAACATATCGGAGCCCCTTTAAGCACCACTTCACGGTATCTCAGCATGACATGGGGTCCTACCACTAGACTACCTATGGTGTGTGAACAAGGTCTGAACAGGTATTAAGTAGCCTACAGCCCCATCCCACTCACCTGCACTGCAGGACCAACAATGCAATGGGGAACACATGAGGCCGCAAGCTACACCTACAACAGACCATGTGACACCGGCTTCCAGGTGCAACAGAATGTTTACAAGCCATATGCAATGGCACATTCAATACATATAAAACAAGAATCACAAAAATAAACGTGGCCTAAATGGGTGGGACTGCTCCAGACCCCAAACACTGTGGCGTGTTTCTAACTGGGGGCAGTTCCTCCGCATGTGGTTCGCAGCGAACGGCTATCCCCAGCAAAAATTGCATACAATGGAGGATGCCGGCGCGAACCACAAGCACCACACAAACATCCTACACAAAATAAAACATGTGCGGATGAAAATATATAAACACATAACTCACAGAAAAAGATGCACCACATGGATAAGCAACTGACAACACTGGCTAATCCCTCACTCTGGTGTTAAAAGCTGAGAGATTCGCCAATATTTCCAATCAGGAACATATCGGAGCCCCTTTAGGCACCACTACACGGTATCTCAGCATGACATGGGGTCCTACCACTAGACTACCTATGGTGTGTGAACAAGGTCTGAACAGGTATTAAGTAGCCTACAGCCCCATCCCACTCACCTGCACTGCAGGACCAACAATGCAATGGGGAACACATGAGGCCGCAAGCTACACCTACAACAGACCATATTTTCATCCGCACATGTTTTATTTTGTAATAGGATGTTTGTGTGGTGCTTGTGGTTCGCGCCGGCATCCTCCATTGTATGCAATTTTTGCTGAATATAGCCGTTCGCTGCGAACCACATGCGGAGGAACTGCCCCCCCAGTTAGAAACACGCCACAGTGTTTGGGGTCTGGAGCAGTCCCACCCATTTAGGCCACGTTTATTTTTGTGATTCTTGTTCCAATCATTGCTCATAATATAAAAAAAAAGTCATTAAGCAGACAAAAACATTCTTGTGTAAAGTTATTTTGTGCACTTACTAATTGAATAAATGAATTATTAAGAACCTGAGCTACTGGAGGACAATTATATAGAATAGTGGTAAAACGTAAATGGTGAAAATGGCTTTCTGGTGATTATTAATATTGATAATTCTTGAATTTCTAATGATGTATTCTTACTGAATTCAGATGAGGCAGTAGTATGAAAACTGATCTTTTATCCTCCATCCGCGCTATTTTCCAGTCAGTCTTGAAGTCAAGGGGGCAGTGACCTCCTTGCTTCTAGTCATGGTTACCAGGCCGCCTTCCGTGCCCCTTCGCTGTGACTGACAGCGCTTATGCCCGACAGCTGACTGGCTTTACCGAACAGCCGGCTGTCAGTCACAGCGAAGGGGTAGGGAAGGGGTCATGGTTACCGTGACTTAAAGCCGTGACTATTTACCACAGCGGTAAATAAGCTATATTACAAAGTACAAAGTATACACTTATTAAAATGAATGATTTGTACTTATTTATGCCTGAGCAAATCATGTAAAGGAGTGGTGGGGTCATGACCATGTAAAGAAAAAATTGCAACCATGTTAATTACATTTGCTATTTTGTTTATAACATATTGCATATGGGCTAGTATGGTTTGTGGCATGGTTTAATTGGTGGAAAAAATCAGATGACAGCCTTTTTAAATTTATGAATTTGTCTATTTTATCAGCAAGTCTTACAGTATTTCTAATTTAGGTGGATTTTCTATAAATGCTATTTACTTCATGTTACTGAGATATTTTTATTTGCACTTTTTATTAAAAAGAATCTTTTATCTTATAAAAATGATTTATTTTTACAGGTGAAGACTTGAGGAAAAGCTCAGACAGATGTCTAAGTTTATCTCCTTCTTATGTATTAGAAGATAATCCATCACAAGTTGGCAGTAATAGAACTGGACATAGACTGGGAGAGATGTTTGCAAGTTCTGAGAATTTATCTATGTTCAAGAAAAATTACAAAGAGGAAAGTCCATTTATATTTTCAGAATGTGATAAAACTATGACAGAGAAAGCAAGTCTTGTTGAACAGCAGATAATTCACACAACAGAGAGTCAGTTTTCATGTCTGAAATGCGGGAAGTTGTTCAAACTTAAAAAACATCTTAAGAAACATGAGAGAACTCACACAGTGGAGAAGACATATCCATGCTCAGAATGTGAGAAATGTTTTAATCCAAAAACAAATCTTGTTCAACGTTTTAGAATTCACACAGGTGAGAAGACATATCCATGTCCTGAGTGTGAGAAGTGTTTTAAGCTGAAATCAGATCTTGATAAACATCTGAGAATTCACACAGGGGAGAAGCCATTTTCATGTCCTGAATGTGAGAAATGTTTCACGGTGAAATCAAATCTTGTGAATCATCAGAAAATTCACACAGTAGAGAAGCCATTTCCATGTCCTGAGTGTGGGAAGTGTTTTATCCAGACATCAAATCTTGTTAAACATCTGAGAACTCACACAGGAGAGAAGCCGTTTTCATGTCCTGAGTGTGGGAAGTGTTTTAAGCTGAAATCAGATCTTGATATACATCAGAGAACTCACACAGGAGAGAAGCCATTTTCATGTCCTGAATGTAAGAAATGTTTCAATGTGAAATCAAATCTTGTGAAACATCAGAAAATTCACACAGGAGAGAAGCCATTTCCATGTCCTGAGTGTGGGAAGTGTTTTACCCAGACATCAAATCTTGATAAACATCTGAGAACTCACACAGGAGAGAAGCCGTTTTCATGTCCTGAATGTGAGAAATGTTTCACTGTGAAATCAACTCTTAAAACACATCAGAGAATTCACACAGGGGAAAAGCCATTTTCATGTACTGAATGTGGAAAGAGTTTTACACAGAAATCAGCTCTTGTGAGACATCTCAGAATTCATACAGAAGTGAAGCCTTATGCACAGAATGTTCAAAATGCTTTAACCATAAATCAAGTCTTACAGAACATTTGAAAAGTCACACAGGAGAAAAGCCATCGTCATGTCCTGAATGTGGGAAGTGTTTTTTCAAGAAATTAAAACTTGATATACATCTGCGAACTCACACAGGAGAGAAGCCATTTTCATGCCCTAAATGTGAGAAATGTTTCACTGAAAAATCAACTCTTGTAAAACATCAGAGAATTCACACAGGAGAGAAGCCATATTCATGTCCTGAATGTGGCAAGAGTTTTACAGAGAAATCAAATATTGTGAGACATCTCAGAATTCATACAGAAGTGAAGCCTCATTCATGTACAGAATGTTTAAAATGTTTTAACCATAAATCACGTCTCATGGAACATTTGAAAAGTCGCACAGGAGAAAAGCCATTGTCTTGTCCTGAATTTTGAAAATATTTTAACCATAAACCAGCTCTTCTGATACATTTGAGAATTCACAGGGGAAAGCCATAACTATGTTAAGAATGTGGAGAATGTTTTAGACATCAGTCAAATTTTGTCAAACATCTAAGATGATATCAGGGAGAATTTATAGGTGTGTAAAGTCTAGGGAAAGAAATAACAAAGTTTTAGAACTTGTGGCACATCAGTGAGCTCACAAATACTCTGTTTGTTGGAAATCTAGCAGGTATGGAGCTCCATTGTAGGATCTGCTGACTCAGAATGATTTCTAATACATAACTTAAAAATGTCCCACTACTGGTAAACAACTTTCGATTTTGGTTTGGAAATTCTGTCAAATTTACTTCTGGTTATGTGAAGTTATCCTCTATCCATTGGATAGGAGAGAACTATTGGACCCATTGAACTATTGGATCAATGGGGTCTTACTGCTTTGCCTATTATAAGAATGAGCAAATCGTGTCCCATTGAGCCCCTCAAAAGGAACAGAGTGTCTAGTCGGGGGTGCAAACAGCTGGTGCATTCATTTCTATGAGATTTCTGGAGATAACTAAGCACTGTACTTGACTATCTCCGGAACTCCCATAGAAATGAATGGAGCAGCTCTGTGCACTCCAGACCGACCGCTCTGTTCATTTCAATGGGCTCCATGGAGTAAGTTGTCCCCATTCTCATGATCATTGGGAGTCCCAGGAGAAGGACCCCAACAATCTAATAGTTTCCACCTCTCCTGTGGATGGTGGATAACTCAACATAACCAGAATATCCCTTTAAATAGAGCAACTCTACAAAACCAGACATAACCTCTTTGAATAAACAAATTCAACCAGATTAGTATTAAATGGCAATATAACAAAATTCTACAATATTTGATTAAAATATTTAGAGGAGTTAGCGGCTTTCTTTAAGAACAGCAGCTGTGTATAGAGATTTAGTGGCAATGTGTCATGGAAAAATAATTTAAAAAGTTGAATTTTCCAGAGAAAAAGAACTATAAATTTCATTGGACATGCCCTCTCACTATTCCACTGATGATTTTAAATTAATAAAATTTGTTTTAAGTAAAATAAATTGTAGAGTTTTATTAAAAATTTGTTTTAATAATGCAAGGCTACTTTAACAATTGTCCATGACGGATCCTCACCGATAATACAAATGTCTGCATCTGCTCATAACGGATCCATTTGTATTATCTTTAACATAGCTAATACGGATCCGTCTTGAACACCATTGAAAGTCAATGGGAGACGGATCCGTTTTCTATTGTGTCATAGAAAATGGATCCGTCCCCATTAACTTACATTGTGTGTCAAGACTGATCCGTTTGGCAAGCAGCGTTTTGCTGTCCGCCTCCAATGCAGAATGGAGGCAGAACGGAGCCAAACTGATGCATTGTGAGCGGATTCTTATCCATTCAGAATGCATTAAGGCAAAACTCATCCATTTTGGACCGCTTGTGAGATCCCCAGAACGGATCTCACAAACGAAAACCAAAACGCCAGTGTAAAAGTAACCTTATAGACATTTCACAAAATAGATGGTGCTGAGTAAAATAATATGTGGAAAGGGGTTAGGTAAATGACTAGGAAAATCTGAAGGGAAAGGGGAGAACATGGCATAGCAGAATTCTATAAACCCCAGAACAAGTGCAGATCTATTCATGCTACCTAATCCCAGAGGAGGCTTAGCTCCTGAATTTGGCTCACAATAAGTGACGGAAATAACTGACTAAATAACAGAAGTGTGAACTCAGCCTTAGGCCTCATTCACATGGCTGTTGTGTGCCCGTGGCTGTATTGCTTCTGTAGTGTTTCTGGCCGGACCTCCGTAGAAGTTGAGTGGGTTTTGACCCGCCCAGTTCACTGTCCAGTTGTTGTCTGTGCATTTGGGACTGCAAATTGTGGTCCCCAATGCACGGAACGGAACAGGGAACAGATACAGAAAGAAAGTAAGTTTGTGTGGGTGAGCCTGAAAATAATTTTCAGGGAAAATTGATTTGTTACCATGAAGCTCGAGGAAATTTGGCTTCAGATTTCTGTTTTCAGCCATATATGTGATGTAAAATGTAACTTTTATTTTTCCATTTTTAAAAAAGTGTATGTTTTTTAAAGACAATAAAGCCAAACGTGATTTTTGAAATTCAAACTTGAAGCATTGGTATTTATTTGAACGTATTCTATGCATTAAAGCACTGTGTGCTAAGGTAGTCATGAGGCGGATATGTTGATTTCACACTATTTCCACCATCAGACTCTTCCCTATTTGTCTGATCAGTTCGCCAGGCCTTCTATTAGGACTTAAGTATGTGACACTAGTACTGAACTGCAAAGATTGTTGCTATCCCAAGGCAGCAGTTTACTCTATTTTCTTAAACGATCCTCACTGTAGATCACACTCTGTTTATCTTTTAAATCTCAATCATATTAGCCTGAGACTCCTATGTATTTATAGTGAGCTCAGTTTTATTTAGCCCTCAGGATCATCTGTCTTTAATGGTGAGGTCAGCTCTAAATAGCCTTCAGGATCAGAATAGGGCACACAGTGAAGTATAACTTATCACTAGAGTTGAGTGAACACCTGGATGTTCAGGTTTGAGAAGTTCGGCCGAACTTCCCGAAAATGTTCGGGTTTGGGATCCGAACTCGACCCGAACTTCACCCCGAACCCCATTGAAGTCAATGGGGACCAGAACTTTTGGGCACGAAAATGGCTGTAAAATAGCCAAGGAAAAGGCTAGAGGGCTGCAAAAGGCAGCAAAATGTAGGTAAACCACCTGCAAACAAATGTGGATAGGGAAATGACTTAAAACAAAATAAAATAAATAGTGTTGAGCGAACAGTTCGAGCATCGTTCGGGTTCGTACCGAATTTTGGGGTGTCCGGGACCCGGACCCGAACCCGGACATTTTCAAAAAAGTTCGGGTTCGGGTTTGGTGTTCGTCGATTTCTTCCTGCTTTCTGAAGGGCTGCACAGCAGCCAATCAGCTAGCGTTTTACTTCTTGCCCTAAGAGCCCATCACAGCCATGCCTACTAATGGCATGGCTGTGATTGGACAAGTGCAGCATGTGACCCAGCCTCTATTTAAGCTGGAGTCACGTAGCGCCGCACGTCACACTGTTCTGACTAGTGTAGGGAGAGGATGCAGCTGCTGTGTTAGGGCGAGATTAGGAAGGGATTAATTTAGCCAAAACACTTAATGAAGTGATCGATCTACAGCTGAGAATCATTGAACTGCTAGTTACTTGCTTGCTGGTTTTTAGGCTGCACAGAGTGTTTTTCTGTCACTTATTTTCTGGGTTGATCGGCGGCCATTTTGTGACTTGTGGTGCACCAGAAGAAGCTGCCACCAAGTCCATCAATCCATCAATACTAGTTTTTTTTTTTGCTATATCCTACATCAGGGGCTTGGCTGTGCTAATTGTCACCCCTAGAAACTCAGGACAGCAATTTTTATATTTTATTAAGGGGTTAAATACAATTGCCCAAATACCAATCCCCTAAATCTGGTGTTCCAGCTTTGGCTAGACAAGTATAATACTGTCTGCTGTCTGGCAAAGGATAGATTATTTTGTTCTGGGGTGTAATTCACTTGCCAAAATAGCAATACCATAAGTCAGTGGTTTCAACTGTGGCTGGCAAAATAGAATAGTGTCTGCCAAAACATATATTTTGTTCTGGGGTGTAATTCACTTGCCAAAATAGCAATACCCTGAATCTGTTGTCCCAGCTGTTGCAGGCCACGTTTCATAGTGTCCGCTAAAACATATATTTTGTTCTGGGGTGAAATTCAATTGCCAAAATAGCAATACCATACATCAGTGGTTTCAGCAGTGGCTGGCAAAATATAATAGTGTCCGCCAAAACATATATTTTGGTTTGGGGTGAAATTCAATTGCCAAAATAGCAATACCATACATCAGTGGTTTCAGCAGTGGCTGGCAAAATATAATAGTGTCCGCCAAAACATATATTTTGTTCAGGGGTGAAATTCAATTGCCAAAATAGCAATACCATAAATCAGTGGTTTCAGCAGTGGCTGGCAAAATATAATAGTGTACGCCAAAACATATATTTTGTTCTGGGGTGAAATTCAATTGCCAAAATAGCAATACCATACATCAGTGGTTTCAGCTGTGGCTGGCAAAATATAATTGTGTCCACCAAAACATATATTTTGTTCTGGGGTGAAATTCAATTGCCAAAATAGCAATACCATACATCAGTGGTTTCAGCTGTGGCTGGCAAAATATAATAGTGTCCGCCAAAACATATATTTTGTTCTGGGGTGAAATTCAATTGCCAAAATAGCAATACCATACATCAGTGGTTTCAGCTGTGGCTGGCAAAATATAATAGTGTCTGCCAAAACATATATTTTGTTCTGGGTGAAATTCACTTGCCAAAATAGCAATACCCTGAATCTGGTGTCCCAGCTGTTGCATGCCAGGATTCATATTGTCCGCCAAAACATATATTTTGTTCTGGGGTGAAATTCAATTGCCAAAATAGCAATACCATACATCAGTGGTTTCAGCTGTGGCTGGCAAAATATAATATTGTCCGCCAAAACATATATTTTGTTCTGGGGTGAAATTCAATTGCCCAAATAGCAATACCATAAATCAGTGGTTTCAGCTGTGGCTGGCAAAATATAATATTGTCCGCCAAATCATATATTTTGTTCTGGGGTGTAATTCACTTGCCAAAATAGCAATACCATACATCAGTGGTTTCAGCTGTGGCTGGCAAAATATAATATTGTCCGCCAAAACATATATTTTGTTCTGGGGTGAAATTCAATTGTCCAAATAGCAATACCATAAATCAGTGGTTTCAGCTGTGGCTGGCAAAATATAATAGTGTCCGCCAAAACATATATTTTGTTCTGGGGTGTAATTCACTTGCCAAAATAGCAATACCCTGAATCTGGTGTCCCAGCTGTTGCATGCCAGGATTCATATTGTCCGCCAAAACATATATTTTGTTCTGGGGTGAAATTCAATTGCCAAAATAGCAATACCATTCATCAGTGGTTTCAGCTGTGGCTGGCAAAATATAATAGTGTCCGCCAAAACATATATTTTGTTCTGGGGTGAAATTCAATTGCCAAAATAGCAATACCATACATCAGTGGTTTCAGCTGTGGCTGGCAAAATATAATAGTGTCCGCCAAAACATATATTTTGTTCTGGGGTGAAATTCAATTGCCAAAATAGCAATACCATACATCAGTGGTTTCAGCTGTGGCTGGCAAAATATAATAGTGTCCGCCAAAACATATATTTTGTTCTGGGGTGAAATTCAATTGCCAAAATAGCAATACCATACATCAGTGGTTTCAGCTGTGGCTGGCAAAATATAATAGTGTCCGCCAAAACATATATTTTGTTCTGGGGTGAAATTCAATTGCCAAAATAGCAATATCATACATCAGTGGTTTCAGCAGTGGCTGGCAAAATATAATAGTGTCCGCCAAAACATATATTTTGTTCTGGGGTGAAATTCACTTGCCAAAATAGCAATACCCTGAATCTGGTGTCCCAGCTGTTGCATGCCAGGATTCATATTGTCCATCAAAACATATATTTTGTTCTGGGGTGAAATTCAATTGCCAAAATAGCAATACCATACATCAGTGGTTTCAGCTGTGGCTGGCAAAAAATATAATAGTGTCCGCCAAAACATATATTTTGTTCTGGGGTGAAATTCAATTGCCAAAATAGCAATACCATAAATCAGTGGTTTCCAGCTGTGGCATGCGCAAAAGTATAATAGTTGTCCGCCAAAACATATATTTTGTTCTGGGGTGAAATTCAATTGCCAAAATAGCAATACCATACATCAGTGGTTTCAGCTGTGGCTGGCAAAATATAATAGTGTCCGCCAAAACATATATTTTGTTCTGGGGTGAAATTCAATTAGCCAAAATAGCAATACCCTGACATCAGTGGTGTTCCAGCTGTTGCATGCCAAAGATATCATAGTGTCCGCTCAAAACATATATTTTTGTTCTGGGGTGAAATTCAATTGCCAAAATAGCAATATCATACATCAGTGGTTTCAGCAGTGGCTGGCAAAATATAATAGTGTCCGCCAAAACATATATTTTGTTCTGGGGTGAAATTCACTTGCCAAAATAGCAATACCCTGAATCTGGTGTCCCAGCTGTTGCATGCCAGGATTCATATTGTCCGCCAAAACATATATTTTGTTCTGGGGTGAAATTTAATTGCCCAAATAGCAATACCATAAATCAGTGGTTTCAGCTGTGGCTGGCAAAATATAATAGTGTCCGCCAAAACATATATTTTGTTCTGGGGTGTAATTCACTTGCCAAAATAGCAATACCCTGAATCTGGTGTCCCAGCTGTTGCATGCCAGGATTCATATTGTCCGCCAAAACATATATTTTGTTCTGGGGTGAAATTAATCTGGCAAAATAGCAATACCCTGACTCTGGTGTTCCAGCTGTTGCAGGCCCATTGTAAATCTGTCCATAAAAGGATACCTTTCATCCAGGGCCTAAATACTTGCCCTAAAAGAGATATTCCCCTAAATCAGTGGTTACTGCTGTGCCTGGATTAGTGTAATAAGCTACATAAACAAATAGGCAGATAGTGGTAGGTGCCTGTAAAAAAAGGCCTGAATTTGAAATCAATACATTGGGCCAAATATTTTTTTCCTTATTGTGGTGCTTGGTGAACGGTAACAATGAGGAAAACATCTAGTAAGGGACGCGGACGCGGTTGTGGTGGTGTTAGTGTACCCTCTGGTGCTGGGAGAGGACGTGGCCATTCTGCCACAGCCACACGTCCTAGTGAACCAACTACCTCAAGTTCCAGTACCCACCAGAATTTACAGCGATATTTGGTGGGGCCCAATGCCGTTCTAAGGATGGTAAGGCCTGAGCAGGTACAGGCGCTAGTCAATTGGGTGGCCGACAGTGGATCCAGCACGTTCACAACATTATCTCCCACCCAGTCTTCTGCAGAAAGCGCACAGGTGGCACCTGAAAACCAAGCCCATCAGTCTGTCACATCACCCCCATGCATATCAGGGGAACTGTCTGAGCCTCAAGTTATGCAGCAGTCTCTTATGCTGTTTGAAGACTCTGCTGGCAGGGTTTCCCAAGGGAATCCACCTAGCCCTTCCCCAGTGGTGGAAGACATAGAATGCACTGATGCACAACCACTGATGTTTACTGATGATGAGGACATGGGAATACCACCTCATCGGAGTCCGCACGTCTCTGATGATGACGAAACACAGGTGCCAACTGCTGCGTCTTTCTGCAGTGTGCAGACCGAACAGGAGGTCAGGGAGGAAGACTGTGTGGAAGACGATGCAGGGGATGATGAGGTCCTAGACCCCACATGGAATGAAGGTCGTGCCACTGACTTTCATAGTTCAGAGGAAGATGCAGTAGTGAGACCGAGCCAACAGCGTAGCAAAAGAGGGAGCAGGGGGCAAAAGCAGAACAGCCGCCGCCAAGAGAGTTCGCCTGATACTGGCCACCGCCACCAGGGACCGAGCACCCCAAAGGCAGCTTCAAGGAGTTCCCTGGCATGGCACTTCTTTAAACAATGTGCTGACGACAAGACCCGAGTGGTTTGCACGCTGTGCCATCAGATCCTGAAGCGAGGCATTAACGTTCTGAACCTTAGCACAACCTGCATGACCAGGCATCTACATGCAAAGCATGAACTGCGGTGGAGTAAACACCTTAAAAGCAAGGAACTCACTCAGGCTCCCCCTGCTCCCTCTTCTGCTGCTGCCTTGGCCTCTTCCTACGCCTCGGGAGGAACGTTGGCACCTGCCGCCCACCAAACAGAGGATGTGCCAGCGACACCACCACCTGCGTCACCAAGCATCTCCACCATGTCACACGGCAGCGTTCAGCTCTCCATCTCACAAACCTTGGAGAGAAAGAGTAAATTCCCACCTAGCCACCCTCGAGCCCTGGGCCTGAATGCCAGCATTTCTAAACTACTGGCCTTTGAAATGCTGTCATTCAGGCTGGTGGACACAGACAGCTTCAAACAGCTGATGTCCATGGCTGTCCCACAGTATGTTGTCCCCAGCCGCCACTACTTCTCCAAGACAGCCGTGCCTTCCCTGCACAACCAAGTATCCGATAAAATCAAGTGTGCACTGCGCAACGCCATCTGTGGCAAGGTCCACCTAACCACAGATACGTGGTCCAGTAAGCACGGCCAGGGACGCTATATCTCCCTAACTGCACACTGGGTAAATGTAGTGGCGGCTGGGCCCCAGGCGGAGAGTTCCTTGGCGCACGTCCTTCCGCCGCCAAGGGTCACAGGGCATCATTCTTTGCCTCCTGTAGCCTCCTCCTCCTACTCAGCTTCCTCCTCCTCTGCTTCCACCAGCTCATCCAGTCAGCCACACACCTTCACCACCAACTTCAGCACAGCCCGGGCTAAACGTCAGCAGGCCATTCTGAAACTCATATCGCGCAGGAGTTGTGGCGGGGTATTGAACAACAGACCGACCAGTGGTTGCTGCCGGTGGGCCTCAAGCCCGGCCTGGTGGTGTGCGATAATGGGCGAAATCTCGTCGCAGCTCTGGGACTAGCCGATTTGACGCACATCCCTTGCCTGGCGCATGTGCTGAATTTGGTGGTGCAGAAGTTCATTCACAACTACCCCAACATGTCAGAGCTGCTGCATAAAGTGAGGGCCGTCTGTGCGCGCTTCCGGCGTTCACATCCTGCCGCTGCTCGCCTGTCTGCGCTACAGCGTAACCTCGGCCTTCCCGCTCACCGCCTCATATGCGACGTGCCCACCAGGTGGAACTCCACCTTGCACATGCTGGAGAGACTGTGCGAGCAGCAGCAGGCCATAGTGGAGTTTCAGCTGCAGCACGCACGCATCAGTCGCACTGCGGAACAGCACCACTTCACCACCAATGATTGGGCCTCCATGCGAGACCTGTGTGCCCTGTTGCGCTGTTTCGAGTACTCCACCAACATGGCCAGTGGCGATGACACCGTTATCAGCGTTACAATACCACTTCTATGTCTCATTAAGAAAACGCTTAGGGCGATGATGGAAGAGGAGGTGGCCCAGGAGGAGGAGGAGGAGGAGGATGAGGGGTCATTTTTAGCACTTTCAGGCCAGTCTGTTAGAAGTGGCTCAGAGGGAGGTTTTTTGCAACAGCAGAGGCCAGGTACAAATGTGGCCAGCCAGGGCCCAATACTGGAGGACGTGGAGGATGAGGAGGAGGTGGAGGAGGATGAGGATGAAGAAGGTTCACAGCGGGGTGGCACCCGACACAGCTCAGGCCCATCACTGGTGCGTGGCTGGGGGGATACGGAGGACGATGACGATACGCCTCCCACAGAGGACAGCTTGTCCTTACCTCTGGGGAGCCTGGCACACATGAGCGACTACATGCTGCAGTGCCTGCACAACGACAGCAGAGTTGCCCACATATTAACGTGTGCGGACTACTGGGTTGCCACCCTGCTGGATCCCCGGTACAAAGACAATGTGCCCACCTTACTTCCTGCACTGGAGCGTGATAGGAAGATGCACGAGTTCAAGCGCACGCTGGTAGAGGCGCTCCTGAGAGCATTTCCAAATGTCACACGGGAACAGGTGGAAGCCCAAGGCGAAGGCAGAGGAGGAGCAAGAGGTCGCCAACGCAGCAGTGTCACGGCCAGCTCTTCTGAGGGCAGGGTTAGCATGGCAGAAATGTGGAAAAGTTTTGTCTCCACGCCACAGCTAACTGCACAACCACCTGATACGGAACGTGTTAGCAGAAGGCAGCATTTCACTAACATGGTTGAACAGTACGTCTGCACACCCCTCCACGTACTGACTGATGGTTCGGCCCCATTCAACTTCTGGGTCTCCAAATTGTCCACGTGGCCAGAGTTAGCATTTTATGCCTTGGAGGTGCTGGCCTGCCCGGCGGCCAGCATTTTGTCTGAACGTGTATTCGGCACGGCAGGGGGCGTCATTACTGAAAAACGCAGCCGCCTGTCCACAGCCAACGTGGACAAGCTGACGTTCATAAAAATGAACCAGGCATGGATCCCACAGGACCTGTGCCTCCCTTGTGCAGAATAGACATTTATAACTGTCTCCCCCTCAACCATGTATTCTTGTACTCCGGGGCACTTCTTTATTGAATCCTCATTTTTTTAACTTTACCATGATCTTGCGGTGCAACCCAAAGTTGAATGAACCTCTCCTCTGTCTGGGTGGTGGGGCCGAAATAACTGAAAGTGGCCTTCTCCGGTGGTGGTTGATATGGCGCATGATTCCTTGCTGTGGGACCTCTCTCATCTGTCTGGGTGGTGGGGCCTAAATAACTGAAAGTGGCCTTCTCCAGTGGTGGGTGATATGAATCATGATTCCTTGCTGTGGGACCTCTCTCCTCTGTCTGGGTGCTGGTTCCAAAATAACTGAAAGTGGCCTTCTCCAGTGGTGGGTGATATGACGCATGATTCCTTGCTGTGGGACCTCTCTCCTCTGTCTGGGTGGTGGGGCATAAATAACTGAAAGTTGCCTTCTCCAGTGGTGGGTGATATGACGCATGATTCCTTGCTGTGGGACCTCTCATCTCTGTCTGGGTGCTGGGCCGAAATAAATGAAAGTGGCCTTCTCCAGTGGTGGGTGATATGACGCATGATTCCTTGCTGTGGGACCTGTATCCTCGGTCTGGGTGCTGGGCCGAAATAACTGAAAGTGGCCTTCTCCAGTGGTGGGTGATATGACGCATGATTCCTTGCTGTGGGACCTCTCTCCTCTGTCTGGGTGCTGGGGCCAAAATAACTGAAAGTGGCCTTCTCCAGTGGTGGGTGATATGACGCATGATTCCTTGCTTTGGGACCTCTCTCCTCTGTCTGGGTGCTGGGCCGAAATAAATGAGAGTGGCCTTCTCCGTTGGTGGTTGATATGATGCATGATTCCTTGCTGTGGGACCTCTCTCCTCTGTCTGGGTGCTGGTCCAAAATAAATGAGAGTGGCCTTCTCCGTTGGTGGTTGATATGACGCATGATTCCTTGCTGTGGGACCTCTCTCCTCTGTCTGGGTGCTGGTCCAAAATAAATGAGAGTGACATTCTCCGGTGGTGGGTGATATGACGCATGATTCCTTGCTGTGGGACCTGTATCCTCTGTCTGGGTGCTGGTCCAAAATAAATGAGAGTGGCCTTCTCCGTTGGTGGTTGATATGATGCATGATTCCTTGCTGTGGGACCTCTCTCCTCTGTCTGGGTGCTGGGCCGAAATAAATGAGAGTGGCCTTCTCCGTTGGTGGTTGATATGACGCATGATTCCTTGCTGTGGGACCTCTCTCCTCTGTCTGGGTGCTGGTCCAAAATAAATGAGAGTGGCCTTCTCCGTTGGTGGTTGACATGACGCATGATTCTTTGCTGTGGGACCTGTATCCTCTGTCTGGTTGCTGGTCCAAAATAAATGAGAGTGACATTCTCCGGTGGTGGGTGATATGACGCATGATTCCTTGCTGTGGGACCTGTATCCTCTGTCTGGGTGCTGGTCCAAAATAAATGAGAGTGGCCTTCTCCGTTGGTGGTTGATATGACGCATGATTCCTTGCTGTGGGACCTCTCTCCTCTGTCTGGGTGCTAGTCCAAAATAACTGAGAGTCGCCTTCTCCGGTGGTGGGTGATATGATGCATGATTCCTTGCTGTGGGACCTCTCTCCTCTTTCTGGGTGCTGGGCCGAAATAAATGAGAGTGGCCTTCTCCGTTGGTGGTTGATATGACGCATGATTCCTTGCTGTGGGACCTCTCTCCTCTGTCTGGGGGCTGGGCCGAAATAAATGAGAGTGACTTTCTCTGGTGGTGGGTGATATGACGCATGATTCCTTGCTGTGGGACCTCTCTCCTCTGTCTGGGTGCTGGTCCAAAATAAATGAGAGTGACATTCTCCGTTGGTGTTTGATATGACGCATGATTCCTTGCTGTGGGACCTCTCTCCTCTGTCTGGGTGCTGGTCCAAAATAAATGAGAGTGACATTCTCCGGTGGTGGGTGATATGACGCATGATTCCTTGCTGTGGGACCTCTCTCCTCTGTCTGGGTGCTGGTCCAAAATAAATGAGAGTGGCCTTCTCCGGTGGTGGGTGATATGACGCATGATTCCTTGCTGTGGGACCTCTCTCCTCTGTCTGGGTGCTGGTCCAAAATAAATGAGAGTGGCCTTCTCCGGTGGTGGGTGATATGACGCATGATTCCTTGCTGTGGGACCTGTCTCCTCTGTCTGGGTGCTGGTCCAAAATAAATGAGAGTGGCCTTCTCCAGTTGGTGGTTGATATGACGCATGATTCCTTGCTGTGGGACCTGTATCCTCTGTCTGGGTGCTGGTCCGAAATAAATGAAAGTGGCCTTCTCCAGTGGTGGGTGATATGACGCATGATTCCTTGCTGTGGGACCTGTCTCCTCTGTCTGGGTGCTGGTCCAAAATAACTGAGAGTGGCCTTCTCCGTGGTGGTTGATATGACGCATGATTCCTTGCTGTGGGACCTGTCTCCTCTGTCTGGGTGCTGGGCCAAAATAAATGAAAGTGGCCTTCTCCAGTGGTGGGTGATATGACGCATGATTCCTTGCTGTGGGACCTCTCTCTCTGTCTGGGTGCTGGGCCGAAAATAAATGAGAGTGGCCTTCTCCGTTGGTGGTTGATATGATGCATGATTCCTTGCTGTGGGACCTCTCTCCTCTGTCTGGGTGCTGGTCCAAAATAAATGAGAGTGGCCTTCTCCGTTGGTGGTTGATATGACGCATGATTCCTTGCTGTGGGACCTCTATCCTCTGTCTGGGTGCTGGTCCAAAATAAATGAGAGTGACATTCTCCGGTGGTGGGTGATATGACGCATGATTCCTTGCTGTGGGACCTCTATCCTCTGTCTGGGTGCTGGTCCAAAATAACTGAGAGTGGCCTTCTCCGTTGGTGGTTGATATGACGCATGATTCCTTGCTGTAGGACCTCTCTCCTCTGTCTGGGTGCTGGGCCGAAATAAATGAAGTGGCCTTCTCCGTTGGTGGTTGATATGACGCATGATTCCTTGCTGTGGGACCTCTCTCCTCTGTCTGGGTGCTGGTCCAAAATAAATGAGAGTGGCCTTCTCCGTTGGTGGTTGATATGACGCATGATTCTTTGCTGTGGGACCTGTATCCTCTGTCTGGTTGCTGGTCCAAAATAAATGAGAGTGGCCTTCTCCGGTGGTGGGTGATATGACGCATGATTCCTTGCTGTGGGACCTGTATCCTCTGTCTGGGTGCTGGTCCAAAATAAATGAGAGTGGCCTTCTCCGTTGGTGGTTGATATGACGCATGATTCCTTGCTGTGGGACCTCTATCCTCTGTCTGGGTGCTGGTCCAAAATAAATGAGAGTGGCCTTCTCCGGTGGTGGGTGATATGACGCATGATTCCTTGCTGTGGGACCTGTCTCCTCTGTCTGGGTGCTGGTCCAAAATAAATGAGAGTGGCCTTCTCCGTTGGTGGTTGATATGACGCATGATTCCTTGCTGTGGGACCTCTCTCCTCTGTCTGGGTGCTGGTCCGAAATAAATGAGAGTGGCCTTCTCCGGTGGTGGGTGATATGACGCATGATTCCTTGCTGTGGGACCTGTCTCCTCTGTCTGGTTGCTGGTCCAAAGTAAATGAGAGTGACATTCTCCGGTGGTGGGTGATATGACGCATGATTCCTTGCTGTGGGACCTCTCTCCTCTGTCTGGGTGCTGGTCCAAAGTAAATGAGAGTGACATTCTCCGGTGGTGGGTGATATGACGCATGATTCCTTGCTGTGGGACCTGTATCCTCTGTCTGGGTGCTGGTCCAAAATAAATGAGAGTGGCCTTCTCCGGTGGTGGGTGATATGACGCATGATTCCAGGCTGTGGGACCTGTATCCTCTGTCTGGTTGCTGGTCCAAAATAAATGAGATTGACATTCTCCGGTGGTGGGTGATATGACGCATGATTCCTTGCTGTGGGACCTGTATCCTCTGTCTGGGTGCTGGTCCAAAATAAATGAGAGTGGCCTTCTCCGTTGGTGGTTGATATGACGCATGATTCCTTGCTGTGGGACCTCTCTTCTCTGTCTGGTTGCTGGTCCAAAGTAAATGAGAGTGACATTCTCCGGTGTTGGGTGATATGACGCATGATTATTTGCTGTGGGACCTCTCTCCTCTGTCTGGGTGCTGGTCCAAAATAACTGAGAGTGGCCTTCTCCGTTGGTGGTTGATATGACGCATGATTCTTTGCTGTGGGACCTGTATCCTCTGTCTGGTTGCTGGTCCAAAATAAATGAGAGTGACATTCTCCGGTGGTGGGTGATATGACGCATGATTCCTTGCTGTGGGACCTCTCTCCTCTGTCTGGGTGCTGGTCCAAAATAACTGAGAGTCGCCTTCTCCGGTGGTGGTTGATATGACGCATGATTCCTTGCTGTGGGACCTCTCTCCTCTGTCTGGGTGCTGGTCCGAAATAAATGAGAGTGGCCTTCTCCGTTGGTGGTTGATATGACGCATGATTCCTTGCTGTGGGACCTGTATCCTCTGTCTGGGTGCTGGTCCAAAATAAATGAGAGTGACATTCTCCGGTGGTGGGTGATATGACGCATGATTCCTTGCTGTGGGACCTCTCTCCTCTGTCTGGGTGCTGGTCCAAAATAACTGAGAGTGGCCTTCTCCGGTGGTGGTTGATATGACGCATGATTCCTTGCTGTGGGACCTCTCTCCTCTGTCTGGGTGCTGGGCCGAAATAAATGAGAGTGGCCTTCTCCGTTGGTGGGTGATATGACGCATGATTCCTTGCTGTGGGACCTGTATCCTCTGTCTGGGTGCTGGTCCAAAATAAATGAGAGTGGCCTTCTCCGTTGGTGGTTGATATGATGCATGATTCTTTGCTGTGGGACCTGTTTCCTCTGTCTGGTTGCTGGTCCAAAATAAATGAGAGTGGCCTTCTCCGCTGGTGGTTGATATGACGCATGATTCCTTGCTGTGGGACCTCTCTCCTCTGTCTGGGTGCTGGGCCGAAATAAATGAGAGTGGCCTTCTCCGTTGGTGGTTGATATGACGCATGATTCCTTGCTGTGGGACCTCTCTCCTCTATCTGGGTGCTGGTCCAAAATAAATGAGAGTGACATTCTCCGGTGGTGGGTGATATGACGCATGATTCCTTGCTGTGGGACCTGTTTCCTCTGTCTGGGTGCTGGTCCAAAATAAATGAGAGTGGCTTTCTCCGTTGGTGGTTGATATGACGCATGATTCCTTGCTGTGGGACCTCTCTCCTCTGTCTGGTTGCTGGTCCAAAATAAATGAGAGTGGCCTTCTCCGTTGGTGGTTGATATGACGCATGATTCTTTGCTGTGGGACCTCTATCCTCTGTCTGGTTGCTGGTCCAAAATAAATGAGAGTGGCCATCTCCGCTGGTGGTTGATATGACGCATGATTCCTTGCTGTGGGACCTCTCTCCTCTGTCTGGGTGCTGGGCCGAAATAAATGAGAGTGGCCTTCTCCGTTGGTGGTTGATATGACGCATGATTCCTTGCTGTGGGACCTGTATCCTCTGTCTGGTTGCTGGTCCAAAATAAATGAGAGTGACCTTCTCCGTTGGTGGTTGATATGACGCATGATTCCTTGCTGTGGGACCTCTCTCCTCTGTCTGGGTGCTGGGCCGAAATAAATGAGAGTGGCATTCTCCGTTGGTGGTTGATATGACGCATGATTCCTTGCTGTGGGACCTCTCTCCTCTGTCTGGGTGCTGGTCCAAAATAAATGAGAGTGACATTCTCCAGTGGTGGGTGATATGACGCATGATTCCTTGCTGTGGGACCTGTATCCTCTGTCTGGGTGCTGGTCCAAAATAAATGAGAGTGGCCTTCTCCGTTGGTGGTTGATATGACGCATGATTCCTTGCTGTGGGACCTCTCTCCTCGGTCTGGGTGCTGGGCCGAAATAACTGAAAATGGCTTTCTCCGGTGGTGGGTGATATGACGCATGATTCCTTGCTGTGGGAGCTCTCTCCTCGGTCTGGGTGCCTGGCTTAAATAACTGAAAGTGGCCTTCTCCAGTGGTGGGTGATATGACGCATGATTCCTTGCTGTGGGACCTTTCTCCTCTGTCTGGGTGCTGGGCTGAAATAAATGAAAGTGGCCTTCTCCGTTGGTGGTTGATATGACGCATGATTCCTTGCTTTGGGACCTCTCCTCTGTCTGGGTGCTGGGGCCGAAATAAAAGAAAGTGACCTCCATTGGTGGGCGACTGATTCTCTGCTATGGGGAATCTCTCCAATTGATATTGGTTAATTTTTATTTATTTTATTTTATTTTAATTCATTTCCCTATCCACATTTGTTTGCAGGGGATTTTCCTACACTTTGCTGCCTTTGGCAGCCCTTTAGCCATTTCCTGGACTATTTTACAGCCTTTTTAGTGCCTAAAAGTTTGGGTCCCCATTGACTTCAATGGGGTTCGGGATAAAGTTCGGCTCGAGTTCGGATCCCGAACCCGAACATTTCCGGGAAGTTCGGCCGAACTTCTCGAACCCGAACATCCAGGTGTTCGCTCATCTCTAAAAATAAATAAAAATTAACCAATATCAATTGACAACTTGGAGGAGGAGGAGGTGGAATAGGAGGTTGGGGTGGCATCAGGTGGGAATGCTATGGGAGTTGATGTTCTCATCACAGCCAAAAAGGATTCATGTCTGCCTGCAGTGCCACAGGCCTCATTCACAGACTCAGGGCCATGGCACCCAGAGGAGAGGTTCATTCAACTTTGGGTTGCCCCGCAAAATAATGGTAAAATAAAAAAAAGAGGATTCAATAGTGTCCTGGAGTACAAGAATATATGGTTAAGGGGAAGTAGTTATAAATGTCTATTCTGCACAAGGGATGGACAGGTCCTGTGGGATCCATGCCTGGTTCATTTTTATGAACGTCAGCTTGTCCACGTGGGCTGTAGACAGGCGGCTGCGTTTGTCAGTAATGACGCCCCCGCCGTGCTGAATACACGTTCAGACAAAGCGCAGGCCGCCTGGCAGGCCAGCACCTCCAAGGCATGAAAAGCTAGCGGGGCCGAACCATCAGTCAGTACGTGGAGGGGTGTGCACACGTACTGTTCCACCATGTTAGTATAATGCTGCCTCCTGCTAACACGTTCCGTACCAGGTGGTGGTGCAGTTAGCTGTGGCGTGGTGACAAAACTTTTCCACATCTTTGCCATGCTAACCCTGACCTCAGAGGAGCTGGCCGTGACACAGCTGCGTTGGCGTCCTCTTGCTCCTCCTCTGCCTTCACCTTGGGCTTCCACTTCTTCCTCTGTGACATTTGGGAATGCTCTCAGTAGCGCATCTACCAAGGTGAGCTTGTACTCGCGCGTCTTCCTATCATGCTCCAGTGCAGGAAGTAAGGTGGGCACATTGTCTTTGTACCGGGGATCCAGCAGGGTGGCAACCCAGTAGTTCGCACACGTTAAAATGTGGGCAACTCTGCTGTCGTTGCGCAGGCACTGCAGCATGTAGTCGCTCATGTGTGCCAGGCTGCCCAGAGGTAAGGACAAGCTGTCCTCTGTGGGAGGCTTATCGTCATCGTCCTCCGTTTCCCCCCAGCCACGCACCAGTGATGGGCCCAAGCTGCGTTGGGTGCCACCCCGCTGTGAACATGCTTCATCCTCATCCTCCTCCACCTCCTAATGTGATTTAAGGTTAAAACATTTTGAACATTCTGTACATGAATGAGGCTTCACTTCTGTATGAATTCTGAGATGTCTCACAAGAGCTGATTTCTGTGTAAAACTCTTGCCAGAAAATAATATATCCTATGACCGACACTATGAAACTTGTCAACTCACAACTGGAACACCAGATTTACGGTATTTCTATATTTGCAACTGAATTTCACCGCAGAAAATAATATATCCTATGACTAGGGATGAGCGAACCAGAACTGGATAGTTCGGGTTTGTACCGAATTTTGGGGTGTTCGGGACCCGGACCCGGACCCGAACATTTTCAAAAAAGTTCGGGTTCGGGTCCGTTGTTCGGCGATTTCTTCCCGCTTTCTGAATCAGCTAGCGTTTTACTTCTTGCCCTAAGAAGCCATCACAGCCATGCCTACTAATGACATGGCTGTGATTGGCCAAGTGCAGCATGTGACCCAGGCTCTATTTAAGCTGGAGTCACGTAGCGCCGCATGTCACTCTGCTCTGATTAGTGTAGGGATAGAATGCAGCTGCTGTGAGGGCGAGATTAGGCAGGCAAAAGTCAGCAAAAACACCTAATGAAGTGATCGATCTACAGCTGTGAATCATTCAACTTCTGCTAGTTAATTGCTCACTGGTTTTTAGGCTGCACAGAGCGTTTTTTTGTAACTTTTTTCTGGGGTGATCGGCGTCCATTTTGTGCACAAGCTGCCACAAGTCCATCAATCCATACATACTAGTTTTTTTTTTTGCTATATCCTACATCAGGGGCTTGGCTGTGCTTATTGTCACCCCTAGAAACTTAGGATAGAAATTTCTATATTTTATTGAGGGGTTAAATTCAATTGCCAAAATAGCAATCCCCTAAATCTGGTGCTCCAGCTGTGGCTAGCCAAGTGTAAAACTGTCTGCTGTCTGTCAAAGGATAGATTTTTTTCTGTGGTGAAATTCAATTGCCAAAATTAATTTTGCTGAGAAGCAGTTACAAATCAGAAGCTGAGCTTGTGGATGTGCGATTCTACCTATTTCTCTTTCTCCGTTTTTTTCATATGTATAAAAAGGTCTGTCCATGATCAGCACTCCTCTCACACAGTGCAGGTGTTTTTAATTAGCCTGAGCAAGTATATATGAGTGAAAGGGTTCTACCAGCTCTCAGACTTAGCTCCTGAGAGCATGTGATAGGTGAGCTTTACCAACTGTTTACATGGTGCAGTACTGCGTGGCGGCCATTGTTTGCTGCGGCACGGCGCTGGAGGGTTGGCGGGACCGGGTGCCATGGTGGCATTGCCGGACAGCAGGGGTGCTGTTTGGCGGCTGGATCCCGCCGCCCGCTGGTGCGGTGCTGCGGCGACGGCGGTCGCCGGGCGGTGCTGCGCCAAATTTAGAGTAGGACCCACTCTGAGAGGCAACCTTGGCGCGGTGAGTGGGCTTATGTCTTTTGATCAAAATGTACACTAATGCCTCTTTCATAGTATAGGGGGCAGTACAGTAAATATTGCGCCGAGAGGCAATATTAATTTTGCTGAGAAGCAGTTACAAATCAGAAGCTGAGCTTGTGGATGTGCGATTCTACCTATTTCTCTTTCTCCGTTTTTTTCATATGTATAAAAAGGTCTGTCCAGAATCAGCACTCCTCCCACACAGTGCAGGTGTTTTTAATTAGCCTGAGCAAGTGTATATGAGTGAAAGGGTTTTACCAGCTCTCAGACTTAGCTCCTGAGAGCATGTGATAAGTGAGCTTAACCAACTGTTCACATGGTGCAGTACTGCGTGGCGGCCATTGTTTGCTGCGGTGCGGCGCTGGTGGGTTGGCGGGACCCGGTGCCATGGTGGCATTGCCGGACAGCAGGGGTGCTGTTTGGCGACTAAATCCCGCCGCCCGCTGGTGCGGTGCTGCGGCGACGGCGGTCGCCGGGCGGTGCTATGCCAAATTTAGAGTAGGACCCACTCTGAGAGGCAACCTTGGTGCAGTGAGTGGGCTTATGTCTTTTGATCAAAATGACATTTCATAGTATGGGGGGCAGTAAATTTTGCGCCGAGAGGCGATATTAATTTTGCTGAGAAGCAGTTACAAATCAGAAGCTGAGCTTGTGGATGTGCGATTCTACCTATTTCTCTTTCTCTGTTTTTTTTTTCAGTTGCTAAAATAGCAATCCCCTAAATCTGGTGCCCCAGCAGTGGCTGGCAAAGTTTAATAGTGTCCGGCAAAGGATATATTTTGTTCTAGGGTTAAGTTCAATTGCCAAAATAGCAATACCATAAATCAGTGGTTTCAGCTGTGGCTGGCCAAGTTTAATACAGTATTAATCTAGTGATCACAGCACTCAGGCTAATTATGACCAGTTTGGGTGCACGTCACAGTTGTTCCAAACTCCGCCTTGTGGAACTCAATTGATAAAGGATAGATGAAACACCACTCCAGATTAGTAGTATGCTAAGTGAATTTATTCAGCCGGACATGGTGGTGCAATTCATAATTACAACGTTTCGGGCATAATGAGTGCCCTTCATCAGGCTGATGTACAAAAGAGAAAAAAGAAAATGAAAAAACACATGTGTGATACATATGAAAGTACATACATGGCATAAATTGAACAGAACAATAAAGCTTATGCGAACACCAGATTGGTGACAATTCCCTTGACGTAAGGGGGTACATACATGCTCTGCAAGGGCTGGGTACATCAGAGAAATAAATTGACATAACAAAACCACCATACAAGTAATGCGTGGACAACAACTGAGAGAGGAGGATCTATCACTACTGGAGGTAAGTGTGTGTGGACAATAAGTAGGTGGATGAGGTCCACAGTGCTTAGGCGAAGGGATGAGAAAATGATTGATTTCATGATGTGTAAGCTGAGTATATAGCATGTAAACTGGATACATGCTATATGGGCTGAGTACACTGGGCTGAATAAATAAAGTATAGGCTGGGTACATTATGCATGGGCACATACATTGAGTGCAGAGGCTTAATATAGGTATCTGCCCAATAGGGGCTATGTCCATATGTGGGCTGGACGAACAATATTTCATTAGGGTATATATTATAAAAAAAAAAGCATGATTTAAAGGGATAAAGGAATGTCCCTGTAGATGTAGCCCATAGGTGGCAAGGACAATATGGGTCCTTGGATACATGGCAACACAAAAGGGGGGATTGGAGCGTATGTGGTAGTTCTGTAAGGGTGGTAAGTGCCGTACAGTATAGTGTTAGCTGCCAAATACATAAAGATATATGCCCCAGAAGGAGGGGTGGGGGGGGGGGGGGTTTGCAATTCCTCAATAGGTGGGTGGGTTCCAAACGAATCCCTGCACATTGTACCAAGGCATAAATCCCATCTGGGGCCAGGGTATGTCAAATATATCAATCAGAGGGATAGCTAAAACGTTAGTAAGGTATAGTAGAAGTATGTGTACTTACTGTGAGCACGCTTATAGAAGCAGGCAGCCGGCGTGGGAATGTCGCCAAGGCGCCATGTTTAAATAGGTCGAGCACGCTGGGCGGAAGCGGCACAGGTGAGGGTGTTCACGTTCCAATTCCCGCGGGAACAGAGGGGAGGAGCGCGGTGCGGCCCGGCCGGGATGACAGGAGGCGGGCCGAATGTGTGAGGGAAACTTGTGCATGCTCATTATAGTTTAGGTAAACGGGCGGCCATCTTTGAAAAGGTCAAAAGGAATAGATGTAAGCCCATAAATGGAATGTATTGGCTACATAAGTTAAATATATAAGCTGGAGATGGATCAAAGGAAGGAGGGATTAACCATAGAAGAAGGATGAGATGACCATGTACAAAGATGATAGATGATAGTATATATGTATATCAGTACAAATGTTGGTGTGGTGATAGATACTCCAGGAGAAAATATAAAAATGAAACTGATCAATATATCACAGATCCATATATCACATCACCAATGACATATATCCCAGAGCTGCTGAGGAGAAGATGGACCAAGGCGCGTGCTTCACGGGTGTCGCCACCCGTTATTAGACAACTTCGGCCCTGTGGGGAGGCAAGACAAGAGAACAAACATTAATATTTGGTGAGCGAGACACAATAAGTGCATAAGATCAAACACAGTACAGGAAAATAGGATAGGAAACATTATTTAGTCAGTCCAATATATATTCTCTATTTATTCCGTTTGGCTGCAGGGTATTGAGGCGTCGGATCCACGACATCTCTCTCTCCTGTAGTAACAGTTCGCAGTTACCGCCCCGTCTAGGTTGGGGTATCCAGTCAATCACTTGGAATCGTAGTTCGCTTACTGTATGTTTGAATTTGGTAAAATGTTCCACGAGAGGAGCGTCCATTTTTTGGGTGCGTATGTTTGACTTATGTTGGGATATGCGCTCTTTAATTCTTTCGGTGGTTTCACCCACATATCCTAAACCGCAGGGGCATTTGATTAGGTAAATCACGTAGCTGGAATGGCATGAATAATGTCCCTGGATATTAAATATTTTTCCGGTGGTGGGATGTGTAAACGTTGGGCCTTTAGAGACGTTGCCGCATTGGGCACACGAGAGACATGGGTATGTGCCCTTGATGGGTGTCCCTGTGATGGTGCTTTGAATGTTATGTTTTTTGTTGGGGCCGAGGTCGGACTGTACCAATTTATCTCTGAGATTTTTTGCTCTCTTGTATGACTAAGAGGTTCCTCACCAAATATCAAGGGGAAGTTATTTGACAAAATGGGCCAATGTTTATTCACAATCCTCCTGATCTCATGGCTTAAATGGGAAAAGGTCGTGACGCATGGGATGCAGGCTTTTTTTATTACTAGTATTCAGTGTTTTTTTGCCGAGAAGATCCGCTCTGGGAAGGGTATGGATTCTTTTAACATGTTCCTGTAGGATATGGTCCGGGAATCCCCTTGTGAGGAATTAACTTGACATCTCGGACAGACGAGAGTCGGTGGTGTCCGGGTCTGAGACGATACGTTTTACCCTCATCAGTTGGGAGCGGGGAAGGGAGCGAATTAGTCCAGGAGGGTGGAATAAGTCCTATTATAGAAGACTATTTTTGTCGGTTGGTTTGGAATATATATCGGTGATAATAGTGTTGTCTCTTACCTTTAAGAGGACGTCCAAAAATGACATTTCGGTAGCGCTGTACTCGAGGGAGAAAGAGATGGATTTTGTGGCCGTGTTGATGACATTATGGAAAGTAAGGAGGTCTTCTTGAGTGCCCTGCCAAATACAAAAGATGTCATCTATGTATCTATACCAACATTTGATATATTGATGAAAAATGGGTTTGTGTACACGAACCGGTCTTCAAAGTAGTTCTAATATAGAACCGCAAAGGTGGGTTCCACATTGCATCCCATAGCGGTCCCGGAGACCTGAAAATAAAATTGATCCTCAAAAAGGAAATAATTTCGTTTCAATACAAATGTCAGCAGGGACAGGATGAATTCTTGTTCTGAACACGAGAATTCTGCCTCTTCATGGATGGACTGCCTAACGCATTCAATGCCTTCCTCTGTGGGGATGTTAGTATAGAGGCTGGCTACGTCCATATATCCCAGAGCTGCTGAGGAGAAGATGGACCAAGGCGCGTGCTTCACGGGTGTCGCCACCCGTTATTAGACGACTTCGGCCCTGTGGGGAGGCAAGACAAGAGAACAAACATTAATATTTGGTGAGCGAGACACAATAAGTGCATAAGATCAAACACAGTACAGGAAAATAGGATAGTATACATTATTTAGTCTGTCCAATATATATTCTCTATTTAATCCGTTTGGCTGCAAGGTATTGAGGCGTCGGATCCACGACATCTCTCTCTCCTGTAGTAACAGTTCCCGGTTACCGCCCCGTCTAGGTTGGGGTATCCAGTCAATCACTTGGAATCGTAGTTCGCTTACTGTATGTTTGAATTTGGTAAAATGTTCCACGAGAGGAGCGTCCATTTTTTGGGTGCGTATGTTTGACTTATGTTGGGATATGCGCTCTTTAATTCTTTCGGTGGTTTCACCCACATATCCTAAACCGCAGGGGCATTTGATTAGGTAAATTACGTAGCTGGAATGGCATGAATAATGTCCCTGGATATTAAATATTTTTCCGGTGGTGAGATGTGTGAACGTCGGGCCGCATTGGGCACACGAGAGACATGGGTATGTGCCCTTGATGGGTGTCCCTGTGATGGTGCTTTGAATGTCATGTTTTTTGTTGGGGCCGAGGTCCGACTGTACCAATTTATCTCTGAGATTTTTTGCTCTCTTGTATGACATAAGAGGTTCCTCACCAAATATCAAGGGAAAGTTATTTGACAACATGGGCCAATGTTTATTCACAATCCTCCTGATCTCATGGCTTAAATGGGAAAAGGTCGTAACGCAAGGGATGCAAGCTTTTTTATTACTGGTATTCGGTGTTTTTTTACCGAGAAGATCCGCTCTGGGAAGGGTATGGATTCTTTTAACATGTTCCTGTAGGATATGGTCCGGGAATCCCCTTGTGAGGAATTAACTTGACATCTCGGACAGACGAGAGTCGGTGGTGTCCGGGTCTGAGACGATGCGTTTTACCCTCATCAGTTGGGAGCGGGGAAGGGAGCGAATTAGTCCAGGAGGGTGGAATAAGTCCTATTATAGAAGACTATTTTTGTCGGTTGGTTTGGAATATATATCGGTGATAATGGTATTGTCTCTTACCTTTAAGAGGACGTCCAAGAAAGAAATTTCGGTAGCGCTGTACTCGAGGGAGAGAGAGATGGATTTTGTGGCCGTGTTGATGACATTATGGAAAGTAAGGAGGTCTTCTTGAGTGCCCTGCCAAATAAAAAAGATGTCATCTATGTATTTATACCAACATTTGATATATTGATGAAAAATGGGTTTGTGTACACGAACCGGTCTTCAAAGTAGTTCTAATATAGAACCGCAAAGGTGGGTTCCACGTTGCATCCCATAGCGGTCCCGGAGACCTGAAAATAGAATTGATCCTCAAAAAGAAATAATTTCGCTTCAATACGAACGTCAGCAGGGACAGGATGAATTCTTGTTCTGAACAAGAGAATTCTGCCTCTTCATGGATAGACTGCCTAATGCACTCAATGCCTTCCTCTGTGGGGATGTTAGTATAGAGGCTGGCTACGTCCATAGTAACAAGAAAAACCTCGTTCTCCTCCAGGGAGAGGTTCAGGATTTTGTTGAGAAAATCTGTGGTGTCCTGGATGTAAGACTGACCTTTTTGGGCATAGGGTCTTAGTAAATTGTCTAGTAATTTGGCTGCGGGTTGAAAGATCGAGTCACAGCCTGAGACAATGGGTCTACTTGGGGGGTGTTCCCTATTTTTGTGGACCTTTGGAAGTGTATAAATCACTGGAATACAAGGGTGTTTAGAGGACAGATAATCAGCAACAATTTTATTGATGATACCCTTGTCAAGTGCTTACTCAACAAGCGCTAACAGTTAATCAGAGCACTTACTGGTCAGGTCATAGTCTATAGGTAGGTAAACCCCTTGGTCGCTAAGTTGACGAAGAATCTCCTCTCTATAGTCTGCTTTGTTCATAACCACAACCCCGAGCCATTATCAGCTGGCTTGATTTTTCTTTTTCTTTTTTCTCTTTAGCATATCAGCCTAATGAAGGGCACTCATTATGCCCGAAACATTGTATTTATGAATTGCACCACCATGTCCGGCTGAATAAATTCACTTAGCATACTACTAATCTGGAGTGCTGTTTCATCTATCCTGGCCAAGTTTAATAGTGTCCGGCAAAGGATATATTTTGTTCTGGGGTGAAATTCAATTGCCAAAATAGCAATACCATAAATCAGTGGTTTCAGCTGTGGCTGGCCAAGTTTAACCCCTTCATGACACATGACGTACCGGTACGGCATGTTTCCCGAGTCCTTAAGAACACATGCCGTACCAGTACGTCACGAGTAGTTCTGATCACTGCTGCTCAGCCGGCAGTGATCGGAACAAGGTACCTGCTGAAATCATTCAGCAGGTACCTTGTTACAATGCCCAGGGGGGTCCTGTGACCCCCCAGTATGGGCGATCGCTGCAAACTGCAGGTCAATTCAGACCTGCGGTTTGCAGCTCTTTTCGCTATCTCTGATCCCCGCGGTCATGGGATCAAAGAGTTAATGCCCCAAAGTTATACATTTTAACCCCCCCCTGCAGCCCCCAATCAAATTATGGCTGCGGGGGTGCAGGGGGGGGGTTGTGGGCGGCGGGAGGCGGTGCAGAGGCCCGCCCGCCTCCTCTGTAACATTCCCTGGTGTCTAGTGGACCTATCAGAGTGTCAGCACATTGCTGACACTCTGATAGAAACGGCTGGCATCTGTGCTTGATCAGATGCCAGCCGTTTAACCCCTTCTATACTGCGGTCCATACGGACCGCAGTATGGAAGGGTTAACAGGGAGGGAGCTCCCTCCCTCTCCCATCGGTGGGCTGCTGTGCCTTTGCAGCCCCCCAACAGGATGGGATAGCAGAGGGAGGGAGCCCCACTCCCTCCCCATCCATTACCCGCTTCTCTCTTATGGCAGCGGGTGATGGCTTTCAGAAGCGTCCTGCTCTCCATGGTGCTGAAAGTCTGAATAGACCTGCTAATGACTTATTATGTAAAACTGAAACAAAAAAAAACTAAAAGTAGTCATATTTGGTATTGTCGCGTCCGAAACAACCTGCTCTATAGAAATAGCACACAATCTAACTTGTCAGCTCAACGATGTAAATAACAAAAAATAAAAACGGTCCCAAAACAGCTATTTTTTTTTCAAATTTTCCATTTTTCATTTATCCATTTTTCCAGTAACAAAGCAAGGGTTAACAGCCAAACAAAACTCAATATTTATTGCCCTGATTCTCTTGTTTGCACAAACACCCCATATGTGGTCGTAAACTGCTGTATGGCCAAACGGCAGGGCACAGAAGGAAGGGAACGCCACAATTGTGTCCCCACAATAGGAGAAACACATTTAGGGTGTGCATAAGACAGTAACAATATAAGATAGGTTATTAATAGGACTCTGTAGCAACACCCGATCACAGAAGAAACAACACTGTATCACAAAAAGAACACAAAGTGAGATGCCGGTGTAAACAGCAGATGTGTAACTATGAACTAATTAATTTCAACAGACATGAACATATATGAATTAAGAGAGGAAGCCGTTCATGAATCTTCATCTTTTATCATTTTTATTATTTTTTATCATTTTCATTTTTATCCCTATATTTTTATTGTAAAATTTATGATATAATATTCACATTTTGTATTTGCCATTATACAAAACGCTCAAATAGAAAGGAGAACATAAAGGATTAGTATGAATTAGCTTCTATGTATATATAAGGTGGATATATGGAGAAAGTTATCCATGGGATAAAATGAAGAAACCTAATCCACCTCCTGGATGAATCCAGGACGGAGATTCCATCTGAACTGAGATACAACCGGTTCCAAACCGGGTCTTTGAAGAAACAGACACCGGAAGGGTATTTAAAGGAGAGAACAAAGAGCGGGGGATACCCACTGAAGAAGGGGAATTTAATCCCTGAAACGCGTCTAGGAAGTATACCCCCGTACTACTGTTGGACTATTTTCTGCATGCAGAGGTAACATATCGGAGCGCTCCGATCGGATTTCAGCTGAGACACTCTCCCCCTCCCGACCTTTTCCCGTGGACGCCGAGTGGACTCCACGTGCACAGGGCAAACACGCCACCACAGGCGCGCGGACACTGAGGGAAGGTGAGCGGGGATCGAGTCACAAAATCGGGCTAAAACAAACCTGAAAAGGGCGAGAAGAAGACATCACAAGACAGAGGTACCTCTTTTTTTCCCCTGCAGGTTCACGGCTTAATACACAAGGACGGAGAGCCGTAAAAATAGAGACTGTGTCAGCTATTTATCTAAGGAGCACAGCAACTCCCCCCCCCCCCTTTTTTACAGGACTACGGGACTATAACTCTGATTTTTTTCCAGGATTTGAGATGGACTATGTAAAGAGGGACCACTAAGCTATCACACAGTTTTTTTTACAGTTTTTTATACAGTTTTTTTATACAGCTTATTATAGAGGTCTCTTACCAAGTGTGATACATTTTTACGGCTTATTTACTGATCACTTATCTGCTACAGACTTGAAATGTAGAGATTTGTTTATAGGACAATTGCGGGAGCTTTTGATAATTGCCGGCATAATTACCAAGTGCAATAACTTGATCATCCTCTTGTAGGGAACAGCATATTATTTTTATTTTTTATTTTATTTATAAACCATATTGCTTTTAAACTGATTTAGTGAATAAAGGTGAATTTTCCATATGACCCATACGTTAAGGAGTTGCCAGCCTATTTTTTAACATTGTATGACAGTTAATATCACTTTAGATAAATGCCGGGCCAAGACCTTTGCGAGTATTTTAACATCTACTGATAACAATGATATGGTTCTATAAGAATCTGGCAATTTCGGGTCCTTGCCCGGTTTGGGCAGAACAACAATTAGAGCTTCTTGCATAGAAGCAGGTAATACACCCGTCTCTAGGGAGTAATTAAATACTTTAAGTAGTTCCGGTAGCAGAGTGTCCGCGAAATTCTAATATATCTCCACAGGGAGACCATCTAATCCTGGCACCTTATCAGTAGCCATAGATCTCACTGCATCCTGTAATTCTTCAAGCTCTATGGGGGCCTCCAGAGACTCACAGTCTTCTCTCGTCAATTTAGGCAGAGCAGCCTCCGTTAAAAAGCCCTCTATATCTGAATCTGAACATGACAGTTTAGTTTATACAATGATGCATAAAACCGCTCCAGTATCTGGAGGATTAAGTTAGTATCCTGCCTCAAAATACCTTCATCACGTAGCAGCCCAGCAATACAGGAGGAGCTCCTTTGTGCCTTTGATATCATGGACAACATGTGTCCTGACCTTTCCCCTTCTTCGAAAAACTGTTGTCTGTAAAACATCCTTTTTCTTTCTGATAGCTGAAGCATATAGCATCTAAATTTTTCTTGAGTATCTTTCAATATGGTACTATTGTCTACCGATGGGTTAGACGCAAAGGTTTCCTCCACCAAATCTCTGTAGATTTGATCCTACTAATTGACTTTATCAATACTCCTCTGAGATAGGCTTTCATGGCCTCTCACACTGTGCCGTCCCGGCATTATTTCTAAAGTATTCCTGCAACAGGACCTTGATCTCCAAGTTGTCTCCCATTAAGATGAGCCAAAAAGGATTAAGCCGCCAGCAATTTACTCGCGATCTGACCCCTCCATCCTCCTCCAACGTCATCTGTAGTAGAGAATGATCAGAGATCGACCGGGGCAAATAGTCTGCGGAACTTATATAGGGAAGCATCTTAGCATTTGCTATTCCCATATCTATCCTAGACAGAGACATAAGTGGAGGAGGAGCAGGAATAACTCCTGACATCCGGATGTTTCACCCTCCACACATCATATAATCCCACCTAACCCAATAGCCTACCGAACGAGGTTACAGCGCCATCTCCAACCGGTACCACTCTGCACCTGTCAAGTGCTTCATTTATCACTGTATTAAAATCGCCCACAATAAGCACCGGTAGGTCAGGAAACGACGCTACAAACTCCAGGACAGATCTCAGGGGAACCACCGAATAAGGAGGTGGAATATAAATAGTCGCCAACACAAGTTGAACACCATTTAGAGTGCAATGTAGACAGATAAATCTACCTTCCCCATCTATATATTTTCGGAAGCATTCAAATCTTATATTCCTGTGGATTAAAATACTAACTCCCCTAGAATAAGCAGAGAAGGCCGAATGCACCGAGTATCCGACCCATGATTTCTGCAGCATGTGCAATTTCTGTTTAGTCATATGTGTCTCCTGGAGACAGCAGACCGCTGGTTGATATCTGGATATATATGGAAAGATACTGTGCCTCTTAGTCGCCTCTGACATTCTCTGCACATTCCAGCTGAGTACATTAACCGGTGACATCAACTATATTAATCAGATCACTGAAAGGATCGCCGAGTACATATAATCTCCCCATCTCATTATACAAGTAAAGCAAAGAGACATGCCGACACTGGAATAGGACCCCCCCAACCCCCTACCCGTCCCCTTTGAAAACCGAGAACCAACATATAGAGCAATCTTCAAATATGTAAATTAACAATTTGAGAGCCATAGAAACAAACAGCCCAACCGTGCCTGCACTGTGTTCCAGTCCAGCTCAACCACGAGCAAAACTTGAACAAAACTGTGAACAACTGTGAATGTTACTCACGCCCTTCTTCTACGCGACGCTCTACTCCACCTGCCCAAAGCTCATGTCCATAGTCCAGGGCTGCAGGAATATGAGACAGCTGCACCTAAACTACTGTGCTGTCTTCATAAATGACAGGAAAACTTTTAAGGTATTCTGATCTTGATCCCGGATCCGTCTTTCATTCAATTTCAGCCATTGTACCGCCTCGTCAGGATCCTCAAAAAAATGCGTTGCTCCTAAAGCTACTATTCGTAGCTTCTCCGGGAACATCATTGCATATTGAATTGGTAATCCACAGAGTTTCTTCTTGACATCCAGGAAGCGGGCTCTGCGTCTTTGTACCTCTGCTGAATAATCCGGGAAAAGGGAAATTTTGGATCCATTGACCAGGAGGTCCGGATGGTCTCTGGCTTGCTTAAGTATAGTATCTATGTCCTTGTAATGGAGGACTTTAGCAATTATCGGGCGGATAGGCCTCCCTGGAGGCAGGGGCCTAGTGGGAACTCTGTGTGCGAGTTCGATGGCATATAGCGAGGAGAGACCTTTATCTTTAAATTTTTCAGCCAGCCACTTTTCAATGAAGTCAGTGGGATTCGTCCCTTCAGTTTTTTCTGGTATGCCCACCAAACGGATGCTATTCTGGCGCGACCGGTTTTCTAAGTCGTCTGTTTTAGCAAAAAGCGCATCAATATTTTTAGCAGCATTTCTAGCAGCTATCTTTAAGGGCCTCGCTCCATCCTCTAATTCTGACACTCTGCGCTCAACTTCTGTAGTGCGTTCCGCACCTTACGCAGGTCATGCCTCATGACGGACATATCCTCTTTTAGGCTGCCAAATTGCAAATTTAAACTTTTCAGAGTGGAATTGCAGCCTGCTATTGCTGCCATGACATCTTATAGTGTGGGCTAGAATTTTTCTGCCCCTGTTGCATCGCATTCACTGCCGCCATGATTATGCTGTCCCACACCAACCTGCCCCTCCTTCTCATGTACTGTATGTCCTCCTCAGAGGACAGTTCAGATTTATCAGTCTCTGATTCTTCTGCCCCCTTGTCTCCCCACTTCTCTTGAGAGCTTGAGCGCTCCTTACGGGCAAACCTCTGAAACTTCTCCACTGCAGCATGGCGCGCTGCTGCTGGTCGACTTCCATCTTCTTCCTCCCCTGCTCCATGTTGCTACCGCACCTCCTGGCACGATTTCACCGGAGTTTTCCCCCTCTTCGGCATGCTGGACGTCGGACCCGGTATGTGCAGCTACCGTTAATGATGGAACAGCCGTCTGTGGTATAAAAGTTGCGCTCTGGGCAGCCTGGCAGGAGAAAAGTTAGGAGTTAGGCAGGAGCTATGGAGGCACACATCTCACTTAATCCCCGGACCCCGGCTAGGCTCTGCTCCCCTGGCCAAGTTTAATAGTGTCCGGCAAAGGATATATTTTTTTCTGGGGTGAAATTCAATTGCCAAAATAGCAAAACTGTAAATTTGGTGTCCCAGCAGTGGTTGGCCAAGTTTAATAGTGTCCGGCAAAGGATTTATTATTTTCTGGGGTGAAATTCAGTTGCCAAAATAGAAATACCGTAAATCTGGTGTGCCAGCTGTGACTGGACAAGTTTCATAGTGTCCGTCAAAGGATATATTATTTTCTGCAGTGAAATTCAGTTTCAAATATATAAATACCATAAATCTGGTGTTCCAGCTGTGGCTGGACAAGTTTAATAGTGTCCCGCAAAGGATATATTTTTTTCTGGGGTGAAATTCAACTGCCAAAATAGCAATACCATAAATCAGTGGTTTCAGCTGTGGCTGGCCAAGTTTAATAGTGCCCGGGAAAGGGTATATTTTTTTCAGGGGTGAAATTCAATTGCCAAAATAACAATACTGTAAATCTGGTGTCCCAGCAGTGGCTGGCGAAGTTTAATAGTGTCCGGCAAAGGATTTATTATTTTCTGGGGTATTTTTTTCTTATTGTGGTGAACGGTAACAATGAAAAAACATTTAGTAAAGGGCGCTGACGCGGACATGGTCGTGGTGTTGTTTGTGGACCCTCTGGTGCTGTGAGAGGACGTGGCCGTTCTGCCACAGCCACATGTCCTAGTGAACCAACTACCTCAGGTTCCAGTACCCGCCAGAATTTACAGCGATATTTGGTGGGGCCCAATGCCGTTCTAAGGATGGTAAGGCCTGAGTAAGGACAGGCGCTAGTCAATTTGGTGGCCAACAGTGGATCCAGCACGTTCACAACATTATCTCCCACACAGTCTTCTGCAGAAAGCGCACAGGTGGCGCTTGAAAACCAAGCCCATCAGTCTGTCACATCACCCCCATGCATATCAGGGAACTCTCTGCCTGAGGAGGTGGTGATGGTGAGTACAATAAAGGAATTCAAGAGGGGACTGGATTTATTTCTGGAGTGTAATAATATTTCAAGCTACAGCTACTAGAGAGAGGTCGTTGATCCAGGGAGTTATTCTGATTGCCTGATTGGAGTCGGGAAGGAATTTTTTTCCCCTTATGTGGGGAAAATTGGCTTCTGCCTCACAGGTTTTTTTTGCCTTCCTCTGGATCAACTTGTAGGAAACAGGCTGAACTGGATGGACAAATGTCTTTTTTTGGTCTTATATACTATGTTACTATGTTACTATGTTAGAGGAAGAGGCAGTCGTGAGACCGAGCCAACAGCGTAGCAAAAGATTGAGCAGGGGGCAAAAGCAGAACAGCCACCGCCAAGAGAGTTTGCCTGCTACTGGCCACCGCCACCAGGGACCAAGCACACCAAAGGCAGCTTCAAGGAGTTCTCTGGCATGTCACTTCTTCAAACAATGTGCTGACGACAAGACCCGAGTGGTTTGCACGCTGTGCCATCAGAGCCTGAAGCGAGGCATTAACGTTCGGAACCTTAGCACAACCTGCATGACCAGGCATCTACATGCAAAGCATGAACTGCAGTGGAGTAAACACCTTAAAAACAAGGAACTCACTCAGGCTCCCCCTGCTCCCTCTTCTGCTGCTGCCTCGGCCTCTTCCTCCACCTCGGGAGGAATGTTGGCACCTGCCACCCACAAAACAGAGGATGTGCCACCAACACCACAACCTCCGTCACCAAGCATCTCCACCATGTCACACGGTAGCGTACAGCTCTCCATCTCACAAACATTGGAGAGAAAGCGTAAATTCCCACCTAGCCACCCTCGAGCCCTGGGCCTGAATGCCAGCATTTCTAAACTATTTGCCTTTGAAATCCTGTCATTTAGGCTGGTGGACACAGACAGCTTCAAACAGCTGATGTCGATGGCTGTCCCACAGTATGTTGTTCCCAGCCGCCACTACTTCTCCAAGACAGCCGTGCCTTCCCTGCACAACCAAGTATCCGATAAAATCAAGTGTGCACTGCGCAACGCCATCTGTGGCAAGGTTCACCTAACCACAGATACGTGGACCAGTAAGCACGGCCAGGGACGCTATATCTTCCTAACTGCACACTGGGTAAATGTAGTGGCGGCTGGGCCCCAGGCGGAGAGTTCTTTGGCACACGTCTTTCCGCCGCAAGGATCGCAGGGCATCATTCTTTGCCTCCTGTAGCCTCCTCCTCCTACTCGGCTTCCTCCTCCTCTGCTTCCACCTGCTCATCCAGTGAGCCACACACCTTCACCACCAACTTCAGCACAGCCCGGGGTAAACGTCAGCAGGCCGTTCTGAAACTCATATGTTTGTTGGACAGGCCCCACACCGCGCAGGAGTTGTAGCGGGGTATTAAACAACAGACCGACAAGTGGTTTCTGCCGGTGGGCCTCAACCCCGGCCTGGTGATGTGCGATAATGGGCGAAATCTCGTGCAGCTCTGGGACTAGCCAGTTTGACGCACATCCCTTGCCTGGCGCATGTGCTGAATTTCGTGGTGCAGAAATTCCTTCACAACTACCCTGACATGTCAGGGCTGCTGCATAAAGTGCGGGCCGTCTATGAGCGCTTTCGGCGTTCACATCCTGCTGCTGCTCGTCTGCCTGCGCTGCAGCATAACTTCGGCCTTCCCGCTCACCGCCTCATGTGTGCCAGGCACAAATGTAGCCAGCCAGGGCCCACTACTGCAGGACAAGGAGGATGAGCATGAGGAGGTGGAGGAGGATGAGGATGAAGCAGGTTCACAGCGGGGTGGCACCCAACGCAGCTTGGGCCCATCACTGGTGCATGGCTGGGGGGAAAGGGAGGACGATGACGATACGCCTCCCACAGAGGACAGCTTGTCCTTACCTGCCTGGCTCACATGAGCGACTACATGCTGCAGTGCCTGCGCAACGACAGCAGAGTTGCCCACATTTTAACGTGTGCGGACTACTGGGTTGCCACCCTGCTGGATCCCCAGTACAAAGACAATGTGCCCACCTTACTTCCTGCACTGGAAAGTGATAGGAAGATGCGCGAGTACAAGCGCACATTGGTAGACGCGCGACTGAGATCATTCCCAAATGTCCCAGGGGAACAAGTGGAAGCCCAAGGTGAAGGCAGAGGAGGAGCAAGAGGTCGCCAACGCAGCTGTGTCACGGCCAGCTCCTCTGAGGGCAGGGTTAGCATGGCAGAGATGTGGAAAAGTTTTTTCACCACGCCACAGCTAACTGCACCACCACCTGATACGGAACGTATTAGCAGAAGGCAGCATTTCACTAACATGGTGGAACAGTACGTGTGCACACCCCTCCATGTACTGACTAATGGTTCGGCCCAATTCAGCTTCTGGGTCTCCAAATTGTCCACGTGGCCAGAGCTAGCCTTTTATGCCTTGGAGGTGCTGGCCTGCCCGGCGGCCAGCGTTTTGTCTGAAAGTGTATTCAGTATGGCAGCCAATGTGGACAAGCTGACGTTCATAATTATGAACCAGGCATGGATCCCACAGGACCTGTCCATCCCTTGTGCAGAATAGACATTTATAACTACTTCCCCTTAACCATATATTCTTGTATTCCAGGGCACTTCTTTATTGAATCCTCTTTTTTCATTTTACCATTATTTTGCAGGGCAACCCAAAGTTGAATGAATCTCTCCTCCGTCTGGGTGCCATTGCCCTAAGTCTGTGAATGAGGCCTGTGGCACTGCAGGCAGACATGAATCCTTTTTGGCTGTGATGAGAACATCAAATCCCATAGCATTCCCACCTGATGCCACTCCAACCTAATATTCCACCTCCTCCTCCAAGTTGCCAATTGATATTGGTTAATTTTTATTTATTTTATTTAAGTCATTTCCCTATCCACATTTGATTGCAGGGGATTTACCTACATTTTTCTGCCCTTTGCAGCCCTCTAGCCCTTTCCTGGGCTATTTTACAGCCTTTTTAGTGCCCAAAAGTTCGGGTCCCCATTGACTTCAATGGGGTTCGGGTTCGGGTTCGGGGTGAAGTTCGGGTCTAGTTCGGATCCCGAACCCGAACATTTTTGGGAAGTTCGGCCGAACTTCTCGAACCCGAACATCCAGGTGTTCGCTCAACTCTACCTATGACGGACACTATAAAACTTGTCCAGTCACAGCTGGAACACCAGATTTACGTTATTTCAATTTTTGCAACTGAATTTCACCACAGAACAAAACATATCCTTTGCCGAACACTATTAAGCTTGGCCAGCCACAGCTGAAACCACTGATTTATGGTATTGCTATTTTGGCAATTTAATTTCACCCCAGAACAAAATATATCCTTTGCCGGACACTATTAAACTTGTCCAGCCACATCTGGAACACCAGATTTACAGTATTTCTATTTTTGCAACTGAATTTCACAGCAGAAAATAATATATCCTATGACGGACAATAATAAACTTGTCCAGTAACAGCTGGAACACCAGATTTACTGTATTGCTATTTTGGCAATTGAATTTCACCCCAGAACAAAATATATCCATTGCCAGACAGTATTAAACTTTGCCAGCCACTGCTGGGACACCAGATTTAGGGGATTGCTATTTTGGCAATTGAATTTCACCACAGAAAAAAATCTATCCTTTGCCAGACAGTATTACACTTGGCTAGCCACAGCTGGAACACCAGATTTAGGGGATTGCTATTTTGGCAATTGAATTTAACCCCTCAAAAAAATATAGAAATTTCTATCCTAATTTTCTAGGGGTGACAATAAGCACAGCCAAGCCCCTAATGTAGGATATAGCAAAAAAAAAAACTAGTATGTATGGATTGATGGACTTGTGGCAGCTTGTGCACAAAATGGCCGCCGATTACCCCAGAAAAAAGTTACAGAAAAACGCTCTGTGCAGCCTAAAAACCAGTGAGCAATTAACTAGCAGAAGTTGAATGATTCACAGCTGTAGATCGATCACTTCATTAGGTGTTTTTGCTGACTTTTGCCTGCCTAATCTCACCCTCACAGCAGCTGCATCCTATCCCTACACTAATCAGAGCAGAGTGACATGCGGCGCTACGTGACTCCAGCTTAAATAGAGCCTGGGTCACATGCTGCACTTGGCCAATCACAGCCATGCCATTAGTAGGCATGGCTGTGATGGCTTCTTAGGGCAAGAAGTAAAACGCTAGCTGATTGGCTGCTGTGCAACCCTTCAGAAAGCGGGAAGAAATCGCTGAACAACGAACCCGAACCCGAACTTTTTTGAAAATGTTCGGGTCCATGTCCCGAACACCCCAAAATTCTGTACGCTCATCCCTACTTATCCCTGAAAAGCTACTATACTTGCTCCATTAACCAGATGAAGCCACGGATGTGGCAAAAACATGTCGCTGGGGGTGGGGGGTCTTTCTTTGATTTTATTAAACAGAAACATTGATAGGGAACTATTAGAGACTAGAGATGAGCGAACTTTGAAAAAAAGTTCGGAGTTCGGGTTGGGGTAATCGCGGCATCCCGTTATGGATTCCATTACCGCGGACTATCCCGGCATATGGAATCCATAAGGGGCGGCTTCCACCAACCCGAACCTTTGAAACGCCGAAGGACCTGGGGTGACGTCACCGTCATGTGATCAGTGCAGGGGGCGTGGTTCAGCACTGGATTTGATTCCGTGCTGAGCCACGCCCCCTGCACTGATCACATGCAACAGCACCTAATGAACTGATCGATCTACAGCTGTGAATGATTGAACTTCTGCTAGTTACTTGCTCACTAGTTTTTAGGCTGCACAGAGCGTTTTTCTGTCACTTATTTTCTGGGGTGATCGGCGGCCATTTTGTGACTTGTGGTGCACTAGAACAAGCTGCCACCAAGTCCATCAATCCATCAATACTAGTTTTTTTTTTTTTTTGCTATATCCTACATCAGGGGCTTGGCTGTGCTAATTGTCACCCCTAGAAACTCAGGATAGCAATTTCTATATTTTATTAAGGGGTTAACCGCTTCACTTTTTACAATTCCGCACTACACTACTTTCACCGTTTATTGCTCCGTCATGCAACTTACCACCCAAATGAATTTTACCTCCTTTTCTTCTCACTAATACAGCTTTCATTTGGTGGTATTTCATTGCTGCTGACATTTTTACTTTTTTTGCTATTAATCAAAAATTACCGAAATTTTTGCAAAAAAATGACATTTTTCACTTTCTGTTGTAAATTTTTTTAAAAAACTACATTTCTATATAAATTTTCTCTAAATTTATTGTTCTACATGTCTTTGATAAAAAAAGTCCAATAAGTGTATATTTATTGGTTTGGGTAAAAGTTATAGCGTTTACAAACTATGGTGCAAAAAGTGAATTTCGGCATTTTGAAGCAGCTCTGACTTTCTGAGCGCCTGTCATGTTTCTTCAGGTGCTAGAATGCCAGGATAGTATGAATACTCCCAAATGACACCATTTTAGAGAAGACACCCCAAAGTATTGCGGGGGCATGGTGAGTTCAGGTATCATTTCATTTTTTTCACAAGTTAGCGGAAAATGACACTTTCTGAGAAAAAAATAAATAAAAAGTTTCAATTTCTGATAACTTCTGGCAAAAAAAAAAAAAAATCTCAGACTGACTCACTATGCCCCTCAGTGA
>CM065591.1:16903360-16965342 GCA_033119425.1 Bufotes viridis | reverse complement strand
GAATGTGAGAAATGTTTCATCGAGAAATCAACTCTTGTGAGACATCTCAATTCCTCATTCATGTCCTGAATGTGGAAAATATTTTAGCCATAAATCAGCTCTTGTGATACATTGGAGAATTCACACAGGGGAAAAGCCATATTCATGTTCAGAATGTGGAGAATGTTGTAGACATTACTCAAAATATGTAAAACATCTAAGATCACATCAGGGAGAATCTATAGATGTGTAAAGTCTAGGGAAATAAATAATACAGTTTTAGAACTTGTGGCACATCAGTGAGCTCACAAATACTCTGTTTGTTGGAAATCTAGCAGTTATGGAGCTCCACTGAAGGATCTGCTGACACAGGATGGCGTCTAATACATAACTTAAATATGTTCCAGTACTGGAAAACAACTCTTGGGTTTTGGTTTTGGAAATTCTGTCAAATTTACTTCTGGTTATGTGAAGTTATACTCTATCGATTGGAGAGGGGAGAACTATTAGATTAATGGGGTCTTACTGCTTAGCCTATTATAAGAATGAGTACACCGTGACCAATGGAGCCCCTCAAAAGGAACATAGTGTCTAGTCGGGGGTGCAAGCAGTTGGTGCATTAATTTTATGAGATTTCTGGAGATAGCTAAGCACTGTATTTCATTGGACACGTCATCTCCTTAATTCCCTGATGTTTTTGAAGTATTAAAATGTATTTCAAATAAAATAAATGGTATAGTTTTATTAAGAATGTGTTTTAATAATGTAATAGACATTTCACAAAATAGATGGTGATTTAGTAAAAGACTATCTGGAAAGGGGTTAGATCAATGACTAGGGAAATCAGGGGGGAAGAGGAGAGCAAGGTACAGCAGCATTTTATAAACCCCAGAACAAATGCAGATCAATTTATGCTACCTAATCCCAGAGGAGGTTTGGCTCCTGCATTTGGCTCACAATAAGTAATCGAATAACTGACAGAAGTGTGAACTCAGCTTTACAGGTCAATTTTATTGTCAGCTCTAATTTTTTGGTGTGGACTTAACCATGCAAAGGCCAAAGTTTCAAGTAGTGGCGCAATGGCATTGAGGTGTCGGCAGTAAGGTTCTGTTCACATCGCTGTTTATTTTTACGATCTTCTGATCTGTCAGAAGAGCAGCCCAAAAAAACTGGATCATGTATTTTGAGCATCTACCTTCAAGCCTTCAGTATTTGGTCAGCATTTGATTGGCATTTGTATCTCAAAAACAGAAGTGAGCCCAAAACAGATGTAATATGTTATGGCAATATTTGCATGTCTTCTGTGTTTTTGACCCACTCCTGCTTTTGGCTACCAAATTATGATAAAATCCTGATGCAAAATACTGATTGTGTGATTTAGAGGCCTTATAAATGCTCAAACAACAGAACTTGTTCTATTTGTTAGTTTTCTATTCTTTCTATGGATCAGAAAAACAGAAAAAGAAATGGTGATGTTAACATGGCCAAACAAGCACACCAGGGGCCATGTAACAGACTGGTGAGGGTGGAAACAGCATGAAGAGTTACAATAGTGGCCCCATAACAGAGTGGGGTGGGTGCAACAGCAGTAGCAGTAACGGTACAGGATGGTGGCAGATCACAGTAGGAGCAGATGGCAGTAGAAGCAGCAGGAGTGTGGCATCAGGCAGGTGGCAGCATCAGACTAGTGGCAGCAGCACTTGAGCAAAAGTAATGTGCCATTTGCCACAATGTTCCAGTGTGGTGGCACACTACAGTCAGATCATTACCTCTAGAATGATTTAGCCTGTTGCATCAGGCTCCGTTGTCTGGAAATCAAGGTTGATCCACTCCTGATTCATCTTTAGAAATGTTAGTCTTTCAACACTTTGTGTTTAATGGCAAGTTAACTTTGGGGTAAATATGCCACCCTCCACACTAAACACCTGCTCTGACACCACACTACTGGCAATGCAGCAAAGCTTGTCCATGGCAATCCTGACCAGTTGCGGACGCAATTTAAGTTTGTTTGTCCAATTCAATCTAGGATCTGGGGCGACAGTATGCAAAGTTTACATACAAACACAGAAATGCCACAGCACTCTGCAACCAGCACTCTGTCCTGCCTCTATGCTAGAAGATATCAGAGGTCGTTGGTGTACATTTTGATCAAAAGTAATAAGCCACTCGCCACGTCAAGGCCGCTTCTATGAGTGGTCCTAATGCTAAATCCTACCTGTTATGGGTCACAACAGCCACATAGAATCCAGGGAGTGCGGGCCCAGCATGCATACTCGGATCAACCATGCTTATTAACTCTTTCTCGTGCCATAACAGCCTCCATTAGATCCAGGGATGCAGTACCAACATGCATGCTGAGCCCACAATATATACTCATCCTGGAGCCAGATGGTTACTAGCAGGATGGTCGCACTCCCTGGATTCTATGTGGCTGTTGTGACCCATAACAGCTAGGATTTAGCGTTAGGACCACTCATAGAGGCGGCCTTGACGTGGCGAGTGGCTTATTACTTTTTGATCAAAATGTACACCCACGACCTCTAATAGCTTCTAGCATAGAGGCAGGGCAGAGTGCTGGTTGCAGAGTGCTGTGGCATTTCTGTGTTTGTATGTATATTTTGCCGTGGCTGCGTGCACCTGCATACAGGGACGTGCTGACTGACCCCCCTTGTGTTTCTGTTTAGTATGCAAAGTATGTCACCAAGTGCTGGTCCAGGTTCCGCTCTATGTCCTGCTGCAGTGTGGTTTTGTCACGACTGTGACTGATCCAGATAGGTCTGGGAAGAGAAGGTCGCAGCGTCTTTCTACTCGCGATAGCTTGTGAGTTTGCTCCGTGGTTCAGGGTATGTCATCCGGGTTTTGCCTAGTGAACCTTTTTGTCCTGACTGGGAGTTTGTAGGCATTCTTCTCAGGTGAGTGCTGTCTGCCACTCCCAGCTACTATATTAGTTTCAGTTTCACTTGCAGTCATTGCCAGATATAGTCCTTACTTCCAGTGCTATTCTGACCTTTGAAGGAGATCGTTTGACGGTATTGCTGTGGAGCTCTTGTCTGGCGTGGACTGTCGTTATTGGTATCATCTTCTCTGCTCGTGACTGGATAAGTCTATCTCTGCTGGAGATTGTTTGTTTGTTGCTGTCTTCCCCTGTCTTCCCCTGTTGTTCTCCTAGACATGAGTGATGGTGACTAGAGGTCCCATCTGCCTTTCCCCAGTCTAGTCTTCTGAGGGTGACTCAGGGTTTAGGCATCCTGCTCGCCGCACGGGTTCACACCCCGTCTAGGGTATCAGGGCAGACAGGTGCCACCTTAGGGTTTGTCAGGGGTGGTCGTTCTATTTCCCATCCGTAGATAAGGGTCCCCCTTCTCCTCCGTCTGGTGCGACACGACCGCTGCTGGGATAGCGGTCGTGACTAGTGTTGAGCAAACAGTTCGAGAATAGTTCGGGTTCGTACCGAATTTTGGGGTGTCCGTGACACGGACCCGAACCCGGACATTTTCAAAAAAGTTCGGGTTCGGGTTCGGTGTTCGTCGATTACTTCCCGCTTTCTGAAGGGCTGCACAGCAGCCAATCAGCTAGCGTTTTACTTCTTGCCCTAAGAGCACATCACAGCCATGCCTACTAATGGCATGGCTGTGATTTGCCAAGTGCAGCATGTGACCCAGCCTCTATTTAAGCTGGAGTCACGTAGCGCCGCACGTCACACTGCTCTGATTAGTGTAGGGAGAGGACGCAGCTTCTATCAGGGCGAGATTAGGCAGGTTAAAGTCAGCAACAGCACCTAATGAACGGATCAATTTACAGCTGAGAATCATTGAACTTATGCTAGTTACTTGCTCGCTGGTTTTTAGGCTGCACAGAGCGTTTTTCTGTCACTTATTTTCTGGGTTGATCGGCGCCCATTTTGTGACTTGTGGTGCGCCAGAAGAAGCTGCCGCCAAGTCCATCAATCCATCAATACTAGTTTTTTTTTTTTTTTTGCTATATCCTACATCAGGGGCTTGGCTGTGCTAATTTTCACCCCTAGAAACTCAGCAAAGAAATTTCTATATTTTATTAAGGGGTTAAATACAATTGCCCAAATACCAATCCCCTAAATCTGGTGTTCCAGCTTTGGCTAGACAAGTATAATACTGTCTGCTGTCTGGCAAAGGATAGATTATTTTCTGGGGTTAAATTCAATTGTCAAAATAGCAATACCATAAATCAGTGGTTTCAGCTGTGGCTGGCAAAATAGAATAGTGTCCGAGGTAACGCACACACGTACAGACGCACGTACACGATTCTTGAATATTTGTATTATTGCGATAATAAAACTAACAGTGTAAAGTTGACTGTATTGCTCTAAGTTATATTCGCATACTAATGTAACTTCTATTACAGCACACCAATACTAAAACTGACTAAGAGACAGCTTTAAGTTCTATTCGAACGCGATTGCAACTTTGGAACTTAAAGTGGTGTACGATTTTAAAAGTTGAGTACTAAAAAGTTGGAATCGCAATGCGATTCTTATGTATTTGCTTAATCGCATTGCGATTACAACTTTGAGCTACCGATCACAATGGGAACGCCTCCTCCAGTAGAATGTACTGTCGGATGTGAGAATTAAGTTGAAATCGCAATGTGATTATTATATATCTGTTTAATCGCATTGCCGTTTCAACTTAGCATTGCTAAATAATTCCATCCATATTCGTTAACTTACTGAATCAGTAAGTTAACGATATGGATGGAATTATTTAGCAATGCTAAGTTGAAATCGCAATGCGATTAAGCAAATATATAAGAATCGCATTGCGATTTCAACTTAATTCTCAGATCCGACAGTACATTCTACTGGAGGAGGCGTTCCCATGGTGATCGTTAGCTCAAAGTTGTAATCGCAATGCGTTTATTGCGGTATATTATCCCTCTGGGTGTCTTTTACAGCCTTTTTAGTGCCCAAAAGTTCGAGTCCCCATTGACTTCTATGGGGTTCGGGTTCGGGATGAAGTTCGGGTTGAGTTCGGATCACGAACCCGGACATTTTCCGGAAGTTCGGCCGAACCTCTCGAACCCGAACACCCAGGTGTTCGCTCATCTCTAGTCGTGACAGTATATCTGGCCTTTTAAAAAAAAAAAAGTGACATTTCCTTTTTTTTTTTTTTTTGCTTGCTGTTTTGCTTTGTATTTTTCTGTTCCACTATGGATCCGGTTACGGTTTTGGTGAAACAATTACAGGGATTATCCCTTGAAGTGGCAGGATTAAAAGCAACAGTGCTGCAGCAGCAGCAGCAATCCTTGGGTTCCACCGTTGCTACGGGAAACCAAGGTACTCCTGAGCCAAAAGTGGCTTTTCCTGACAGGTTCTCAGGAGGGAGAGACCAATTTGTAACCTTCAGAGAAGCTTGTAAATTGTTCTTCAGGTTACGCCCTAGATCCTCCGGCGGTGAGGAACAACGGGTGGGCATTGTAATTTCTCTCCTGCAAGGAGATCCGCAGAGCTTGGGCTTTCTCCTTACCATCAGACTCTCCGGCCCTACGATCTGTGGAGGAGTTTTTGAAGCCTTGGGTCTCGTATATGATGACCCGGACAGGGTCTCACTGGCTGAATCTAAGCTACGTAGACTTCGGCAAGAGAACCGGTCAGCTGAACTATATTGTTCCGAATTCCGTAGGTGGGCTACTAATACATTATGGAACGACTCGGCCCTTAGGAGTCAGTTCTGCCAGGGGTTGTCTGAAAAATTAAAAGACGCGCTAGCGGTATACGAGGTCCCTGGGTCTCTTGAGGCTGCTATGTCTCTGTCCATAAGAATCGACAGACGACTCAGGGAGAGACTATTAAATTCTACAGAGGCCTCTATAGGGCAGGGATCGGTTTGTTGTGATCCAGTCGAACCAATGCAAATAGGGGCGCCACTAGACGGGTGAATCCTCCTAAGGTCCGCCATAGGTCAGAGGTTTGTTTTCGTTGTGGGGAGGGGTCATTTTGTGAAGGTATGTCCCTCAGAACCCAAGAGATCACAAACAAAGGAGCCGCGGAAAACTAGAGTCCCCAGACTGTGCGGAGGATAACAGTCTGGGCGTATTCGCTTCCTCCATACGCATGTCTCAGTTTTTGTTGTCCGCTACCGTTGTGGCGGGCAATATGACTGAGATCTGTTCCGTCTTTTTGGACAGTGGGGCGGGGGTCAACTTGGTGGATTCACGGTTTGCTCAGGCTCTGGGTTTTACTCCGGAACCGGTACGCAGAACTATTCCTGTTTTTGCCATCGACTCCTCCCCTCTTACTCAGAGAGAGTTAACTCAGGTCATCCATAATATCCATCTGCAGGTAGGGGACCTCCATAAAGAGCATATCTCTTGTTATGTCCTGGACGGTCTTCCGGCTCCTATGGTATTGGGGCTTCCCTGGCTGGTGACTCACAATCCAGTGGTGGATTGGCAGGCCGGGAGATTGTGGAGTGAAGTGAACATTGTAAGGACAACTGCTTGAGTAGTAGGTGCTCAACACTCTCTGTAACATCTCTACCTTCCTTTCTGTCAGATTTTATGGATGTGTTCTCTGAGAAGGGTTGTCAGGGGTTACCACCTCATCGTCCATATGATTGCCCAATTAATCTGTTACCTGGGGCAAAACTACCTAAAACCCGGTTATACAATCTTTCCGGCCCGGAGAGGAAGGCTATGAAAGATTATATTTCGGAGAGTTTGGCTAAGGGACACACCAGACCCTCTTCTTCACCCGTGGCTGCAGGGTTCTTTTTCGTTAAAAAGAAAGATGGGGGCCTCCGTCCTTGCCTGGATTTCCGGGAATTAAACCGGACAACTATCCGAGACCCCTATCCTCTTCCTCTCATTCCCGACCTCTTTAATCAGGTTGCTGGTGCTAAATGGTTCTCCAAAATGGATCTCAGAGGAGCCTATAACCTGGTTCGCATCAAAGAGGGGGATGAGTGGAAGACGGCTTTAATACTCCGGAAGGGCATTATGAAAATCTGGTCATGCCATTTGGTCTTACTAATGCGCCTGCGGTGTTCCAACTTTTTGTCAACGATATTTTTAGTCACCTTATCGGGAGATTTGTTGTGATATATCTTGATGACATCCTGGTCTATTCTCCGGATCTGGATACACATAAGATCCATGTGAGACAAGTGCTGCAGATATTAAGGGCCAACAAATTGTTTGCCAAATTAGAGAAATGTGTGTTCGCCGTAAAAGAACTGCCATTTATGGGGTATGTGTTGTCAGATTCAGGTTTCCGCATGGATCCAGAGAAAGTCCGGGCAATTATGGACTGGGATCTGCCTGAGAACCTGAAGGCATTGCAACGCTTCCTGGGGTTTGTCAATTTTTATAGAAAGTTTATAAAGAACTATTCCTTGGTGGTCAAACCACTGACGGACATGACCAGAAAGGGATCCGATTTTTCCAAATGGTCACATGCAGCCAAAACTGCCTTTACATCTCTGAAGGAAAGATTCACCTCTGCTCCTATTCTCATACAGCCAGATGTCTCGCTTCCTTTTATTGTAGAGGTTGACGCATCAGAGGTGGGGGTGGGAGCGGTACTATCTCAGGGCCCGTCCCCTGGTGAATGGCGTCCGTGTGCTTTCTTTTCGAAGAAATTGTTTACTACAGAAAGGAACTATGACATTGGCAGCAGGGAACTTTTGGCTATTAAGTTGGCCTTAGAGGAGTGGCGTCATTTTTTGGAGGGAGCGGTTCATCCCGTCACAGTGATTACTGATCACAAAAACATAGTATATCTGGAGTCTGCTGAACGTCTCACCCCTAGACAGGCTCGAAGGTCGTTATTTTTTACTAGGTTTAATTTTGTAATAACCTATCGCCCGGGGGCAAAAAATACTAAGGCGGATGCATTGTCTCGAAGTTTTCCTGGAGGTGGTGATGATGATGTTCCAGAGCCTATTTTGCAAAGGGGGGTGGTGGTCTCTGCATTACACTCAGGTTTAGAGGGGAGGGTGTTGGAAGCTCAGGGGGACGCCCCGCCCAGGTCTCACACACACAAAGGTTTATTTTTTCTGCATCTGTATGTCCGTTCCTCAGCATCCACAATAAAAATTTAGAATTTGCCTGAGCAATTCATTTAAAGGAGTGGTGGGGTCATGACCATTTTTTTATATCATATTGTATATGTACTAGTATGTTTTGTGGCTTGTGGAGGTTTGTATTAGCAATTTAATTGGTGAAACACAATTTGGTGACAGCCTATTTAAATTAAAACATATAGTATTTCTAATTTTGGTGGATTTTCTATGAATTCGGTTGACTTGATGTTACTGAGATATTTTTATTAATACTTTTTATATTTCTTTTTCCAGGTGAAGACTTGATGAAAGGCACAGACAGAAATCTAAGTTTATCTCCTTTTTATGTATTAGAAGATAATCCATCACACGTTGGCAGTAATAGACATAGACTGGGAGAGATGTTTGCAAGTTCTGAGAATTTATCTATGTACAAGAAAAATTACAAAGATGAAAGTCCATTTATAGTTTCAGAATGTGATAAAATGATTACAGAGGAATCAAGTCTTGTTAAACAGCAGAGAATTCACACAACAGAGATGCAGTTTTCATGTCTGAAATGCGGGAAGTTGTTCAAACGTAAACAACATCTGGAGATACATGAGAGAACTCACACAGGAGAGAAGCCATATCCATGCTCAGAATGTGGGAAATGTTTTACTCAAAAATCACATCTTGTTCAACATCTCAGAACTCACACAGGAGAGAATCCATTTCCATGTCCTGAGTGTGGGAAGTGTTTTAGCCACAAATCAAATCTTGATATACATCTGAGAATTCACACAGGGGAGAAGCCATTTTCATGTCCTGAGTGTGAGAAATGTTTCACTGAGAAATCAACTCTTGTGAAACATCAGAGAATTCACACAGGGGAGAGGCCATTTTCATGTCCTGAATGTAAGAAATGTTTCACTGAGAAATCAACTCTTGTGAAACATCTGAAAATTCACACAGGGGAGAGGCCATTTTCGTGTTCAGAATGTGGGGTTTTTTTAGCGGAAATCACATCTAGCTGACCATCAAAGAACTCACACAGGGGAGAAGCCATCTTCATGTCCTGAGTGTGGAAAGTGTTTTATCCAGAAATCAAATCTTGTGAATCATCAGAAAATTCACTCAGGAAAGAAGCCATTTTCATGCCCTGAATGTGAGAAATGTTTCATCGAGAAATCAACTCTTGTGAATCATCAGAGAATTCACACAGGGGAAAAGCCATTTCCATGTCCTGAATGTGAGAAATGTTTCATCGAGAAATCAACTCTTGTGAGACATCTCAATTCCTCATTCATGTCCTGAATGTGGAAAATATTTTAGCCATAAATCAGCTCTTGTGATACATTTGAGAATTCACACAGGGGAAAAGCCATATTCATGTTCAGAATGTGGAGAATGTTGTAGACATTACTCAAAATATGTAAAACATCTAAGATCACATCAGGGAGAATCTATAGATGTGTAAAGTCTAGGGAAATAAATAATACAGTTTTAGAACTTGTGGCACATCAGTGAGCTCACACATACTCTGTTTGTTGGAAATCTAGCAGTTATGGAGGTCCATTGTAGGATCTGCTGACTCAGGATGGCGTCTAATACATAACTTAAATATGTTCCAGTACTGGAAAACAACTCTTGGGTTTTGGTAATTCTGTCAAATTTACTTCTGGTTATGTGAAGTTATACTCTATCGATTGGAGAGGGGAGAACTATTAGATTAATGGGGTCTTACTGCTTAGCCTATTATAAGAATGAGTACACCGTGACCAATGGAGCCCCTCAAAAGGAACATAGTGTCTAGTCGGGGGTGCAAGCAGCTGGTGCATTAATTTTATGAGATTTCTGGAGATAGCTAAGCACTGTATTTCATTGGACACGTCATCTCCTTAATTCCCTGATGTTTTTGAAGTATTAAAATGTATTTCAAATAAAATAAATGGTATAGTTTTATTAAGAATGTGTTTTTATAATGTAATAGACATTTCACAAAATAGATGGTGATTTAGTAAAAGACTATCTGGAAAGGGGTTAGATCAATGACTAGGGAAATCAGGGGGGAAGAGGAGAGCAAGGTATAGAAGCATTCTATAAACCCCAGAACAAATGCAGATCAATTTATGCTACCTAATCCCAGAGGAGGTTTGGCTCCTGCATTTGGCTTACAATAAGTAATCGAAATAACTGACAGAAGTGTGAACTCAGCTTTACAGGTCAATTTTATTGTCAGCTCTAATTTTTTGGTGTGGACTTAACCATGCAAAGGCCAAAGTTTCAAGTAGTGGCGCAATGGCATTGAGGTGTCGGCAGTAAGGTTCTGTTCACATCGCTGTTTATTTTTACGATCTTCTGATCTGTCAGAAGAGCAGCCCAAAAAAAAAACTGGATCATGTATTTTGAGCATCTACCTTCAAGCCTTCAGTATTTGGTCAGCATTTTATTGGCATTTGTATCTCAAAAACAGAAGTGAGCCCAAAACAGATGTAATATGTTATGGCGATATTTGCATGTCTTCTGTGTTTTTGACCCACTCCTGCTTTTGGCTACCAAATTATGATAAAATCCTGATGCAAAATACTGATCGTGTGATTTAGAGGCCTTATAGATGCTCAAACAACAGAACTTGTTCTATTTGTTAGTTTTCTATTCTTTCTATGGATCAGAAAAACAGAAAAAGAAATGGTGATGTTAACATGGCCAAACAAGCACACCAGGGGCCATGTAACAGACTGGTGAGGGTGGAAACAGCATGAAGAGTTACAATAGTGGCCCCATAACAGAGTGGGGTGGGTGCAACAGCAGTAGCAGTAACGGTACAGGATGGTGGCAGATCACAGTAGGAGCAGATGGCAGTAGAAGCAGCAGGAGTGTGGCATCAGGCAGGTGGCAGCATCAGACTAGTGGCAGCAGCACTTGAGCAAAAGTAATGTGCCATTTGCCACAATGTTCCAGTGTGGTGGCACACTACAGTCAGATCATTACCTCTAGAATGATTTAGCCTGTTGCATCAGGCTCCGTTGTCTGGAAATCAAGGTTGATCCACTCCTGATTCATCTTTAGAAATGTTAGTCTTTCAACACTTTGTGTTTAATGGCAAGTTAACTTTGGGGTAAATATGCCACCCTCCACACTAAACACCTGCTCTGACACCACACTACTGGCAATGCAGCAAAGCTTGTCCATGGCAATCCTGACCAGTTGCGGACGCAATTTAAGTTTGTTTGTCCAATTCAATCTAGGATCTGGGGCGACAGTATGCAAAGTTTACATACAAACACAGAAATGCCACAGCACTCTGCAACCAGCACTCTGTCCTGCCTCTATGCTAGAAGATATCAGAGGTCGTTGGTGTACATTTTGATCAAAAGTAATAAGCCACTCGCCACGTCAAGGCCGCTTCTATGAGTGGTCCTAATGCTAAATCCTACCTGTTATGGGTCACAACAGCCACATAGAATCCAGGGAGTGCGGGCCCAGCATGCATACTCGGATCAACCATGCTTATTAACTCTTTCTCGTGCCATAACAGCCTCCATTAGATCCAGGGATGCAGTACCAACATGCATGCTGAGCCCACAATATATACTCATCCTGGAGCCAGATGGTTACTAGCAGGATGGTCGCACTCCCTGGATTCTATGTGGCTGTTGTGACCCATAACAGCTAGGATTTAGCGTTAGGACCACTCATAGAGGCGGCCTTGACGTGGCGAGTGGCTTATTACTTTTTGATCAAAATGTACACCCACGACCTCTAATAGCTTCTAGCATAGAGGCAGGGCAGAGTGCTGGTTGCAGAGTGCTGTGGCATTTCTGTGTTTGTATGTATATTTTGCCGTGGCTGCGTGCACCTGCATACAGGGACGTGCTGACTGACCCCCCTTGTGTTTCTGTTTAGTATGCAAAGTATGTCACCAAGTGCTGGTCCAGGTTCCGCTCTATGTCCTGCTGCAGTGTGGTTTTGTCACGACTGTGACTGATCCAGATAGGTCTGGGAAGAGAAGGTCGCAGCGTCTTTCTACTCGCGATAGCTTGTGAGTTTGCTCCGTGGTTCAGGGTATGTCACCCGGGTTTTGCCTAGTGAACCTTTTTGTCCTGACTGGGAGTTTGTAGGCATTCTTCTCAGGTGAGTGCTGTCTGCCACTCCCAGCTACTATATTAGTTTCAGTTTCACTTGCAGTCATTGCCAGATATAGTTCTTACTTCCAGTGCTATTCTGACCTTTGAAGGAGATCGTTTGACGGTATTGCTGTGGAGCTCTTGTCTGGCGTGGACTGTCGTTATTGGGATCATCTTCTCTGCTCGTGACTGGATAAGTCTATCTCTGCTGGAGATTGTTTGTTTGTTGCTGTCTTCCCCTGTCTTCCCCTGTTGTTCTCCTAGACATGAGTGATGGTGACTAGAGGTCCCATCTGCCTTTCCCCAGTCTAGTCTTCTGAGGGTGACTCAGGGTTTAGGCATCCTGCTCGCCGCACGGGTTCACACCCCGTCTAGGGTATCAGGGCAGACAGGTGCCACCTTAGGGTTTGTCAGGGGTGGTCGTTCTATTTCCCATCCGTAGATAAGGGTCCCCCTTCTCCTCCGTCTGGTGCGACACGACCGCTGCTGGGATAGCGGTCGTGACTAGTGTTGAGCGAACAGTTCGAGAATAGTTCGGGTTCGTACCGAATTTTGGGGTGTCCGTGACACGGACCCGAACCCGGACATTTTCAAAAAAGTTCGGGTTCGGGTTTGGTGTTCGTCGATTACTTCCCGCTTTCTGAAGGGCTGCACAGCAGCCAATCAGCTAGCGTTTTACTTCTTGCCCTAAGAGCACATCACAGCCATGCCTACTAATGGCATGGCTGTGATTTGCCAAGTGCAGCATGTGACCCAGCCTCTATTTAAGCTGGAGTCACGTAGCGCCGCACGTCACACTGCTCTGATTAGTGTAGGGAGAGGACGCAGCTTCTATCAGGGCGAGATTAGGCAGGTTAAAGTCAGCAACAGCACCTAATGAACGGATCAATTTACAGCTGAGAATCATTGAACTTATGCTAGTTACTTGCTCGCTGGTTTTTAGGCTGCACAGAGCGTTTTTCTGTCACTTATTTTCTGGGTTGATCGGCGCCCATTTTGTGACTTGTGGTGCGCCAGAAGAAGCTGCCACCAAGTCCATCAATCCATCAATACTAGTTTTTTTTTTTTTGCTATATCCTACATCAGGGGCTTGGCTGTGCTAATTTTCACCCCTAGAAACTCAGCAAAGAAATTTCTATATTTTATTAAGGGGTTAAATACAATTGCCCAAATACCAATCCCCTAAATCTGGTGTTCCAGCTTTGGCTAGACAAGTATAATACTGTCTGCTGTCTGGCAAAGGATAGATTATTTTCTGGGGTTAAATTCAATTGCCAAAATAGCAATACCATAAATCAGTGGTTTCAGCTGTGGCTGGCAAAATAGAATAGTGTCCGAGGTAACGCACACACGTACAGACGCACGTACACGATTCTTGAATATTTGTATTATTGCGATAATAAAACTAACAGTGTAAAGTTGACTGTATTGCTCTAAGTTATATTCGCGTACTAATGTAACTTCTATTACAGCACACCAATACTAAAACTGACTAAGAGACAGCTTTAAGTTCTATTCGAACGCGATTGCAACTTTGGAACTTAAAGTGGTGTACGATTTTAAAAGTTGAGTACTAAAAGTTGGAATCGCAATGCGATTCTTATGTATTTGCTTAATCGCATTGCGATTACAACTTTGAGCTACCGATCACAATGGGAACGCCTCCTCCAGTAGAATGTACTGTCGGATGTGAGAATTAAGTTGAAATCGCAATGTGATTATTATATATCTGTTTAATCGCATTGCCGTTTCAACTTAGCATTGCTAAATAATTCCATCCATATTCGTTAACTTACTGAATCAGTAAGTTAACGATATGGATGGAATTATTTAGCAATGCTAAGTTGAAATCGCAATGCGATTAAGCAAATATATAAGAATCGCATTGCGATTTCAACTTAATTCTCAGATCCGACAGTACATTCTACTGGAGGAGGCATTCCCATGGTGATCGTTAGCTCAAAGTTGTAATCGCAATGCGTTTATTGCGGTATATTATCCCTCTGGGTGTCTTTTACAGCCTTTTTAGTGCCCAAAAGTTCGAGTCCCCATTGACTTCTATGGGGTTCGGGTTCGGGATGAAGTTCGGGTTAAGTTCGGATCACGAACCCGGACATTTTCCGGAAGTTCGGCCGAACCTCTCGAACCCGAACATCCAGGTGTTCGCTCATCTCTAGTCGTGACAGTATATCTGGCCTTTTAAAAAAAAAAAAGTGACATTTCCTTTTTTTTTTTTTTTGCTTGCTGTTTTGCTTTGTATTTTTCTGTTCCACTATGGATCCGGTTACGGTTTTGGCGAAACAATTACAGGGATTATCCCTTGAAGTGGCAGGATTAAAAGCAACAGTGCTGCAGCAGCAGCAGCAATCCTTGGGTTCCACCGTTGCTACGGGAAACCAAGGTACTCCTGAGCCAAAAGTGGCTTTTCCTGACAGGTTCTCAGGAGGGAGAGACCAATTTGTAACCTTCAGAGAAGCTTGTAAATTGTTCTTCAGGTTACGCCCTAGATCCTCCGGCGGTGAGGAACAACGGGTGGGCATTGTAATTTCTCTCCTGCAAGGAGATCCGCAGGCTTGGGCTTTCTCCTTACCATCAGACTCTCCGTCCTTACGATCTGTGGAGGAGTTTTTTGAAGCCTTGGGTCTCGTATATGATGACCCGGACAGGGTCTCACTGGCTGAATCTAAGCTACGTAGACTTCGGCAAGAGAACCGGTCAGCTGAACTATATTGTTCCGAATTCCGTAGGTGGGCTACTAATACATTATGGAACGACTCGGCCCTTAGGAGTCAGTTCTGCCAGGGGTTGTCTGAAAAATTAAAAGACGCGCTAGCGGTATACGAGGTCCCTGGGTCTCTTGAGGCTGCTATGTCTCTGTCCATAAGAATCGACAGACGACTCAGGGAGAGACTATTAAATTCTACAGAGGCCTCTATAGGGCAGGGATCGGTTTGTTGTGATCCAGTCGAACCAATGCAAATAGGGGGCGCCCCAGACTGTGCGGAGGATAACAGTCTGGGCGTATTCGTTTCCTCCATACGCATGTCTCAGTTTTTGTTGTCCGCTACCGTTGTGGCGGGCAATATGACTGAGATCTGTTCCGTCTTTTTGGACAGTGGGGCGGGGGTCAACTTGGTGGATTCACGGTTTGCTCAGGCTCTGGGTTTTACTCCGGAACCGGTACGCAGAACTATTCCTGTTTCTGCCATCGACTCCTCCCCTCTTACTCAGAGAGAGTTAATTTAGGTCATCCATAATATCCATCTGCAGGTAGGGGACCTCCATAAAGAGCATATCTCTTGTTATGTCCTGGACGGTCTTCCGGCTCCTATGGTATTGGGGCTTCCCTGGCTGGTGACTCACAATCCAGTGGTGGATTGGCAGGCCGGGGAGATTGTGGAGTGAAGTGAACATTGTAAGGACAACTGCTTGAGTAGTAGGTGCTCAACACTCTCTGTAACATCTCTACCTTCCTTTCTGTCAGATTTTATGGATGTGTTCTCTGAGAAGGGTTGTCAGGGGTTACCACCTCATCGTCCATATGATTGCCCAATTAATCTGTTACCTGGGGCAAAACTACCTAAAACCCGGTTATACAATCTTTCCGGCCCGGAGAGGAAGGCTATGAAAGATTATATTTCGGAGAGTTTGGCTAAGGGACACACCAGACCCTCTTCTTCACCCGTGGCTGCAGGGTTCTTTTTCGTTAAAAAGAAAGATGGGGGCCTCCGTCCTTGCCTGGATTTCCGGGAATTAAACCGGATAACTATCCGAGACCCCTATCCTCTTCCTCTCATTCCCGACCTCTTTAATCAGGTTGCTGGTGCTAAATGGTTCTCCAAAATGGATCTCAGAGGAGCCTATAACCTGGTTCGCATCAAAGAGGGGGATGAGTGGAAGACGGCTTTTAATACTCCAGAAGGGCATTATGAAAATCTGGTCATGCCATTTGGTCTTACTAATGCGCCTGCGGTGTTCCAACATTTTGTCAACGATATTTTTAGTCACCTTATCGGGAGATTTGTTGTGATATATCTTGATGACATCCTGGTCTATTCTCCGGATCTGGATACACATAAGATCCATGTGAGACAAGTGCTGCAGATATTAAGGGCCAACAAATTGTTTTCCAAATTAGAGAAATGTGTGTTCGCCGTAAAAGAACTGCCATTTCTGGGGTATGTGTTGTCAGATTCAGGTTTCCGCATGGATCCAGAGAAAGTCCGGGCAATTATGGACTGGGATCTGCCTGAGAACCTGAAGGCATTGCAACGCTTCCTGGGTTTTGTCAATTTTTATAGAAAGTTTATAAAGAACTATTCCTTGGTGGTCAAACCACTGACGGACATGACCAGAAAGGGATCCGATTTTTCCAAATGGTCACATGCAGCCAAAACTGCCTTTACATCTCTGAAGGAAAGATTCACCTCTGCTCCTATTCTCATACAGCCAGATGTCTCGCTTCCTTTTATTGTAGAGGTTGACGCATCAGAGGTGGGGGTGGGAGCGGTACTATCTCAGGGCCCGTCCCCTGGTGAATGGCGTCCGTGTGCTTTCTTTTCGAAGAAATTGTCTACTACAGAAAGGAACTATGACATTGGCAACAGGGAACTTTTGGCTATTAAGTTGGCCTTAGAGGAGTGGCGTCATTTTTTGGAGGGAGCGGTTCATCCCGTCACAGTGATTACTGATCACAAAAACATAGTATATCTGGAGTCTGCTAAACGTCTCACCCCTAGACAGGCTCGAAGGTCGTTATTTTTTACTAGGTTTAATTTTGTAATAACCTATCGCCCGGGGGCAAAAAATACTAAGGCGGATGCATTGTCTCGAAGTTTTCCTGGAGGGGGTGATGATGATGTTCCAGAGCCTATTTTGCAAAGGGGGGTGGTGGTCTCTGCATTACACTCAGGTTTAGAGGGGAGGGTGTTGGAAGCTCAGGGGGACGCCCCGGCCTCCTGCCCCTCGGGTAAACTGCTTGTGCCAGAAAATTTATGCCTGGAGATACTAAAAGAACACCATAACTCCGCACTGGCAGGACACCCAGGTAGTAAGGCAACCTCTGAATTAGTGTCTCGTCGGTTCTGGTGGCCTAAGTGGCGCCAGGAGGTGTTGAATTTTGTGTCTGCATGTCCTACCTGTGCTCGTTCTAAGGTGGATCATACTCGTCCGGCAGGGCGTCTTTTACCTCTGGCCATCCCCAACAGGCCTTGGACGCACCTATCAATGGATTTCATTACTGATCTACCAGTATCAGCGGGGAAGACTGTTATTCTTGTTGTTGTTGTTGACAGATTCAGTAAAATGGTGCACTTTATTGCTCTGACCGCATTGCCTAATGCTAACACACTGGCTCAGGTTTTTATTGACCACATCGTGAAGCTTCACGGGGTCCCTTCCGATATTGTTTCGGATCGTGGTACCCAATTTGTTTCTAAATTTTGGAAAGCTTTTTGTTCTCGTTTAGGGGTTCATCTGTCGTTTTCTTCATCTTTCCATCCACAGTCCAACGGTCAGACTGAACGTACCAATCAAAACCTAGAGACATATTTGAGATGCTTTGTTTCCGAAAATCAGGAGGAATGGTCATCTTATTTACCGTTAGCCGAGTTTGCCATTAATAATCGTCTTCAAGAATCCACTGATAAGTCACCATTTTTTGGTGCGTATGGTTTCCATCCTCAGTTTTGTACGTTTAGTGAGGGGGAGCAGTCTGGGATTCCCGAGGAGGAACGATTTGCGTCTTCACTTTCATCAGTGTGGCAGAGTGTGCAAGAAAGTTTGAAGAGAATTGGTGGTAGATACAAACGTGTGGCTGATAAGAAGCACTCTGAAGGTCCGGACCTTGGGGTGAATGACTTGGTGTGGTTGTCTACCAGAAATATCAAGTTGAAGGTTCCCTCATGGAAATTAGGTCCGAGATTTATTGGTCCTTATAGGGTAATTAAGATCATTAACCCGGTGGCTTTTCGTCTGGATCTACCTCAGACTCTAAGGATCCATAATGTCTTCCACAGATCTCTGCCTAAGAGATATGTAGAACCTCCTGAACCATTGCCACTACCGCCTCCACTGGTGGTTGGTGATGGCAGTCTTGAGTTTCAGGTAGAAAAGATTGTTGATTCACGATATGTTCGCCGCTCTCTTCAGTACCTGGTGCACTGGAAAGGTTATGGTTCCGAAGAGAGAATGTGGGTGCCAGCATCAGAGATAAAGGCGAACAGACTCATTCGGGCTTTTCATAGGTCCCACCCGGAGAGGCCTGGTCTTGAGGGTCCGGTGGCCCCTCGTAGAAAGGGGGGTACTGTCACGACTGTGACTGATCCAGATAGGTCTGGGAAGAGAAGGTCGCAGCGACTTGCTACTCGCGATAGCTTGTGAGTTTGCTCCGTGGTTCAGGGTATGTCATCCGGTGCGACACGACCGCTGCTGGGATAGCGGTCGTGACATGTTTCTTCCATAGGCGGGTGAAGAAAAGTGATCATTAGAGACTCAAGGCTTAAGTTGCTGCTGATGGAGCTGGTGCTGCTCCTGCCTCCCATTCCCCACCAGCAGTCATTGTGATGGAGCTTGAGCTCAGAGGGTCCCCCTGGTAAGATCTTCATGAGAATGGATGATGGGGCTCGTAGGCAGCAACCAACCAACAACAAAGGATGTTTCGATTGTAGTTCAGGTTTTCATCCCTCTCAGAAGGTATAAAAAAGGCCCCTATTTTGGACTGGTAGTGATGGTCTAACAGAGTGTAGAGGCACTAGTAATCCCTCTGCCAAATGGGGATAATGCATTATTTACTACACAATCAACTCAGCATGCATCTAGCGATTTTCTGAAGGGTCTTGGAGGGACTCCCTACCTCCATCTCCACTGTATCCTGCCACGGTCTGTCAGGTTTATCTGCGTTGTCTTTGTTGTCACCCTCCAGCTCCTCCTGCTCCTCTCGTTGGGCAGATAAACCACCTAGTTCTATATAGAATTCCTGGGCTTTTGTGTCCTCCTCCATCTCCTCCTCCGGTGCCAGTTCAGCCTCCACAGGGCTCAGGAGGCCGCGAGATACACTGTAGGCATCACGTCACCTGTCAACTCCTCAATCAAATTTATAAGCATCCCCTCAGTGAAGGATGTGAAGGAGTGGAATGACATCATTCATCATGTAGTCCTGGCGACTGACAAAGTGGTCTCCTCAAAATGCATGAGCAAATGGCAAGTGTCACACATGAGTTGCCACTGTGTAATGTTAAAGTTACACCGGGAAGAAGTCCTGTCCATCTGCATGATCAATAAATAATTTACGGCCTTCCTCTGCTCATATAGTCAGTCCAAGAAGTGGAAGGCAGGGTTTTAATATGTGGAAACATTGCATATGAGCCAATGTTTAGGAACATTCTGCCTTTGCAGGTCAAGAAGGGCATATTTTGTGCAGTAAAAGTGTCAGAAGTGCATGCAGTTTCCTGGCCATTTTCAAGATTTCTTACAATTGGGTGAAAGACTTCAGGACCCGTGTTACAACCAGATTAAAGATGTTCACCATGGAGGGTGCATGGCTCAGCCCTCATTGATACAGCTCCGAGATAATGATCTTAGCATTATTAGTGAGTATAATTCTGATCTTCAGTCAGCGAGGAGATAGCCAACATTTGTTTCTTGAAGGACGAGGAGCAGTTCCTCCTTGGTGTGACTCCGTTCACCTGGGATGACCAGGTGCAGAACCGCATGACAATGCCATGCTTTGCATAGGTGGAAGATGAAGAGGTAGAGAAGAACATTGGCACAGAACTCCCATGATTACAATGCGGAGGCAGCATTGCCATCACCTGGACAAGTTGCTATTGTGCCTGTGCCAGAACCACATTTACCCAGTAGGCTGTAAAGGACATATATTGTCCTTGTCCATAGTTATAGCTCCACATGTCAGCACTGGCATGAACTGTACAGTCAATTACTAGCCAAACTTCTGCTCAACAAATATGCACGAGGTTGGTACAGCTTTTTTTGAGAAGTAATGACTAGTGACGAGCATCAGGGGTCATATTCGAATTTGTGATATTTTGCGAATATTTTGTAGAATATTTGTCATATTCGCGAATATTCTAAAAAACTGAAATATAGCAATATGTTGAATATAGTGCTATATTTTGATTTTTTAGAATCTTCGTCATTTTTTTTCAATCTGAACACACATGATTCCTTACTGCTTCTTACTTGTGGGCCAATGTGAGAAGGCTAAACTATCTTAGTCAGTACTGAATTAGAATATTCTTCATTATTAGTTTATCTTATGCAAAAAAATCGGCAATTAAATATGTGCGTTAATAGAATAGAGAAAGAGCGTTAAGCAACTTTCCTATTGGGTTGGCTTGCTTGGTAGAATTGGAGAATATGTCGAATATATCGCTATATTCATAATACAAATATTTGCTGTTTTTTTTTCATCTGAACCCATTACATTTACTAATTGGTTCAGAGGAAAAAAAGACAAATATTTGTTTTTACGAATATATATCAAACTATGTTCTACATATTCGCGACTTCGAGCAAGCCAACCTAATAGGAAAGTTGCCTGTCTATGCCTAAACCCGCCCTTACTTGATTAACGTGCATATTACATAGCCTGTTTTTTGCATAAAATAAATAAAAATAATGAGGAATATTCTAATTCAATACATACTACAGTATTGCAGCCTTGTCACATTGGCACACAATGAAACAAGCAAGAAGCAGGCAGGTAATGGCTAGGTTCAGATGAAAAAAAAAAAAAGACAGATGCTCGTTTTAATGAATATATATCAACATATTCTAAATATTAGCAAATTATCGAAGTGCCGATATTTGTGAGAAAAATTCGCTATTCGAATATTCGCGCTCAACACTAGTAATGACGGTTTGGGACTCTCCACCTTGGGTGGGCACAAACCATCACTTCTCTGAAATATTCAGAGTCCACGATCTGGATAGGGAGGGACTGTAGTACCAGCAATGGCCAGATGCACATTCAGCTTCTGCACTGTTGGGTGAGTGCACGCATACTGTTGCCTTTTTGCAATCACCTCGGTGATTGACTGCTGGTGAAACTTTTGTCAAGGTGAAGGAGGAGTCTCAGGAGCTATAAATGAAGGGAAGGAGTGACAGCTTCCTTTTGCTGTGGTTAAGGAGCCCTGACTCCTGGAGATGGTGTGTGGGTCACTGGGAGTTGTAGCAGTTGCTGTGTTAGTGCCATGATTTTCCCAGGCCACTATATGGTGACGCTCTGTGTTTTTGACACAGGGCTGTGGTGCCAAAATTAGCACCCTTACCGTTATTCACCTTCTGCCCACATATCTTGCATTCCGCCATGCTAACATCCTCCAGTGACTTGATAAAAAAATTCCCACACTGCTGAGTATGGCATTTTACCCCCACAACTCCATGATGACTGCCTGCCGCTGCGTTTCTGAACCTGTGCACCACTAGTTGTTTCCTGACAGATGAGCTCCTGAGTAGCAGATGTCTACCTCGGGCACGTTTAGCTCCAGATCTCCCATTGCTTCCACCCTGCTGGATAATTGCTTCCACACTGCTGCTGTCTTATGGGCCTGTTGCCACCCTCAACCCCTGATAATGATGATGTCCCCAATCAAGTATCTGCATTGTTGCTGTTTTGCTCCTGGTGGTAGAACAATCTTTTTTTCTTATTGTATACTACAAATTACAACCTGTTCTCACATTCCGGAATAGCTCAGTGTGTTATTAGATTTATTCCCAAGTGAAAGGTCACTGGTTTGAATCCAGAACAATTGCCTATGTGCAGGGGCACGCTGCCATGGCTAGAAACCCAAAGAAAAAAAAGATATTGTAACAGCCCTCTGCAAACACAAATAAAGTACAATCATGCCATGATTCTAGAAAACATTCTGGTGCCACATTTTGTACAAAATTATTTGGGCCCGACTGCTAAACTTCAAGGCGATCTCTATAAGACGGGAACACTAAATACTGCCTGTTATGTGCCATAATCACCACCATAAAAATCAAGGCGTGTTGGTTCCATATGCATGCTGGGCCCACTCTGCTTTTTACCATTTTTGGTGCCATTAAATCCAGGGATGCAGGTACAAACATGCAGGCTGAGCCCACTCTATTCTTCTCCTGGTGCCAAATTAATTCTAATAAATACAATGAGAGCAGGTTAAAGCTTTATACTTCATCTGAAATCAGCCTATAGGACAGACAGGCTAGTCTGGGGTGCAAGACCAACTGGAGTCAGCCACACCTCCAGCTCCAGCACAACTGCAAAATAGGGGGTGGCACTTGAACTCCCTGAATTTAATGGGGGCCATTATGGCACTTACCAGGTACTATTTAGTGTTAGGTTCCCGTCTTATAGAGATCGCCTTGACATTTGGCAGACGGGCCTAAATAATTTTGTACAAAATGTATTTGCCTAGAATCTCAAATTTGCAAAGCAAGTATAGCATTAGCACTAGTGTTGAGCGAACCCGAACTGCAAAGTTCAGGTCCATACCAAACTTTAGAAGCCATCACAGCCATGCCTAGTAATGTCTTGGTTGTGATTGGCCGGTGCATCATGTGACCCAGCCTCTATAAAAGCTGGATCACGTGTAGCCCCGTCCATCAGCTGAGTAATGTAGGCAGGCTCGGACTGGCCCACAGGGGTACAGGGGAATCCCCCGGTGGGCCCCTGAGCAAGGTGGGCCCCTAGTCTCCCACTCCCTGCACAAGTGGCACATGTCACAGTAGATTTACTGCACTACATACATATATTCAATGTACAGCACCTCAACCAGCCTATGTTCATATAAAAAACTTGTTAAATTATTTATTATATTTGAATGTATCCATTGGGTGGGCCCCCAAAATAACTTTTACTGGTGGACCCTTGGTACCCCAGTCCGACACTGAATGTAGGGAAAAAAAGCAGGCAATACACCAGCTTTGTACCCTTGATACACAAATACAATCATTAAGCTGGCTGTTAATTCTATGGGTGACCTATAGCGATTTTTTGTGGGTGCGAGGCACCATTATTCTACCCCTGACACACAAATATAATAGTTCATCTGTATGTTAGTTCGGTGACATATACCCATTGTTTGTGTGAGGTACAAGTGCATTGCATACGTGATAGGAAAATTAATATAGTTCAATCCATTTGTTAGTTTGCTGGGTGACATATACCCATTTTTTGTGTGAGGTAGACATGACATGCTACCGATGTCTCTCGATTGTTCCTAATATCTGACAAGTAGCACGTCATGTCTGTGACCATCATGGCGGTAACACAGATGCACTCATGGTCCAAGGGATTGAACATGTTAAAAAAACCATTTGTGGTGGGGACATTGACATGATGCTACTCCCCAAGGAAATTCAATGGATCTTTAAGCTACGGATAGTGAGCCCCAAGGGACTAAATGAGGCAATCTCATACGTGTGCTTCATTTAATAAGGAGTGAGTCCCATATCATGAGGTGTCTATGTTACATAACATGTTAACTCTCTTTATTCCATCTCGGTCCGCTATGGATCATCTAACCAAATTTAATTATGTGGAATAATCTGCATGAGAATTACAGATATGTGTTCATATCCATATATGAGTGATCTGTATTCTACTACAGATCGCAGTATTACTTCAGTATCAGCCCTTACAGATAATGGTGCATACATATATGTTACATATACACACATTGGCTTTTTGATTGGCCTGATTCATCTTTAATATGCCACTTGAGGCTGCTACTGTCACTGACCTTTTCTGGTTAGTTTTGCTGTCTTCTAACCATTTATCGATCAGAGTGCTGTATTATGTTTTGTTGCGTTACTGACAATTTATTCATTTATCCGTCTGATTGGTTGCCTTTACACCAGTTTTATTACATCTCCACCATTGTCTGTGGTAAAAATACATATTTTAGATGAAAGAGAGAACGACAATTTCTTTTATTCAGTGTTTTGGTCAGTGATTTCCATTAGTGATTGTGAGTAGGCCGCAAAGAAAAATTCATCTTGCTTTATGGTAACAAATCAATTTTCCCTGAAATGGAGGTAAAAAAAAAATCATACATCATCCATTTGAGTGTCAAGAGGCCACCACAACCATCTTTATTGAACATCCGGGGCAAAATCTTGTGCTTAGTGACGTATGACGCCATCACGCTGGTCGGCATGATGACATCATACATCCCTGGTCCAGACATCACTAGTGATGAGCAGCAGGGGCAATATTCGAATTAGCGATATTTCGTGAATATTTGGGCGAATATTCGCCATATATTCGAGAATTCCTGAATTCGTGATCTCCAGTCATTATTTTCTTGATTGCGAAAATTTGCATATAAATGAGCATAAAAAATTCACATCAACTGGTATTAAAAAAAACTAATATTTGCAATTACGAATATATTTCGCGATATTATAAATATTCGCGATTTCTCGAAGTGCCGATATTCGCGATTAAAATTCTCAATTCGAATATTCGTGATCAATACTAGACATCACCTCCTTACTATCCAAAATCCCACAATGCCTATCTTGCAAATCATCCTTCTTCTCCTCTCGCTTTCTAAAACATGGATAAAACAGAATTCATCATGTTTCCCCCATCTTGCTCAACCACCCCAACAAACCTATCTATCACAATCAATGGCTGCACAATCTCCCCGGTCAACTAAGTGCGCTGCCTTGGAGTGACCTTGGATTCTGCCCTCTCCTTCCGACCACAAATCCAATCCCTTTCCACCACATTCCCTCATCATCTCCCGCCTAGACTACTGCAACGTTCTCCTCTGTGGCCTCCCATCTAGCACTCTCGCACCCCTCCTATCCTCAATTCTGCTGCCCGACTAATCCACCTCTCACCCTGTTACTCCTCTGCCTCTCCCCTCTGCCAGTCCCTGCACTGGCTCCCCATTGCCCAGCAAATTCAGTTCAAAATACTAACAATACATACAAGGCCGAATGAGGAGAAGTTTTCTGTGGCACTCCGAGATGCTCCCTATGTCCAGCTGTGGCCTCTTATCAGCAACTCCCTCACTCCCTATAAAAAATCGCTTCAAGTGGTGCTCAGTCCCGATGATAGTAACAGTTCATGAAGTGTATACGATAACGAAGAAAGAATAGCCGTGTCGGCACTCACCAATCGATGCGTTTATTTGTTTGTAGTAGTCATCTAGCAAACTTCGGCAGTATGGGGCAGACCGCCTTGGCATGGACGCCCGCAACAGGCGACGGCCGTTTCGCGCAACCGCGCTTCCTCAGGCACTGACGTGGAGACGTACACTGCTCCTCCTCCTTATGACGGCAGGTCTGCGTGTTGCTAAGCATCCAACAGACGCTGCCCCGATACATAAGGTAATAACATATAAGCGGACGTACACATTAATAGATGCAACACGGATTCAGCACAAATTTATAATTACAGAAACATATTCAGATCTATTCTGTCGTTCATCCCTAGGTCACCTGTAGCCTGGGTGCGCAATATCCATCTCGCCTCCCGTTGTAATAGGAGGCGGTGTCTATCGCCTCCTCTGAGTGGAGGTTTAACCAATTCCAGACCACAATGGACTGTATGGAAATGGTCAATGACTCTGGGGCAGCCCTTTCCAGAGTTATTAGAGTTCACGTGTTCTCTAATTCTTTCAAAAAGGCACCTTATTGTCTTACCAATATAAAAACGTCCGCACTCGCAAAACAAGGCGTACACTACGAACGTACTTTTACAAATGATAAAACAATTCACCCTGTGGCTGACCACAGAGACACTGACCAACCTCCTTTGATTGTTATATTTACACATGGAGCAGCTCCCGCATTTGAAATAACCAATTTCGAGAGACGTCAGGGTGGAAATGGCTGGACACCAACTTATTTCTCAAAGTGGGGCTCCTACAGAAAGCAATTATAGGTCTGGAACTAGTAACAGCGTCCAAATCAGTGTCCCGTTTCAAAATGTCCCAGTTTTTATAAATGGATGCACGTATATGCTCTGCCATAGAAGTATAATTAAATGACAGAACAAACTGGTTGTTTCCCTTTTTCCTCTTTCCTCTATCTTCTGCCCCCCTGTCTTTCTCACCTTTTCCGGCTTTTTTGCCATATACGAGACTCAAATACGTATGTTCGTTACCTACTCTTTCCATATCCTGTGTAGTTACCCTTTCGGGATATCCTCTACTTATGAGGCGCTCTTTTAGCTCTGTTGCTTGTTTCCAATATCCACTGTCAGTACTGTTAAGTCGGCGTAACCTCAGAAATTGACCATACGGTACCGATTTCTTTTTTTTTTTTTTTTTTAACTTTTATTGCAACCATGATTGAATACAAAAGCCATCAAAAAAGAAGGAAGTAATTCATGATTGTTACAATATTTTTCATCCCCTTCCCCCACCCCTGTAGACGCCGATGCACTCCCACAGACCACCGCTTCCTAATATCCATCACCCGCCAATGACTTAATTATTCCGTAATTTCTCATAAATTGAAATCCGGTACATTAACTGTTCCCATTCTGCGAGGGACGGCAGCACCTCTGTGCCCCAGTATCTAACCAACAACACTTTTGCCACCAAACAGCCTTTTAGCCATTCCCGCTTAATATTCCCTCTGATATTGTCCTCCAATCCTAGGCCTAAAATTACTGACTTACAGTCTGGCGTCCAACTCCTACCAATCGTCTTGAAGACAGATCTCGTGATCTGTCCCCAGAACTTCTGGACCTCTCCACATCCCCAAAGGAGATGGAGGAGTCCGCGTCTTTATGTCCACATTTCCAACATTGAGCCGGGCGGCCCCTGGGGCTCATTTTGTTCAGCAATCTGGGGAATAGTATAATTCGTGTACTATTTTAAACTGGATTAATCTATAGTTTATTGACTGGGTAGCATGCCTTATGTTTTTAAAAATCTCTGGCCAACACCTCTCTGATACTCCTAACACAGCCTTCCATTTTCTAGTGCTTCTAAATACCGTGACTCTCCCGAGTGCCCCCTTAGTTTACTATATATCTGTGATATCTTATACCTCACCTCCTTATTATTCGAGACACAATATTCCATGAATTCATCCCCTTGTACCTTTAATAACCCTTTATTAACCGTACTCTCATATGCAGATTTAAGCTGAGTGAATTTAAACGTATCCATAAACGTGCATTGTTCCCCCATCAACTCATTCACCCTCTTAAGCCCACTAGGACCTACAATATCTGACACTTTCGTAATTCCCTTTTAGTCCAAAATCCTACCTCTTTTATTTTAGCAAATTCCACCAATTGCCGATTATTCCATAATTCTGTAAATGGAAGTGCACCGAAATCTCTAATATATTTTTAACTCTGTGCCATACTTTTGAAGTGACCATTTTATTTTACATAGAGTATCTTTTTCCCCATACGACCAGATTCCAATTCTGCAAACACCTTACCCATTTGACCGCCCCTCTGCAACCAAATATTTCAGAAATCTCTTATTCCCTACCCCCATACATCTTTTCAGCTGTGCACTAAAGAAATAGCCCTGAAGCCAGGGTACCGCCAACCCTCCATCTTTTTCAGCCAACCACAGAAATTTTTGCTTCATACGGACCTTTTTCCTCCCCCAAATTAAATCATTGAGTATTCTTTCCAATTGATAGAAGAACCGATCCTCTATCCATAACAAGGACACCGTGATTGGATAGAGTACCATCGGGAGGATTACTGACTTAATCAACACTATCCTATCAGCTTGAGACAATGGTAAGTCCCCCCATATTCTGACCTTCGCCTTCACCTTTTCTAGGAGTGGGTACAGATTTAATTAATTAAAGCTCTCTAATTTCGCCCCTAACTTCACGCCTAAATATTCTATATGATCTGTAACTTGTAGAACCCTAATGTTACTCTCAACCCCCAGGGGTGGCCGGCTCAGTGGCAACAATGCGGTTTTATTCCAATTAATTCTCAGCCCCGCAAGGCTCCCATATTCCTCAATGACCTCCATAACTCTTGGAATTGCCTGCCCTCCATCCCGCAGGAACATTAGCAAATCATCTGCGTAGAGGCTCAGCTTGTCCGCCCCTCCTCCACTCCGAACCCAATGATGCTTCCATCCTGCCTGATCTTCTCAGCTAAAGGTTCGATACTTAAGGCGAAGAGCAGAGGGGAGAGCGGACAGCCCTGCCTCGCACCCGGTTCAGATCTATCCTCCTAGAGTTACCCCCATTTACCCTCACCACTGCACTGGGATGACCATAGAGCATTTTAACCATTCCTATATAGTAATCCCCCAAACCAAAACGGGACATCACTTCCCACAGGAAGGGCCACTCCACCCTGTCAAACGCCTTAACCGCGTCTAATGACAGGATGGAGTGGTCCCCGCCCCCCTCAATCCGCAGTCCCAGGAGAGCCCTAACCAAGCTGTCCTGAATCTGCCTCCCGGGAACAAAGCCCGTCTGATCCTCATGAATCAAGGAGGCGGCCACAGTCCTCAATCGATTTGCCAATATCTTGGCTAAAATTTTATAATCTGCGTTCAGCAGCGAGATCGGCCTATAAGAACCGACCTCGCCGCTGCACTTACCCTTTTTTAATATGAGGACTATCACCGCCTCATCAAAAGACGGGGGAAGTTTTCCACACTTAACTGACCGATTTCTTAACGGAGTATGGATGGTGGCTGTCGTGGCGGAGCAAGGAGTTGGTCGCCGTGAGCTTCCTGAAGCCCTCTGTGACCAGCCTGTCGCTCCCAGCCCGGACAGCCACGTCCAAAAACTCCAAATGATCACCCCCGAATTGCATGGTAAACTTCATACCCATGTCATTCGAATTCAAGTACATCAAGAATTCTTCACATTGCACTCTTGGGCCTGACCATACCATAAAAATATCGTCAACAAAACGAAAAAACGCTTTTATATAACCCACATATGGATTCCTGGGGGAAAATACATAACGATCTTCAAGTCTAGCTAAATATAAATTAGCAAATGTGCAAGATACGGGGGTCCCCATGGCCGTGCCAAGCTTTTGTCTATACCACTTGGCATTAAACATAAATACATTGTTCACAAGGATAAATCGAAGGGAATCACTCACAAAATCGCAGAACCGGTCACTTTTACCGGCATTCTGTACAATGACGCGGATCGCCTCCACACCCGCATCGTGTGGGATGCGGGTGTAGAGGCTCTCCACGTCAAATGACACCATCTGATACCCCTCCTGCCACACCACCGCTTGTAGTGATCGCAGAAAATCACTAGTATCCTTGATATACGCTGGTGCGCTGGTTAACAAGGTTCTCAGTAACCAGTCTATGTATTTGGATAATGCTTCAGTGACCGATCCGACCCCCGAGACGATCGGGCGGCCCGGGGGCCGGTCCAGGCACTTATGTATTTTCGGCAAAAAATACCAACACGGGCGAGAGGGGTAAGATGGAACCAATTGATCAAAAATCTTCTTATTTAACAGACCAACCTCGATATATCCGTGAACAAGGTCAATCAATTGTTGTAATATCTCCGGCGTGGGGTCCCCCCGTATCTGCTCATACACTGTGGGATCTCCTATTTGTCTCATGGATTCCTCATAATAATAAGTTCTTAACATCAACACTACATTTCCCCCTTTGTCCGCTGGTTTCACAACGATGTCCCTCTGCTCACGTAGCCAGTTCAACGCTTGTAATTCCACCTGGCTGATATTCAAATCCTCTCTGGGGTATAAAACAGCACGTACATCCCTTAATACCTGTTGATAAAAAATATCGATGCTACTCCCAGTAGGACAAGGGGGGCAAAACGTAGATCTAATCCCACCTCAAAACTGTTCAATTTCGACCACCGCTGGGGCTTGTGTTTCAAGGCACTCCTCACTCAATAATTGTAATCGTTGCGGGCGTCCACGCCAAGGCGGTCTGCCCCATACTGCCGAAGTTTGCTAGATGACTACTACAAACAAATAAACGCATTGATTGGTGAGTGTCGTCCCGGCTATTCTTTCTTCGTTATCGTATACATAAAAGGCCGTCCACAACCTGTCCCCTCCATACATCTCTGAGCAACTTTCCCCACACACAATCTCCGATCCTCACAAGACTTACTTCTCTCCTCTTATCACCTCTTCCTACAATCGCCTCCAAGATTTCTCCCATGCCCCCCCCCACACTCTGGAACACGTCAACCCAACATATCAGACTCTCACCTACAGTGGAATCCTTCAAAAGAAACCTGAAAACCCACCTCTTCAGACAATCTTACAACCAATGACCTTGCTGCCCCTATTCTGCCATGAGCAGCTTTACCCTCTCCTACTGTGTCCTTCTCCCATACCATGTAGATTGTAAGCCCTCACGGGCAGGGCCCTCTCTCCTTCTGTACCAGTCTGTATCTAGTCTTGTTGTTGCTTAGTGCAATTGTCTGTATTATGTATGTGCACCTTTTATCATATGTACAGCTCTATAGAATAAAGTACACTTTAATAATAATAACTAATAATAATATTAATAATAATAATTGCTGTATTTAACCCTTCATTAATACATATTTAACTATATATATTGTGAGGCAGTGACAGGCCTCATGGCTGATAGAAGAGAGGAATGGCAGGATTATCCATCTCTTTCCCATCAGTGGGCAGGTCTGAGGCAGCAACAGGTGCCACAATCAAGAGAGCATAAAGCTGTCCTCACAGTGAGATGGGTGTGTCCTGTGAGGTACAGAAGCCTGGAGTGGTTCTGTGTGTGGTTTGATCTGGGAGCGCTGGGAGACCACAAGGCTGGGAGTAGCCTGAAGTTTGGGGGGTCCCGCGACGCCTAGGGATAAGGGTCGCATGGTCAGCGTCGGGCGGACGACTGGACCACAATCCCCCAAAAGACACCGGTGAGGTAACAGCCAGGAGGCTGATGGACATTGGGCTGGGAAAGCCGCATGGGTGCCGTGTGTGTGAACAGTGTCTTAGGTGAGACAGGGACACACTGTGTTAAGTTAGAGCCCAGCCGGGCAGGTGTTTGTTTTGAATTTCATTTATTTATGTTGATGCTGGGACAATAAAGCGATGTTTTGGCCCCTAAAGCTGCGGTGGACGACTATCTGTATGTGAACGATCCTCGAGACCAGAGCTGACCCCCCACAATATATATATATACTATTTAAAAAAAAAGTGCAGCAGGAAATGTGTAAGCCCCCCCCAATAATAATAATGTAACTAATCAAAATTAAAAGTATAGAATACAGAAGTAAACTCAGACATTACATGTCAAATTATCATTATCATTCTAAATATTGCCGTTAGCCATAATATTGATGTCTTTGTAAGTAGCAGCACAATAAAGAATTTCGCTGCCCCGTCATTGACCCCCTCAAATGTCGCATTCATCACTGATTGTGGCATCTGAAATTAGGGCTTTCAGCAGTTAATCGGTTAAACAAAACAATAATAATTATACACAACTCATCCATTTAAGCACGGAGACACTGCCACAGACATTTTGATTGAGGATACCATACCAGTCAGCGAGATTTCATGCTTACTTAAGCAGGCTTCTTCTTACGTGCAAAATATAGCTTGATCTAGGTTTATTATAAAATGCAAATTTTAAAACAGATTAAAGAAAAACCACAGACTATGGGAGTCATTTATCAAACTGGTGTAAAGTAGAACCCACTTAGTTATCCATAGCAACCAATCAGATTCCACCTATCATTTTGGGCAGCTCCTTTGGAAAATGAAAGGTGGGATCCAATTGGTTTCTATGCGCAACTAAGCCAGTTCTACTTTACAATAGTTTGATAAATGACCCCCTATTTCAGGGATCAGCAACATTCGGCACTCCAGCTGTTGTAAAACTACCACTCCCAGCATGCTCCTTTCACTTCTGTGAGAGTACAGAGAACAACCAAGCAAGTGTGCAGGATGGGTGATATGGAGTGCCAGAGATTGCTGACCCCTGCTCTATAGTCTTAAAGTAAAGATACAAAAGAGATAACAAAATGGACACCAAGCTAAGCAAATCTGCGTTTAACTCAGATCAAGTACTTTTACAGTCTAAATGGTGATCGAGCAGGTACATGAACGCCTGTCCCCCGATGAATGAGCAAAATGCTCTTTCATAGAGTTAACTCATCTATCGTACAGACACTTCAAACATTGTTCCTGGGCATTAGATCAGCTGCATAGGAACAATGAATTTGAATAAAGATGAGCGATAGTAGTAGTCATTGTGCATCCTCATACAGCGGACGTGATTGTTGCATGTAAATACAGCTCTTCACCTCCACTGACGAGCAGTCAGTTATCTGCATTTGATGTGTCACCCAATAAATATTAAAAAGAATTCCACGCTCCAAAAGCCAAATAGGGCTCCTTCCCTTCTGAACCCTGCCGCCTTCCAATAAAGCAGCTTACGTCCATGTTTATGGCACTTCTGTACACAAGTGAACCGGCCTATGAATTCAAGTAGTGTGGTGTGAGTGTCTGATGATACCAGCTAGGCACAATAAGGGAAAATCACCACATTGGGCCTCAAAATGATCACGGTGCTCTATCACTACTAAACCCTCTCATAAATTGACTTTAGCAAAAGACTAGGGCCACATATAGGGTGATTAAAAACCAAGACGCACAGTATAAGGGCTCATGCACATGGCCATAGCCATTTTTGCGGTTCGAAAATTGCAGATCTGCAAAATAGTGGATACTGTCCGTTTTCTTTCTGCATTTTGGGGAACAGAATGTCCTGCCCTTTATAAAACTGTTTGATCCTTATTCGTAATACCGACAAGAATAGGACAAATTCTACATTTTTATTGTGGATGCTGAGGAACGGACATACAGATGCAGAAAAAATAAACCTTTGTGTGCGTGAGCCCTAATAATAAAAGTGCTGACTTTTCACACTGGCACACAATAGGCACAACAGAATGGGCACCTAAAAAAAGGAGGGCAATGTGGGCAAAGCTTTTGAGCCCCATACAAGTATAGCACTGTATCAGCAAGTTACTGAACGGTAAGCACCTACTGCCTCAACAGACTATTGTGGCATAGAACGGGAAGGGGTTGTATCAGTAATAACATCTATGATGAAGAAATGGTTAATAAGCAGAATTCTATCTGGATTATTATTTTATATCTTTATGTTTCTGAATTATGTTTTGATGAACGTTGGTCTCAATGTCTGGTTCTCTATGGATCACACGTGCCATGATTATAAATGATTTTCCTCCTTAAGTTAATCAGTTGTTACGAGGCATCATATATTTTATGGAGAAAAGACAGTAAAATGGACTCAATTGTATAAGTGGCACCTAATAAAGGAATAAGCACAGTCAGAAGAAATCCAAGCAGATGACCAGAAGAGCTTTTTATTCGAAGTAGGTGGCTCTGCCAGTATATAAGAGAGACCTAATTGGTGCTCTATATCCGTTGATACCAGCTTCTATGTATCAGAAATAATATAAAATTACTTAAACAGAAAAAAGGGGATATGGCACTCAAACTCTGAAGTATCAAAGTCACAAACTAGTTTAATACCGATAAAACCTTATACAATAACTTAAAAAATAGCAATATAAAACCAAATAACCACATTCAGAAAGCAATCTTCTAATTCTTCCCAACTTGTCTATCTATAACTTCGTTGCAAAATATATCGCATTCGATTTTCTGTATGCGATTTTATCGTGTGCGATTTTTCAGCATGTGATATTTTCGCATGCGATTTTTCGGTATGCGATTTTTTCTGTATGCGATTTTTTTTGTATGCGATTTTTCGCATGCGATTTTGCATGCGATTTTTCGCATGCAAAAAAAAAAATTTTAAAAATTTTTAAAATTTTTTTTTTTTCGCAACTGCTGCCCTCGTTTTTATTATTATATTCAGCTGGTATCGCTGGAAGTATTCTTTGGATATTTTAAACACATGCGTTTTTTGAAAAAGCTCGCAGAGAGGAATTTCAACGTATCCAAAAATGTAAACTGAATCACAAAATGTCCCGTCCAAGTCTATAAATCTTTATATGTTCACGGTGCTGTCTAATTATTTATGTCCAATTTATAGTCTATTCATTTGTATTTGGTTTGTATTTGGTTTACCAGAAGCAATGTTCAAAACAGCAGTTAACGGTAATACGGGTATCCTTTTCAGACCTGTATGTCCTTATAAATACACAGTGATATGCAATCACTCGTACTCGATTTCCCAGCTACGGTATTCGACGTAATCATAAGCAGAGATACAGGTAGGGAATTGAATAAACAATTGGTGGCGTCCCACCACTAAATAGGAAAAGTTCTTCCTCCTACCTTCTCTTGCGATTCCTTATGTGTGATCGCTTACCGACCTTGCCGGGCTGACTGCAACTGGTTCAGATTTTCGTGGCTTGAGTACTCAGATTTTTCAGCTGGGTCTACTACCTTCTGGAGTCTCCTCGTGTAGTTTCCTATGCAGCCAGGTGTCTCCTCAGGTAACCAGCTTCTCTTTCTGTTTAGATCGAGTATCTGCCAGACTTTACCTCTTTAGTGCGCACTAAGTGAACTTGATGTCACGGAGATTACAGTTTTTCCCATACGCGTTTCGAGGTACAACATTTAACTGACCTCTTCCTCTGAACCAGTTGCAGTCAGCCCGGCAAGGTCGGTAAGCGATCACACATAAGGAATCGCAAGAGAAGGTAGGAGGAAGAACTTTTCCTATTTAGTGGTGGGACGCCACCAATTGTTTATTCAATTCCCTACCTGTATCTCTGCTTATGATTACGTCGAATACCGTAGCTGGGAAATCGAGTACGAGTGATTGCATATCACTGTGTATTTATAAGGACATACAGGTCTGAAAAGGATACCCGTATTACCGTTAACTGCTGTTTTGAACATTGCTTCTGGTAAACCAAATACAAACCAAATACAAATGAATAGACTATAAATTGGACATAAATAATTAGACAGCACCGTGAACATATAAAGATTTATAGACTTGGACGGGACATTTTGTGATTCAGTTTACATTTTTTGGATACGTTGAAATTCCTCTCTGCAGCTTTTTCAAAAACGCATGTGTTTAAAATATCCAAAGAATACTTCCAGCGATACCAGCTGAATATAATAATAAAAAACGAGGGCAGCAGTTGCGAAAAAAAAAAAAAATTTTAAAAAAATTTAAAAAAATTTTTTTTTTTTTTTTTTGCATGCGAAAAAATCGCATGCAAAAATCGCATGCGAAAAAATCGCATACTAAAAAAAACGCATACAGAAAAAAATCGCATACCGAAAAATCGCATGCGAAAATATCACATGCGAAAAAATCGCACACGATAAAATCGCATACAGAAAATCGAATGCGATATATTTTGCAACGAAGTTATAGATAGACAAGTTGGGAAGAATTAGAAGATTGCTTTCTGAATGTGGTTATTTGGTTTTATATTGCTATTTTTTAAGTTATTGTATAAGGTTTTATCGGTATTAAACTAGTTTGTGACTTTGATACTTCAGAGTTTGAGTGCCGATGACCAGAAGAGGTCTACATTCTCCGAACCGGAGATGATCTGAGAGCCCAGTGAGGACAGCCTGAGCTTGTATCATGGTGATGGACACAAGTAAATTATAGAGCAGATAGTGTGGAGATTGAAGTAATCGTGTCATATAAAAAATCTGATTCGATAGGAGATCTATAAATTATCTTATGGAGCAAACTGAAAATATAGAAATGCCTGTGAATGTAGTCATTGCTACAAATGTAACCTTATAGAAGATACAATTTTATGGAGGATTATCTATTCCATTTTGTCTTAGTAAATTGAATAATTTTCTACTGAAAAGTATCAGCCTGACAACCTTAAATGCAAGAAATGTAACATTGATAAACAGAATTAATATTTTTAGAGTCCTTCCTCCGCTAGGTGAGATCTATAAAAAAGTATTTTTATAAAATAAGTATTTTTGAATAATGAATCTGTTATACTGGATATAATATGGAGTATTTCATATATATGAATTATAGATGGAGAGTCATGTGGTTATAGGTCTGGATGGAATGTATCTCATCAGGATGTAAAATGCTCATTGTTTACACTGATTCTCATATGAAAAGGTCTCGGAGTTTCCCAGGAATCTCTTACAGATGCTAAATAGGAGTGTGAACAATAGGTCTCTACCCTGCAAATACAATGTGTAAATGAAGGACCATCTCAGGAGGCCAGAAAATGCTAAACTGGTTAATCATGAGGTGGCACCATTATTCTTCCATTGTATATGGTAATGAGGGAAACCAGATCTGATGGTGAAAGGTTTCACTGATTATGAAGGTGGGACTGGGCGTCTCCTGGGGGAAGAGGAGGAGCAGATAGCTATAGCCACCAAAGTGGTATAAAAGACCCAAGCATGGCTCAGAAAGCTGGAATTCACCAAGGGAATTTACTTGGATCACTGACCTGCTGAGGAGAAGACACTGACTGGAGATCAAGTCCTGAGTGTGTGGAGGGTCCATGTCTGGTAAGTGTCACTGAACTGTCTGTAAGTGGAAGGAATTATAAGATATTGTAATCTGTGCTGTGTATAAGGACAATGTCTCTGTCTATAATGACTCTTGTGTATGTCTCCATGGATATTTCCCATCATAACTGGACACTGATTTTCCACCTTTTACAATACACATTTTCTACACTTCTTCTTGAATCTCATTTCTTGCTCTGAACCTTAGAGTCAGACCCAGTAAGAGGGAGGAAATTCTTACAATGTGCATTTGGCCTGTATTATACATGCTGATGTAGCAGATGTTTGTTGGGAAAGAAAGGTTCCTTATTGTTAATCAACTGCTCATTAGAGGAGGAGATCGCTGCTATTATATGTAGTAATCTCCTCCACTGTATGAGGAGTAGGAATTGTTAATGCCAACGCTCGTCCCCATACTGACTCGTTGTTGGCCAGCAGCAGCACGATCTGCCGCCTGTAAATAATGATAAAACATGCTTAAAAATCTTGATTGCCCGATGAACATTTGCTCATTGATAAGGTAAATGCCATCACTTTTGGGGCTGTATTACACAGCCAGGCCATCACTAAAGAGTGTTCCTATGAATTCTCCTTAGCGATTGTCTGGCCGACTATCATCCAGTGTAATACAGCCCTAAGACTTTAGTGATGGCAGCAGTGACTGGTGATTGTCCGCACAGTAGTGTGTAAGTATCCATACATGTGATAGTACATACCTGTAACTGTGGCGGGAACATGGACAATCACTGATCCCGACGGCCATCACTGGATCATACCAAAGCATTAATAATAGGAGGAAAGAAGATTACTGACAGGGGAATCTTTCCAGCACCTGATATCTGTACAGTAATATAATAAAAAGGTCTCTATATAGAACACACTCAGCACAGTATACAGCAACTATCATCCCAAAGTCAATCATTGCCCATAATATTAATAAAGGTCATTAAGCAGACCAAAAGATTCTTGTGTAAAGTTATTTTGTGCACTTACTATTTTTTAAGGACCTGAGTTACTGGAGGACAATTATATAGAATAGAGGCAAAACATAGATGGTGAAAATAGCTTCCTGGTGGTGATTATTATTTATAATTCAATTTTATCCCATTACATTCCTGGCACTAGACAAATCTGAAATAAAATGTACAGAAACAATGTCAATCAGAAAACATATTCTATTGATTTTCACATATGAAATATATTCCAAATCCTAATTTCCCTGCATTTAGTCATTATAAGATTTCTGTCATTATTTATAATGGCAGTCAGGGAGCCGCAGTCCTCTTCGTACTTCTGCCATCTCTCCATGAGCTCTGTTCTTGATGATGTATTTATATTAAGGTAATATTTCAGAATTCTCAATAATGTTGTTTTGTTATGTACCAGATTAATTATTACCTTAATTAATTGTTAATTATTACCCTTAAGGTATGCAGATCCTGAATCTATAGCAATGCCTTTTGGCCCTTAAGGTGTTCTCTGGCCAATAACAGATAGGTCATCAATACCAGGTCAGTGTAGTGAGTAGTGGTCATGATGGCATACTGTTATTTAACTTTGTTGGAACCCAACACAGTCACTGCAGACTAGATGGAGAATTCTGTTTCAGATCAATCCACAGTTTTGCCGCTTTTTCCAACGTATACGCTATCAATATCTAAAGAGTGGAAACCCCTTTTACTTTCAATATGTATATACTTTACACTTTGTAATATAGTTTTGTGGTCAGTATCTCTAGATTGTTCCTCCCAACACATGATTCCATCCACTAAACAAGACGTTCCTTCTACCGATTCATGTCCATTGACCATCCTTGCAAATCAGTTCTGGGGTGAAGCGATCTTAAATTCTCCCAAATGAAAATCAGAAGAATAAAGCATTGGACATACCTTTTAGGGAAGGACCATTTAGTTAAGTGGATATTCATAAGCCTAGAATTCCAATATATAGATATCAACCACAATGGCAAATAAACTATTTTCCAAAGTAAAAAGTATATACATATTAAAAATTACTGATTTGTAATTACATTTATGCCTGAGCAAATCATTTAAAGGATTGGTGGGGTCATGACCATGTAAAGAAAAAATTGCAACCATTATTATTATTATTTATTATTAGAGCGCCATTCATTCCATAGCGCTGTACATGTAATAAGCGGTGCACATACATAATACAGGCAATTGCAATAAGCATGAACGAGACAAGTTACAGACCGGTACAGAAGGATGGAGGGTCCTGCCTGTGAGGGCTTACAATCTATATGGTATGGGTGAAGAACACAGTAGGTGAGGGTGAAGCTGCTCATGGCAGTATAGAGGCAGTGGGGTCACTGGTTGTAGGCTTGTCTGAAGAGGTGGGTTTTCAGGTTTCTTTTGAAGGATTCCACTGTAGGTGAGAGTCTGATATGTTGGGGTAGCGAGTTCCAGAGTATAGGGGATGCCCGGGAGAAATCTTGAAGGCGAGTGTGGGAAGAGGTGATAAGAGAAGATGAGAGAAGGAGGTCCTGTGAGGATCGGAGATTGCGTGTGGGGATGCATCGGGAAAGTAGCTCAGAGATGTAGGGAGGGAACCGGTTGTGGACGGCCTTGTATGTGTTGGTTGGTATTTTAAACTGAATTCGCTGGGCAATGGGGAGCCAGTGCAGGGACTGGCAGAGGGGAGAGGCAGAGGAGTAACAGGGTAAGAGGTGGATTAGTCAGGCAGTAGAGTGGAGGATAGATTGGAGGGGTGCGAGAGTGCTAGATGGGAGGCCACAGAGGAGAATGTTGCAGTAGTCTAGGCAGGAGATGATGAGGGAATGTACAAGCATTTTTGCCGAATCAAAGTTGAGGAAAGGGCGGATGCGGGAGATGTTTTTGAGTTGGAAGCGGCAGGTGGTGGAAAGGGATTGGATGTGTGGTCGGAAGGAGAGGGCAGAATCCAAGGTCACTCCAAGGCAGCGCACTCGGTTGACCGGGGGGAGTGTGCAGCCATTGATTGTGATAGATAGGTCTGTTGGGGGGGTGAGCAAGATGGGGGAAAGATGATGAATTCTGTTTTATCCATGTTAAGTTTTAGAAAGCAAGAGGAGAAGAAGGAGAATATGCAAGATAGGCATTGTGGGATTCTGAATTGTAAGGTGGTGATGTCGGGACCAGAGAGGTAGATTTGTGTGTCATCAGCATAAAAGTGATACTTAAAGCCATGGGACTCTATAAGCTGTCCCAGGCCGAAGGTGTAGATAGAGAAGAGCAGGGGTCCTAGGACAGAGCCTTGTGGGACACCAACAGAGAGGGAATGAGGCGAGGAGGTGATATGAGAGTGGGAGACGCTAAATGTCTGGTCTGTGAGGTATGATGTGATCCAAGAGAGGGCCAGGTCAGTGATGCCAAGAGATGAGAGAGTTTGCAACAGAAGGGAGTGGTCGACAGTGTCAAAGGCAGAGGACAGGTCTAGGAGAAGGAGGACAGGGTAATGTTTTTTGGTTTTGGCAGTTAGTAGGTCACTTTGGTGAGGGCAGTCTCAGTTGAGTGGTGGGGTCGGAAGCCAGATTGTAGCCGGTCAAAGAGGGAGCAGGAGGAGAGGTGAGAGGACAGTTCAGAATGGACATGTTGCTCAAGTAGCTTTGAGGCATATGGAAGAAGGGATATGAAGCGATAACTGGACAAAGAAGATGGGTCAAGTGAAGGCTTTTTGAGAATGGGTGTAATGGTAGCATTTTTAAAAGCAGAGTGGAAGAGACCAGAGGTTAGTGATAGGTTGAAGAGATGAGTTAAGGCTGGGATAAACACTGTGGTTAGGTTAGGGATGAGGTGGGATGGGATTGGGTCAAGTGCACAGGTGGTGAGATGGGATTTGGAGAGTAGAGTGGAGAGTTTTTCTTCTGTAATGGCGGAGAAGCTGGTTTTGGGAGACGAGGATGGAGCAGCTGTTTGGAGGGTCTGTGGAGACTGTGTGTTGAAGCTTTCTCTGATGTTGACTATCTTTTGTATGAAGAATGTGGCAAAATCCTTAGCTGAGATGAGAGGAGAGGGTGGGGACGCTGGTGGACGGAGAAGAGAATTAAATGTATTAAAAAGTTGTTTTAGATTGTGGGATAGGGAAGATATGAGAGATGAGAAGTAGGCCTGTTTTGCATCAGCGAGTGAGTACTTAAATATAAGAAGGGATTGCTTGTATGCGGTGAATTCATCTTTAGAATGGGATTTTTCCATCGCCGCTCTGCAGCCCTGGAAGCTTGTCTGAGATTTTTGGTCAGGTTGGTGTGCCAGGGTTGTCTGTTGATTTTTCTGGTTTTGTTGTGTGTAAGTGGGGCAATAGTGTCCAGAGTTGCACTTATTGTGGTGTTATATAGGGTGGTGGCAGTATCTGGGTCTTGGAGGGAACAAACTGAAGAGAGTGGCAGAAGAGAGTCGGAGAGCAAAGGAAAGTCGAGCTGTTTAAGGTTCCTGCGGGAGTGTGCTAGGGTATGGACCGGAGGAGCAGCATAAGAGACCAGTGAAGAGAAGGTGAGTAGGTTGTAGTCGGATAGGGGGAGAGGCGAATTAGAAAGGTTAGATAAGGAGCAGAGGCGGTTAAAGATAAGATCCAAAGTGTGACCATCTCTGTGTTTGGGAGCGGAAGACCACTGTGAGAGACCGAAGGAGGAAGAGAGTGATAGGAGTTTAGAGGCGGCTGAGTGGCAGGTGTCAATTGGGATGGCGGATGTGGTGCCTCTTTTGGACTGAGCCACGCCCAAGTTCCTGGAACTTCTCAGCACAAAAGCAATTTAGCTGGTTCCTACAGTGCCCTGAAAATAAGGAGACTGGTAAGTCTATAAGAGGCAGTATCTGTAGTGTTAGGGACCCTTGTGCGGAAGTCGCCGTGAAGTGGCACTTGGGCCCGACATACTTTTGATCAAAAATGTACGCAAAGAGCTTCCTTCATTCCTATTTCTGGAATGAGCCCCTTTTTGTTTTTCTGTTAGTTTGTGATGTATTGTGCGGCCATCTTTTTACCAACTTTATTTGCCTTATGGTCATGCACTTCTGAGTGTAGAAATATATTTGCTTAGTCTGAACTCTGTCTTATAGTATATATTGAGGGTGGCGCCTCTTTTGGACTGAGCCACGCCCAAGTTCCTGGGACTTCTCAGCACAAAAGCAATTTAGCTGGTTCCTACAGTGCCCTGAAAATAAGGAGACTGGTAAGTCTATAAGAGGCAGTATCTGTAGTGTTAGGGACCCTTGTGCGGAAGTCGCCGTGAAGTGGCACCTGGGCCCGACATACTTTTGATCAAAAATGTGCGCAAAGAGCTTCCTTCATTCCTATTTCTGGAATGAGCCCCTTTTTTGTTTTTCTGTTAGTTTGTGATGTATTGTGCGGCCATCTTTTAACCAACTTTATTTGCCTTATGGTCATGCACTTCTGAGTGTAGAAATATATTTGCTTAGTCTGAACTCTGTCTTATAATTGGGATGTTGAAGTCACCCATGATGATGGTGGGGATGTTGGCAGAAAGAAAGTGTAGGGGCGAGGTTTTAAAGTGGTCAAAAAAGATGGTGCCTGGGCCTGGGGGGCGGTAAATAACAGCTACTTGGAGGTTGGAGGGAGAGTAGATGCGAACAGAGTGTACTTCAAATGAAGTGGGTGCAATGGAGGGTGGCAGTGGAGTTGGGCTGTAGGAGCAGGTGTCCACCATGTTTGCTGCCAGGGCGGGGGGTGTGAGTGAAATGAAATCCACTATCGAGAGTGCAGCAGGGGAGGAGGTGTCGGAGGGTGTCAGCCATGTTTCTGTGAGACCCAGAAAGGAAAGTTTTTGAGAAATAAACAGATCATGAATGTAGGACAGTTTGTTACAGACAGGGAGGGCGTTTCATAATGCTCCAGCAAGAGGAACCAAAGGAGTAGGGGTCAGAGGAATGGTTATTAGGTTTAAGGGGTTGCAGAAATTTGTGGAATGAGATTTGTAGTAGGAGGTAGAGGTGATAGTGGGGATTTGCTGATGGGGTCATGGATTTGGTGAGATATCACCAGCAATAAGGAGAAGCATGTGCATTACATTTGCTTTTTTTATATCATATTGTATATGTACTAGTATGATTTGTGGCTTGTGGAGCTTTGTACCAGCAATTTAATTGGTGAAACAAAATTTGTTGACAGCTTATTTAAATTAAAACATACAGTATTTCTAATTTTGGTGGAATTTCTATGAATTCGGTTGCCTTGATGTTACTGAGATATTTTTATTAATACTTTTTATCCAAAAAGGATCTTTTATGTTATAAAAAATATTTATTTTTCAAGGTGAAGACTTGATGAAAGGCACAGACATACGTGTAAGTTTATCTCCTTCTTATGTATTAGAAGATAATCCATCACAGGTTGGTAGTAATAGAACTGGACATAGACTTGGAGAGATGTTTGCAAGTTCTGAGAATCTATCTATGTACAAGAAAAATTACAAATCGCAATGCGATTATTAGAACTCAAATAAATCGCATCACACTACACGTTCTAATTGCATTCGATTTTAACTTTACTGTTTGGTTTTGTATCGTGATAATACAAAATTTGAATAATCGTGTGCGTGCTGTTCTAGCACGCAGTGCTATTCGTATCCCACTATTAAGTTCTAATCGCATTTGACGTTAACTTATGCATTTTTTTTTTTTTTGCCAGGCATCAAATAGAATGCGATGCCTGTCAAAAAAAAAGCATAAGTTAAAATCGAATGCGATTAGAACTTAAAAGTGGGATACGAATAGCACTAGTGTTGTGTTGTTGAGCGCACATTTCGAGAATAGTTCCGGCCCATACAGAATTTTGGGGTGTTCGTGACACGACCCGAACCCGAACATTTTCATAAAAATTCGGGTTCGGTTTTGTAGTTCGTCATTTTTTGTGGCGCATTTTGAAAGGCTGCAAAGCAGCCAATCAACATGCATCATACTACTTGCCCTAAGATGCCATCGCAGCCATGCCTACTATTGGCAAGGCTGTGATTGGCCAAGTGCAGAATGTGACTCAGCCTCTTTTTAAGCTTGTGCGCACGTCGCGATGTGCTCACTCCCGCTGTGATTAGACCAGGTATAGATGCAGCTGCTGTGAGGGCGAGATAGGCAGGGATAATTGAGGAAGAAAACCTGTGATAAGAAGTGAATGATCTAAACCTGTGCATCAGAACAACTCAGCTGAGCTGTTCACTGAAAGTTTATTTTTTTTTACACTGGCCAGATCGATTTTTACCGGCACATGTAACTGGGCTGACCGGCGGCGGCCGTTTTGGAACCTGTGGTGCGCCAGCTCAAGCTGCCACAGAGTCCAAAGAAAAGCTCCAAAGAATTGAAAAATCTACTCCTGTGACACAGAACAACAGCGATTCAGCTGCTCAGTCAAAGTCAATTTTTTTTCTGGCTGGCAGACCATTTTCTGGCACATGTTACTGGGCTGATAGGCGGCGGCCATTTTGGGACTTGTGGTGCTACAGCAAAAGCTGCCACAGCGTCCATTAATCTCATGTAATAGTCGATTTTTTCATAGATATACTACATCAGGGGTTTGGCTGTGCTTGTGTCACCCCTACTAACTGCCAATATATTTAATATATCAGTGGTGAAACTGAAAGTAACCCACTTGGATAGCAAATCCCATGAATGTGCTGTTCCAGCTAGGCTAGCCAGTGTCACTACAGCCAGGTCCAATACTGTCAGCCAGAAATTAATTTCCAGAAATATTTTTTGCCAGAAATATAAATTAAAAAAATCTTTCCCTGTAACAAACATAATTCTGGTGTTAGACCAGAAGAAGCACTCCTTCAGTAAATAATACTGTAAAAAGGTTTAGGCAATAATTCTCCCAGTGTGGGCAATTTATGTACCAAAACGAGCATTTTAAAAATTCCGGTGTTGTGAAATACCAGCAGTCCTCTTGTAATTAATACCAGAAAAAGGCATTATAGTGTCCAGTGTTGTCATTTTGGTTCCAAAAAGGCCAATTTAATCAATCTGGTGTTGGTGACACCCGAAATAGTAGGCCGCACGTTGTTACTCCTGTAAAAGGAAATACTTCTCCCACTGTGGGAATTCATTTAACATAAGTAGCATTTAAAAATTCTGGTGTCCAATTTGCAGCAGTCTTCTTGTAATTAATACCAGAAAAAGGCATTATAGTGTCCAGTGTTGTCATTTTGGTTCCAAAAAGGCCAATTTAATCAATCTGGTGTTGGTGACACCCGAAATAGTAGGCCGCACGTTGTTACTCCTGTAAAAAGGAAATACTTCTCCCACTGTGGGAATTCATTTAACATAAGTAGCATTTAAAAAATTCTGGTGTCCAATTTGCAGCAGTCTTCTTGTAATTAATACCAGAAAAAGGCATTATAGTGTCCAGTGTTGTCATTTTGGTTCCAAAAGGCCAATTTAATCAATCTGGTGTTGGTGACACCCGAAATAGTAGGCCGCACGTTGTTACTCCTGTAAAAGGAAATACTTCTCCCACTGTGGGAATTCATTTAACATAAGTAGCATTTAAAAAATTCTGGTGTCCAATTTGCAGCAGTCTTCTTGTAATTAATACCAGAAAAAGGCATTATAGTGTCCAGTGTTGTCATTTTGGTTCCAAAAGGCCAATTTAATCAATCTGGTGTTGGTGACACCCGAAATAGTAGGCCGCACGTTGTTACTCCTGTAAAAGGAAATAGTTCTCCCACTGTGGGAATTCATTTAACATAAGTAGCATTTAAAAAATTCTGGTGTCCAATTTGCAGCAGTCTTCTTGTAATTAATACCAGAAAAAGGCATTATAGTGTCCAGTGTTGTCATTTTGGTTCCAAAAGGCCAATTTAATCAATCTGGTGTTGGTGACACCCGAAATAGTAGGCCGCACGTTGTTACTCCTGTAAAAGGAAATAGTTCTCCCACTGTGGGAATTCATTTAACATAAGTAGCATTTAAAAAATTCTGGTGTCCAATTTGCAGCAGTCTTCTTGTAATTAATACCAGAAAAAGGCATTATAGTGTCCAGTGTTGTCATTTTGGTTCCAAAAAGGCCAATTTAATCAATCTGGTGTTGGTGACACCCGAAATAGTAGGCCGCACGTTGTTACTCCTGTAAAAGGAAATAGTTCTCCCACTGTGGGAATTCATTTAACATAAGTAGCATTTAAAAAATTCTGGTGTCCAATTTGCAGCAGTCTTCTTGTAATTAATACCAGAAAAAGGCATTATAGTGTCCAGTGTTGTCATTTTGGTTCCAAAAAGGCCAATTTAATCAATCTGGTGTTGGTGACACCCGAAATAGTAGGCCGCACGTTGTTACTCCTGTAAAAGGAAATAGTTCTCCCACTGTGGGAATTCATTTAACATAAGTAGCATTTAAAAATTCTGGTGTCCAATTTGCAGCAGTTTTCTTGTAATTAATACCGGAAAAAGGAATTACGGTATATCTTCCAGTGTGTGAATTTTGGGGCTAAAAATAATATATTTTATTGTGGTGCGAGTTGAATCGCAACAATGAGAAAACATTCTATTAAGGGACGAGGACGCGGTCGTGGTGGGGTCCGTGGAGTCTCTGTTGCTGGCAGAGGACGTGGCCGTTCGGCCTCAGGCGCACAAAGTAGTGAACCAACTCCCTCAAGTAGCCCGCAGAATTTACAGCGATATTTGGTGGGGCCCAATGCCGTTATGAGGATGGTAAGGCCTGAGCAGGTACAGGCATTAGTCGATTGGGTGGTCGACAGTGCTTCCAGCACGTTCACCACATTGTCTTCCGCCCAGTCTTCTGCGGAAAGCGCACAGGTGGCACCGGAAAACCAAGCCCATCAGTCTGTCACATCACCCCCATGCATATCAGGGAAACTGTCCGAGCCTCAAGTTATGCAGCAGTCTCTTCTTCTGTTTGAAGACTGCTGGCAGGGGTTCCCAGGGGCGTCCACCTAGCCCTTCCCTAGCGGTGGAAGACATACCATGCACTGACGCACAACCACTTATGTATCCAGATGATGAGGACATGGGAATACCACCACAGCAGAGAGACCGAGTGTCTGATGATGACGAAACACAGGTGCCCACTGCCGCGTCTTATTGCAGTGTGCAGACTGAACAGGAGGAGGTCAGGGAGGATGACTGGGTGGAAGACGATGCAGAGGACGATGAGGTCTTAGACCCCACATGGACTGAAGGTCGTGCCGCTGACTTAAATAGTTCAGAGGAAGAGGCAGTGGTGAGACCGAGACAACAGCGAAGCCAAAGAGGGAGCAGGGGGCAAAAGCAGAACACCCGCCGTCCCGAGAGTTCGCCTGCTATTGGCCAGTGCCAACAGGGACCCAGCACCCCAAAGGCATCTTCAAGGAGTTCCCTGGCATGGCACTTCTTCAAACAATGTGCTGAGGACAAGACCAGAGTGGTTTGCACGCTGTGCCATCAGACCCTGAGGCGAGGCATTTACGTTCTTAACCTGAGCACCACCTGCATGATCAGGCATCTACATGTAAAGCATGATCTGCAGTGGAGTGCACACCTCAAAAAAAATGAACCCGCTCAGGCTCCCCCTGCTCCCTCTACCGCTGCTGCCTCGGGTTCCGCCTCAGGAGGAATGTTGCCACCTGCCGAGCAGCAAACAGAGGATGTGCCACCGACACCACCACCACCACCGCCACCGTCACCTTGCGTCTCCACTATTTCACACAGCAGCGTTCAGCTCTCCATCTCTCAAACCTTTGAGAGGAAGCGCAAATTCCCACCTAGTCACCCTCGAGCCCTTGGCCTGAATGCCAGCATTTCTAAACTACTGGCCTTTGAAATGCTGTCATTCCGGCTGGTGGACACAGACAGATTCAAACAGCTGATGGCCATGGCTGTCCCCCAGTATGTGGTTCCCAGCCGCCACTACTTCTCCAAGACAGCCGTGCCTTCCCTGCACATGCAAGTGTCTGATAAAATCAAGTGTGCACTGCGCAACGCCATTTGTGCCAAGGTCCACCTAACCACAGATACGTGGACCAGTAAGCACGGCCAAGGACGCTATATCTCACTAACTGCACACTGGGTGAATGTAGTGGCGGCTGGGCCCCAGGCGGAGAGTTCCTTGGCGCACGTCCTTCCGCCACCTAGGATCGCAGAGCATCATTCTCTGCCTCCTGTAGCCTCCTCCTCCTACTCGGCTTTCTCCTCCTCCTCTGCTTCCACCAGCTCCTCCTGTCAGCCACACACCTTCACCACCAACTTCAGCACAGCCCGGGGTAAACGTCAGCAGGCCATTCTGAAACTCTTATGTTTGGGGACAGGCCCCACACCGCGCAGGAGTTGTGGCGGGGTATTGAACAACAGACGGATGAGTGGTTGCTGCCGGTGGGCCTCAAGCCAGGCCTGGTGGTATGCGATAATGGGCGAAATCTCGTGGCAGCTCTGGGACTAGCCGGTTTGGCGCACATCCCTTGCCTGGCGCATGTGCTGAATTTGGTGGTGCAGAGGTTCATTCACCACTACCCCAACATGTCAGAGCTGCTGCATAAAGTGTGGGCCGTCTGTGCGCGCTTCCGGCGTTCACATCCTGCCGCTGCTCGCCTGTCTGCGCTACAGCGGAACTTCGGCCTTCCCGCTCACCGCCTCATATGCGACGTGCCCACCCGGTGGAACTCCACCTTGCACATGCTGGAGAGACTGTGCGAGCAGCAGCAGGCCATAGTGGAGTTTCAGCTGCAGCACGCTCGCGTCAGTCGTACTGCGGAACGGCACCACTTCACCACCAATGATTGGGCCTCCATGCGAGACCTGTGTGCCCTGCTGCACTGCTTTGAGTACTCCACCAAAATGGCCAGTGGCGATGACACTGTTATCAGCGTTACAATACCAATTCTATGTCTCCTAGAGAAAACGCTTAGGGCAATGATGGAAGAGGAGGTGGCCCAGGTGGAGGAGGAGGAGGGCTCGTTTCTAAGACTTTCAGGCCAGTCTGTTAGAAGTAGCTCAGAGGGAGGTTTTTTGAAGTAGCAGAGGGCAGGTTCACAAGTCGCCAGCCAAGTCACTCTAATGGAGGACGAGGAGGATGAGGAGGAGGTGGAGGAGGACGAGGATGAAGCAGGTTCACAGCAGGGTGGCAGCCCACACAGCTCAGGCCCATCACTAGTGCGTGGCTGGGGGGATACGGTGGACGATGACGATACGCCTCCCACAGAGGACAGCTTGTCCTTACCTCTGGGGAGCCTGGCACACATGAGCGATTACATTCTGCAGTGCCTGCGCAACGACAGCAGAGTTGCCCACATTTTAACGTGTGCTGAGTACTGGGTGGCCACCCTGCTGGATCCCCGGTACAAAGACAATGTGCCCACTTTACTTCCTGCACTGGAGCGTGATAGGAAGATGCGCGAGTACAAGCGCACGCTGGTAGACGCGCTCCTGAGAGCATTCCCAACTGTCACAGGGGAACAGGTGGAAGGCCAAGGCCAAGGCAGAGGAGGAGCTAGAGGTAGCCCACGCAGCAGTATCACGGCCAGCTCCTCTGAGGGCAGGGTTAGCATGGCAGAAATGTGGACAAGTTTTGTCTCCACGCCACAGCTAACTGCCCCACCATCTGATACGGAACGTGTTAGCAGGAGGCAGTATTTCACTAACATGGTTGAACAGTATGTCTGCACACCCCTCCACGTACTGACGGATGGTTCGGCCCCATTCAACTTCTGGGTTTCAAAATTGTCCACGTGGCCAGAGTTAGCATGTTATGCCTTGGAGGTGCTTTCCTGCCCGGCGGCCAGCGTTTTATCAGAACGCGTATTCAGCACGGCGGGGGGCGTCATTACTGACAAGCGCAGCCGCCTGTCCACAGCCAATGTGGACAAGCTGACGTTCATAAAGATGAACCAGGCATGGATCCCACAGGACCTGTCCCTCCCTTGTGCAGAGTAGTCCTTAATAACTGCCTAAAACATGTCTTGTTGTACTACGGGCCACTTCTTTATTTAATACAAATTTTATGTAACCCACAGTTGAATGAAACTCTCCTCTGTCTGGGCGCCGGGGCCTAACTAGATGAAAGTGGCCTGTTAAACTATCGGGTGACATAAAGCCATAACCTCTGCCATGCTACCTCTGTCCTCTGTCTGGGTGCTGAGGCCTAAGTCAAATAAAGCGGTCTTCTGCTGTGCTGGGGGATATGAAGCTAATCTCTGACCTCTCTCCTCTGTCTGGGTCCAAAGGCCTAAGTCACTGAAAGAGGCCTTCTCCTGTGGTGTGTGATATGATGCCTGAATTTGTGCTGTGGGACCTCTCTCCTCTTCCTGGGTGCAGGGGTCAAAGTATCTAAAAGTGTCCTTCTCTTGCGGTGGTTGATATGATGCCTGAATATGTGCTGTGTGGCCTCTCTCCTCTGTCTGGGTGAAGGGGTCAAAGTAACTAAATGGTGGCTTACTCCTGTGGTGGTTGATATGATGCCTGAATATTTGCTGTGGGGCCTCTCTCATCTGTTTGGTTGAAGGGGTCAAAGTAACTTTATGGTGGCTTCTCCTGTGGTGGTTGATATTATGCCTGATTCTCTGCTGTGGAACCTCTCTCCTCTTCCTGGGTGCAGGGGTCAAAGTATCTAAAAGTGTCCTTCTCTTGCGGTGGTTGATATGATGCCTGAATATGTGCTGTGTGGCCTCTCTCCTCTGTCTGGGTGAAGGGGTCAAAGTAACTAAATGGTGGCCTACTCCTGTGGTGGTTGATATGATGCCTGAATATGTGCTGTGGGGCCTCTCTCCTCTGTCTGGGTGAAGGGGTCAAAGTAACTTTATGGTGGCTTCTCCTGTGGTGGTTGATATTATGCCTGATTCTCTGCTGTGGAACCTCTCTCCTCTTCCTGGGTGCAGGGGTCAAAGTATCTAAAATTGTCCTTCTCTTGCGGTGGTTGATATGATGCCTGAATATGTGCTGTGGGGCCTCTCTCCTCTGTCTGGGTGAAGGGGTCAAAGTAACTAAATGGTGGCCTACTCCTGTGGTGGTTGATACGATGCCTGATTCTCTGCTGTGGGACTTCTCTCCTCTGTCTGGGTGAAGGGGTCAAAGTAACTAAATGGTGGCCTACTCCTGTGGTGGTTGATATGATGCCTGATTCTCTGCTGTGGGGCCTCTCTCCTCTGTCTGGGTGAAGGGGTCAAAGTAACTAAATGGTGGCCTACTCCTGTGGTGGTTGATATGATGCCTGATTCTCTGCTGTGGGACCTCTCTCCTCTGTCTGGGTGAAGGGGTCAAAGTAACTAAATGGTGGCCTACTCCTGTGGTGGTTGATATGATGCCTGATTCTCTGCTGTGGGACCTCTCTCCTCTGTCTGGGTGAAGGGGTCAAAGTAACTAAATGGTGGCCTACTCCTGTGGTGGTTGATATGATGCCTGATTCTCTGCTGTGGGGCCTCTCTCCTCTGTCTGGGTGAAGGGGTCAAAGTAACTAAATGGTGGCCTACTCCTGTGGTGGTTGATATGATGCCTGATTCTCTGCTGTGGAGCCTCTCTCCTCTGTCTGGGTGAAGGGGTCAAAGTGACTAAATGGTGGCCTACTCCTGTGGTGGTTGATATGATGCCTGATTCTCTGCTGTGGGACCTCTCTCCTCTGTCTGGGTGAAGGGGTCAAAGTAACTAAATGGTGGCCTACTCCTGTGGTGGTTGATATGATGCCTGATTCTCTGCTGTGGAACCTCTCTCCTCTGTCTGGGTGAAGGGGTCAAAGTGACTAAATGGTGGCCTACTCCTGTGGTGGTTGATATGATGCCTGATTCTCTGCTGTGGAACCTCTCTCCTCTGTCTGGGTGAAGGGGTCAAAGTAACTAAATGGTGGCCTACTCCTGTGGTGGTTGATATGATGCCTGATTCTCTGCTGTGGAACCTCTCTCCTCTGTCTGGGTGAAGGGGTCAAAGTGACTAAATGGTGGCCTACTCCTGTGGTGGTTGATATGATGCCTGAATATGTGCTGTGGGGCCTCTCTCCTCTGTCTGGGTGAAGGGGTCAAAGTAACTAAATGGTGGCCTACTCCTGTGGTGGTTGATATGATGCCTGATTCTCTGCTGTGGGGCCTCTCTCCTCTGTCTGGGTCAAGGGGTCAAAGTAACTAAATGGTGGCCTACTCCTGTGGTGGTTGATATGATGCCTGATTCTCTGCTGTGGGACCTCTCTCCTCTGTCTGGGTGAAGGGGTCAAAGTAACTAAATGGTGGCCTACTCCTGTGGTGGTTGATATGATGCCAGATTCTCTGCTGTGGGACCTCTCTCCTTTGTCTGGGTGCTGGGGTCGAAATAATAGTAAGTGACCTTCTCCATTGGTGGGTGACTTGAAGCCTGATTCTGTGCTATGGGACCTCACTCCAATTAATATTGTTTAATTTTTATTTATTTTATTTTAATTCATTTCCCTATCTACATTTGTTTGTTTTACCTACATTTTGCTGCCTTTTGCAGCCCTCTAGCCCTTTCCGGGAATGTTTTACAGCCTTACCAAAAACCTTACCAGATCTAGCACATAAACCAGTTGAACTTGAAACCCTTGAAAGATTACAGTAATGAAAAATAATTATTAATATGGGCAACACTATCTGTACCCTTTGTTTCCAATCAAACAAAACGCAATAAATTTGATTTAACATTATAGTTTTATAAAATAATCTTTAACAAAATAGAATTATTTTTTAACATAAATATATAAATAAAATAACCAAAAAAATTAGGGTAATTTTTTAAATTTTCTCTGCTCCTCCAGCAGATCATCGATGTCCTTAAGATGAGCCTCCTCCATGGCTCGCATTTGGTGGGAGAACTGCATCTTGAGCTGCCTCATCTTCCTGGTTTGCTGCTCCCTGAACTGCTGCATTTGCAGCTGGTGCTTCCTTCCCATTGTTTTTATTTTTTTTTAACATGATGTTGTCAGCTGTAAAATAAATGAAATAAAATTTGGAAATGTACATTAAAATACAATCATTAATTGTTATATAAAGCTGAGATGATATTTTTTTCTTGAAAATCACTGGTTAGACCACACATGGAGTACTGTGTACAGTTCTGGGCTCCTGTGAACAAGACAGACATATCAGAGCTGGAGAGGGTTCAGAGGAGGGCAACTAAAGTAATAACTGGAATGAGGGATCTACAGTACCGTAAAAGGTTATCAAAATTAGGGTTATTCACTTTAGAAAAAAGACGACTGAGGGGAGATCTAATAACTATGTATAAATATATCAGGGGTCAGTACAGAGATCTGTCCCATCATCTATGTATCCCCAGGACTGTGACTGTGACAAGGGGACATCCTCTGCGTCTGGAGGAAAGAAGGTTTGTATTGTACACAAACATAGAAAAGGATTCTTCACTGTAAGAGCAGTGAGACTATGGAGCTCTCTGCCTGAGGAGGTGGTGATGGTGAGTACAATAAAGGAATTCAAGAGGGGACTGGATTTATTTCTGGAGTGTAATAATATTACAGGCTACAGCTACTAGAGAGGGGTCGTTGATCCAGGGAGTTATTTTGATTGCCTGATTGGAGTCGGGAAGGAATTTTTTTCCCCTTAAGTGATGAAAATTGGCTTCTGCCTCACAGGGGTTTTTTGCCTTCCTCTGGATCAACTTGTAGGAAACAGGCCGAACTGGATGGACAAATGTCTTTTTTCGGTCTTATATACTATGTTACTATGTTACTATGTAAATCTGTTATATATTGGTTTAGGTAGGATTAATAATAGTTCCTTTTAGTTTTGGGTTATTGACTTAGTAGTTACGTTAATGGTTTTGATGTTGATCAATTACTTTTTAGTGTTTATTTTTTATATTACTGTTATGTGTTGTACTTTATTTGTTGCCTGTTTTATTATATTTTCTTCATTTAAAAAAATAATATAGTTTGTTAAAATATATTCTTAGAAAAATTTATATATTGCATGCTTGTTATATCGTACTTCCAAAAATGGATGTGTCAGTTAGATACGTTATGGAAATCAGTACTCCCACCCGTAACATTAGCTTTCTGGGACACTGAATAAATAAAAATATCCACATCATCCATTTACCTTCTTGTCGGGGGGTAGTGACCATCTCCTCTTCTGCCTCCTCAGAGTCATCACCCTCCTCCACTGCAGCAGGTGGGCTATGGGCCCGATAGCCTGTTGGCCCTGCCTCTTCCTGCTCGTCCGAGTGGTCTGTCTCCTCCTCCACCTCCACCGCCTTCTTCTTTTTAGAGAGCTTGGCTCTCACTTTGGGAAGCGGAGCATCTGTAATGATGATGACCAAATTTTTTAAAAATGCCAAGATAAACAAGTAAAGCCAAATTACAGTTAAGGGTACACAAATTAATCTATGGTAGTGTCTGGATGGCATAAAAAATTAACTACACCTATCTTTCTTCTCCTTTTGGCTTAGATCAAGTGTAGTATCATCAGTGTCTGCCTTGACCTGCCGGACCAGGACCCTGTGGGTACCCCCTGCACTCTGCCTTTGAGCATCGTTGATTAAGTTCAGCTTCAACTCACTGCTGCTATTGGGTGTTGGGCCACTCCCCAGGGAACAAGAGTGATTCGAGTCTATGACTTCATTTGGGCATGTGGCCTAATTGTCCTGATCGATGCTTGTTGTCTACACTCGTCCAGACGTGCGAGGAGTTTGGACAAGCTTCAGGGGCCAAAGTCAACTGTGTAAAGTCAAAAACATATGTGGCCCAGAAAGAGGTCTCATATTGCCACTTTTAGCACCCTTTCCCATCAGTTCAACACCACTGTACTAAGTGATTTATTGTAAAGGGTTAAAAATACTTATTTCTCTCACCAACATATTCTGTTATCTATCTGCTCAGTTATGCAAATAAGTATTGTACCTGGAAGAGATTTATCTCGGATCTTAGTGATCAGATCCATCCTGTGGCGCTTCAGATCTGACCACTTTTTAGAATCGCATCCTTCCGATGAGTGCACCCATTCTTCTGCCACAGATGGAAAGCAATTCTCCGCACTATGGCCTGCTTTTCGCCCCTTGACCTTCTGCGGTCGTACTCCTTCTCCAACATTTCCTGCAAGATAACAATTAAATCATGTAATCCCACAGTTCTAAAATACAATTATTAGTTATCATAGTCATAAGAACCATCAAAAATAACATTTAATATCAAAACAGTCAAAGAGTAGAACATCGCCATCCCTTTAAAAGTGACTTGAACATTGCCGCCCCTTTAAAAGTGACTTGAACATCGCCATCCCTTTAAAACTGACTTGAACATCGCCATCCCTTTAAAAGTGACTTGAACATTGCGATCCCTTTAAAAGTGACTTGAATATTGCCGCCCCTTTAAAAGTCACTTGAACATCGCCATCCCTTTAAAAGTGACTTGTACATTGCGATCCCTTTAAAAGTGACTTGAATATTGCCGCCCCTTTAAAAGTCACTTGAACATCGCCATCCCTTTAAAAGTGACTTGAACATTGCGATCCCTTTAAAAGTGACTTGAATATTGCCGCCCTTTAAAAGTCACTTGAACATCGCCATCCCTTTAAAAGTGACTTGAACATCGTCATCCCTTTAAAAGTGACTTGAACATTGCCACCCCTTTAACAGTGTCTTTCACTAATCACTCATGTAGTTGTGCAGTCTGCTAAAGCCTGTGATGAGTTTATGTCACCAAGCAGTAGGACATGTGACAGTGTAAGGCAGTTATGAGATCAGTGAAGGCCTGCAGGCTTCTTGGCTAATAAAAATCATTAATAAATAAGTTTAAATCACATTACTGAATTACACACTAACTAAGTTCAATTACTTACAGTTATTAAGAAATCCAGCTCTTCTTTAGAGAAATTACTTTTCGCCATAATCGCTGGGACAGTCACCAATCTCCACTCTCGTCTCTCTCGATCCGATCCGAGGTAACGCACACACGTACAGACGCACGTACACGATTCTTGAATAGTTGTATTATCGCGATAATAAAACTAACAGTGTAAAGTTGACTGTATTGCTCTAAGTTATATTCGCGTACGAATGTAACTTCTATTACAGCACACCAATACTAAAACTGACTAAGGCCTCTTGCACACGGACGTTTTTTTTATCAGTGTTTTGCTGTCCGTTTTTAACGGATCCGTTTTTCCGTTTTTTGCTTCCGTTTTGTTTCCGTTTTGGTTCCGTTGTTCCGTTCCGTTTTTCCGTTTGGCATATACAGTATATAGCAATAACATTGAAAAAATTGGGCTGGTCTTAACATTTTCAATAGGTGGTTCCGCAAAAAACGGAACGGATACGGAAGACATACGGATGCACTTCAGTATGCTTTCCGTTTTTTTTGCAGACCCATTGACTTGAATGGAGCCACTGAACGTGATTTGCGGACAAGAATAGGACATGGTCTATATTTAAACGGAACAGAAAAAACGGAAAAACGGAAACGGAAGGCATACGGAGACACTTCAGTATTTTTTGCAGACCCATTGAAGTGAATGGTTCAGTATACTGTCAGTATACTGAACTGAAAAAACTGCCAGTATACGGTCCGCAAAAAACGTTCGTGTGCAAGGGGCCTAAGAGACAGCTTTAAGTTCTATTCGAACGTGATTATGCGATTATTATATATCTGCTTAATCACATTGCCGTTTCAACTTAGCATTGCTAAATAATTCTATCCATATTCGTTAACTTACTGACTCAGTAAGTTAACGATATGGATGGAATTATTTAGCAATGCTAAGTTGAAATCGCAATGCGATTAAGCAAATATATAAGAATCGCATTGCGATTTCAACTTAATTCTCAGATCCGACAGTACATTCTACTGGAGGAGGCATTCCCATGGTGATCGTTAGCTCAAAGTTGTAATCGCAATGCATTTATTGCGGTATATTATCCCTCTGGGTGTCTTTTACAGGTTAATTTTTATTTATTTTATGTTAACTCATCATTTCCCTATCTACATTTGTTTGCAGGGGATTTACCTACATTTTGCTGCCTTTTGCAGCCCTCTAGCCCTTTCCGGGAGTCTTTTACAGGCTTTTTAGTGCCCAAAAGTTCAGGTCCCCATTGACTTCTATGGGGTTCGGGTTCGGGATGAAGTTCGGGTTGAGTTCGGATCACGAACCCGGACATTTTCCGGAAGTTCGGCCGAACCTCTTGAACCCGAACATTCAGGTGTTCGCTCAACTCTACTTGTGATACATTTGAGAATTCACACAGGGGAAAAGCCATATTCATGTTCAGAATGTGGAGAATGTTGTAGACATTACTCAAAATATGTAAAACATCTAAGATCACATCAGGGAGAATCTATAGGTGTGTAAAGTCTAGGGAAATAAATAACACCGTTTTAGAACTTGTGGCACATCAGTGAGCTCACAAATTCTCTGTTTGTTAGAAATCTAGCAGGAATGGAGCTCCATTGTAGGATCTGCTGACTCAGGATGGCGTCTAATACAACACTTAAATATGTCCCAGTACTGGAAACAACTCTTTTACTTCTGGTTATGTGAAGTTATACTCTATCAATTGGAGAGGGGAGAACTTTTAGATTAATGGGGTCTTACTGCTTAGCCTATTATAAGAATGATTACACCGTGACCCATGGAGCCCCTCAAAAGGAACAGAGTGTCTAGTCGGGGGTGCAAGCAGCTGGTGCATTCATTTCTATGAGACTTCTGGAGATAGCTAAGCACTGTATTTCATTGGACACGTCATCTCCTTAATTCCCTGATGTTTTTGAAGTATTAAAATCTATTTCAAATAAAATAAATGCTATAGTTTTATTAAGAATGTGTTTTTTTTTTTATATATATTTTTTTTTAAAGTTCATGAAACATACAATCCAAAAAAAAAGATTCTAACAATACAAGGTTAAACCTAACTATCCCATCATACCTCCCCCCCTTCCCCCCTCCCAAGCCTGCAGGGAAAGAAAGAAAAAAAAAATAATTTATTTAAAATAAAATAAATAAATAGCTAAAACCTCTTAATTGCCCCAATTCCTCCAAATACTACTCCATTTGATAGAAGAGCCTCTTTGTCTGTACAACACCTTCTCATAGCTTTTCACCTTCGTAACTAAGTTTAGCCAGTGGTTGAGTTCTAAAGCAGAGGAGGAACACCATTCTCTGGCTATGAGAAGCCTGGCCAAAAACATCACTTTGGTCAGCAATTGGCGCTTGGGGGACTGGCAGTTAACTTCCGATAGGTCACCAAGGACCCATATCTTTGGGGATAGAGGAATATTCAAACCAAGTCTCTGAACCAGCACTATTTGGACCATTCTCCAGTACTCATTCACTATCGGACAACCCCAGAACAGATGAAGATGATCTTCCCGGGGTCCCCGTAGCGAAGGCAGTCCGAAGAAGTTCTAAATCCTCTCCTGTGAAGCCATAAAGGTGTAACATATATTTTGTGAATAATATTAAACTGAACAACAACATGGTTGAAATTGTGAGAAACCAGTCTTAAACCTTCACCTATGTTCTCCCAATCCGGGGAATCCACCTCAGACAATAGAGCAGACCAGGATCTCTGTCCTGGAAAAAAAACAATCCATAAAAAAGTTTTTCATCAAGTGCCTGTAGCAATGTGAGAGTTTAACTTTCATACATCCTTTCTTACTATTCAAATTGTGCAAAAATTCAGGGGTGTCTATATTAAATGAGCAACTAACAGCAGTGCTAAAAAGTGCCGACCTCAGTTGGAAGTAGGCATACCAAGCCACCTCACCTACATTTAACTTTTGTTTTAGCTCCATGTGCGACAGGATCTGACCATTTCTAACCACCTGATGTACATATTGTACATTTTTCATCCTCCAATATTCCCTACAATTTGGGTCCTCTAAGTTCAGAAGTTTTTGATTGTGCCATAATGGGGTGCAAATTAATAAAGTCTCCACTTTAAACCAACGCTTTATAACCAGCCAAGCTTTAATAGCCATCCTGCAGAAAGATTTATATCCAGTTTGAATATTAGCTAAATAATCGGACTCTAGTACTGTAAAAAAATCAGAGAAACCCGAGTCCTTTACCAATTTTCTACAGAGATGGCTATTTTCCCAGTCATGAAAAAAGCTGAGTTGAGAGGCCATATAGTAGCCCTTAAAATAGGGGAGGTTAAGACCTCCCCGATTGTAAGGCATTGAGAAATATAACGCCTTTAGTCTCACACGCTTTCTCCCCCAAAGCAGATCATTGAGCATTCGCTCTATCAACCTAAAATACTTCTCTTCAATCCATACAGGCGAATTGCGAAGAACATACAATACCTGGGGAAGCACCACCATTTTTATTAATGATATTCTATCTGCTCATGCGGGCAGAATTTTTTGCCATACCTTAATTTTAGATCTCACTTTTATCAGTAAAGGAAGCAAATTAAGTTGTAGGTAATCTTGAATTTTGGCTGTCACTGTTATCCCCAGGTATTTTATTGAATCAGAGATCATTAACTGATTGATAGTCGAATTTTCCCTCGGTTCTCGCAATTCATCTACAGGGAGAAGAGCAGTTTTCTCCCAGTTAACCTCAAGTCCAGAAGAGGCAGAAAATAGGTTGACCAATTCCATAATTCGAGGGAGTGAGATTTCTGTTTGCTGGATAAAAAACAAAATATCATCTGCATAAAGAGATATGCGATCCTGGTCCCCAATTACACCAAAACCAGCTACTTTCGGGTCCTGCCTAATGCTAGCTGCAAGAGGTTCAATATAAATGTTGAATAAAAGAGGAGAAAGGGGACATCCTTGGCGTGTGCCTCTTCCCAGTACAAAGCTCTCTGTCAGTGTGTCATTGACCCTGATTCTAGCAACTGGGCATTTATATAGCAACTGCACCATTGCCATAAACTTAGGGCCAAAGCCCATCCTCTTCATCACTTCCCAGAGGAACCCCCACTCGACTCTGTCAAACGCCTTAGTGGCATCCAATGACAGAATAGAGCGGGCGCCACTCCCAGGAGATTGGATGTTAGTATAAAACCTGTGCAGATTGTGGTGGGTGCCCCTTTTTGGCATAAAGCCATTTTGATCTGGGTGAATAACAGAGGACATGACCCCGGAAAGCCTCCTAGCCAGAATTTTTGATAGTATCTTAATATCCGAATTCAGTAAGGAAATAGGTCTATATGAACTCAAATCCAGCGGATCTTTATCTTTTTTAGGAATCAAGACTATCAAAGCTAACATCATGGACTGTGGTAGGCTTCCTCCCTGTAGGGCTTCAGAGAGCACCTCCATTAAATGAGGTAGAATAACATCCCTATACTTGCGATAGAATTCAGTACGGAAGCCCATCTAACCCTGGAGACGAGTTCCCAGAAATGGAACCCAAAGCCTCCTGGATCTCTAAAAGAGACAATTCTCTTTCCAAGAGTTTTTTTTGGGCTTCCGTTATCATTGGAAGGTGAATTCTCTCCAGGAACTGCCTCACCAAATCAGATGGTAATCCAGGAGGAGCTCTGTAAATCTGAGAAAAATATTGAAAAAAGGTCTCTCTAATTTCCTCTGGGTCTGATGTAGTCACACCATCTAACTTACGAATCGAGACTATAACTTTCTTTTTCTTGTCCTGTTGTGTAATTATTCTGGCTAGGAGCTTACCCGGACGTCCAGACTCTGAGAAATACTTTTGTCCCTTAAAGAACAATCTGTGGTTTGCTTTCTCCCTAATAAAATCCTCCAAGGAGCAGCTAGCCTTCTGCATCTCTTCTTTCTTATTTTCACTAGGTTGAGCAATAAAACGCTCAGTTGTGGATGTCACGATCTTAACTAATTCGTCTTCTTTTTTCCTAAATGTTCTCCTCGCAGCCGCAATGTCACTTATAAGAACCCCCCTCAGGTAGGCTTTCAAGGCATCCCAAACTGAATTGATTCTAGCAGAGGGGAGGTTCACTTCCCAAAAGGAAGATACAAGTCTTTTGATAGACTGACAATTATCCATAATGGTAAGCCAGTATGGATTCATCCTAAAACCAAGCCCCATGTTATCTTTATCCTCCCCAATGCTAACCTCAATAAAGACGGGTGAATGGTCTGAAACTGTTCTTACTCCGTATCGTATCTTTCTAATATTGTTCAAATTTCTCTCATTAGTAAACGCTAAGTCAATCCTAGACATTGCTCTGCCCCCTCTACTAACACAGGAGTACACTCTCTTTCCTCCGCCAAGATATTCCCATATATCCACCAATCCAACCTCTAAGCAGAACTGAGGCAATGGAGAGCCACGAATATTACCTCCCAATTTTGCATCTAGAGACAATCTGTCCTTTTCAGGATCCATAACAGCATTAAAGTCTCCCATCAGCAGAAGCCGACACTCTGGTCTCTTTTCCAAAAAACGCAGTAATTGGATAAGTGGATACACGGAAAATGGCAAAGGTATATAAAAGAAAGCGAGAGTATAGCTGTGACCATAGAGCCTACCATACAAAAAAATAAATCTACCCTGATCATCTATAAAGGATTCTAATAGAGAGAAATCTATAGAATTATGAATCAGGACCGATACGCCCCTGGAGGCACTACTAAAGGTTGAGTGGTAGGATTGAGAATGCCATCCCGTCGTCAAACGGGTCACAGACTCATCAGTGAGATGAGTTTCCACTATGCAGATAATTGCAGGAAGATATCTCTTTAATGCATCCATGATAGCCTGCCTCTTAACCCTTTCCCCAAGGCCTCTAACGTTCCAAGAGACAATTTTAACGGTTCTGACAGACATTAATTATAAGAAGAAAGAGAGAAAAAAAAAAAACACACACAGGAAAAAAAAAAAAAAACCTGCAGGGCAGTACCCATCCCCCCTCCCACCCTCTGTTGGTCCGCCCGAACTAGTCGGCAAACCTCTATCTTCCGGCCATTCTCACCCCCCCACTAATCCCATCTCCCCTCCAACACCCCGCTAATTTATTTCAGTACATTTCTTTTCAGAAAGATATTTCATATGCCCAGTTGTTCCATCCAATCCAACACTTGTTGCGGTTTTTCAAAGAATTGGGCAGTCCCATTATAAATCATTCTCAGTTTCGCTGGATACTGAAGAGAATATTTAATATCCTTGGACGCCAAACGCTTCTTTATCTCAGTAAAGCTTCTCCTTTTCTCTTGGGTCTGCCGTGCAAAATCAGGAAAAAATAACAGTTTTGTACCCTGATAGTCAATAGGTGAGCACTCTCTAGCTCTTCTCAGTATCATGTCTCTATCCATTGACAGTAGCAGTTTTATTAAAATTGCTCGTGGCGGCCTCCCTGGGGTGGGTTTCCCCCCTGGGATCCGATGGGCTCTTTCTATTTGGAACATAGGCGAGAAGTATTCACTGCCCAGATTTCCCACAATCAAATCTTTAAGTTGCTCCACTAGCTGCCGGCCTTCAACTCCTTCTGGAAATCCAACTATACGGATGTTATATCGCCTTGATCTGTTTTCCAGATCCTCTAGCTTATTTTGTAAGAGGGAGTTTTCTGAGGCCAGAAG
>CM065591.1:16886751-16902860 GCA_033119425.1 Bufotes viridis | reverse complement strand
GCCTGCTTTTCGCCCTTGACCTTCTGCGGTCGTACCCCTTCTCCAACATTTCCTGCAAGATAACAATTAAATCATGTAATCCCACAGTTCTAAAATACAATTATTAGTTATCATAGTCATAAGAACCATCAAAAATAACATTTAATATCAAAACAGTCAAAGAGTAGAACATTGCCGTCCCTTTAAAAGTGACTTGAACATTGCCGCCCCTTTAAAAGTGACTTGAACACTGCAGCCCCTTTAAAAGTGACTTGAACATCGCCATCCCTTTAAAACTGACTTGAACATCGCCATCCCTTTAAAAGTGACTTGAACATTGCGATCCCTTTAAAAGTGACTTGAATATTGCCGCCCCTTTAAAAGTCACTTGAACATCGCCATCCCTTTAAAAGTGACTTGTACATTGCGATCCCTTTAAAAGTGACTTGAATATTGCCGCCCTTTAAAAGTCACTTGAACATCGCCATCCCTTTAAAAGTGACTTGAACATTGCGATCCCTTTAAAAGTGACTTGAATATTGCCGCCCCTTTAAAAGTCACTTGAACATCGCCATCCCTTTAAAAGTGACTTGAACATCGTCATCCCTTTAAAAGTGACTTGAACATTGCCACCCCTTTAACAGTGTCTTTCACTAATCACTCATGTAGTTGTGCAGTCTGCTAAAGCCTGTGATGAGTTTATGTCACCAAGCAGTAGGACATGTGACAGTGTAAGGCAGTTATGAGATCAGTGAAGGCCTGCAGGCTTCTTGGCTAATAAAAATCATTAATAAATAAGTTTAAATCACATTACTGAATTACACACTAACTAAGTTCAATTACTTACAGTTATTAAGAAATCCAGCTCTTCTTTAGAGAAATTACTTTTCGCCATAATCGCTGGGACAGTCACCAATCTCCACTCTCGTCTCTCTCGATCCGATCCGAGTACGCACACACGTACAGACGCATGCGTACACGATTCTTGAATAGTTGTATTATCGCGATAATAAAACTAACAGTGTAAAGTTGACTGTATTGCTCTAAGTTATATTAGCGTACGAATGTAACTTCTATTACAACACACCAATACTAAAACTGACTAAGAGACAGCTTTAAGTTCTATTCGAACGCGATTATGCGATTATTATATATCTGCTTAATCGCATTGCCGTTTCAACTTAGCATTGCTAATTCTAAATAATTCCATCCATATTCGTTAACTTACTGACTCAGTAAGTTAACGATATGGATGGAATTATTTAGCAATGCTAAGTTGAAATCGCAATGCGATTAAGCAAATATATAAGAATCGCATTGCGATTTCAACTTAATTCTCAGATCCGACAGTACATTCTACTGGAGGAGCGTTCCCATGGTGATCGTTAGCTCAAAGTTGTAATCGCAATGCGTTTATTGCGGTATATTATCCCTCTGGGTGTCTTTTACAGGTTAATTTTTATTTATTTTATGTTAACTCATCATTTCCCTATCTACATTTGTTTGCAGGGGATTTACCTACATTTTGCTGCCTTTTGCAGCCCTCTAGCCCTTTCCGGGAGTCTTTTACAGGCTTTTTAGTGCCCAAAAGTTCGGGTCCCCATTGACTTCTATGGGGTTCGGGTTCGGGATGAAGTTCGGGTTGAGTTCGGATCACGAACCCGGACATTTTCCGGAAGTTCAGCCGAACCTCTCGAACCTGAACATTCAGGTGTTCACTCAACTCTACTTGTGATACATTTGAGAATTCACACAGGGGAAAAGCCATATTCATGTTCAGAATGTGGAGAATGTTGTAGACATTACTCAAAATATGTAAAACATCTAAGATCACATCAGGGAGAATCTATAGATGTGTAAAGTCTAGGGAAATAAATAACACAGTTTTAGAACTTGTGGCACATCAGTGAGCTCACAAATTCTCTGTTTGTTAGAAATCTAGCAGGAATGGAGCTCCATTGTAGGATCTGCTGACTCAGGATGGCGTCTAATACAACACTTAAATATGTCCCAGTACTGGAAACAACTCTTTTACTTCTGGTTATGTGAAGTTATACTCTATCGATTGGAGAGGGGAGAACTTTTAGATTAATGGGGTCTTACTGCTTAGCCTATTATAAGAATGAGTACACCGTGACCCATGGAGCCCCTCAAAAGGAACAGAGTGTCTAGTCGGGGGTGCAAGCAGCTGGTGCATTCATTTCTATGAGACTTCTGGAGATAGCTAAGCACTGTATTTCATTGGACACGTCATCTCCTTAATTCCCTGATGTTTTTGAAGTATTAAAATCTATTTCAAATAAAATAAATGCTATAGTTTTATTAAGAATGTGTTTTTTTTTTTATATATTTTTTTTTTTTAAAGTTCATGAAACATACAATCCAAAAAAAAAGATTCTAACAATACAAGGTTAAACCTAACTATCCCATCATACCTCCCCCCCTTCCCCCCTCCCAAGCCTGCAGGGAAAGAAAGAAAAAAAAAATAATAATTTATTTAAAATAAAATAAATAAATAGCTAAAACCTCTTAATTGCCCCAATTCCTCCAAATACTACTCCATTTGATAGAAGAGCCTCTTTGTCTGTACAACACCTTCTCATAGCTTTTCACCTTCGTAACTAAGTTTAGCCAGTGGTTGAGTTCTAAAGCAGAGGAGGAGCACCATTCTCTGGCTATGAGAAGCCTGGCCAAAAACATCACTTTGGTCAGCAATTGGCGCTTGGGGGACTGGCAGTTAACTTCCGATAGGTCACCAAGGACCCATATCTTTGGGGATAGAGGAATATTCAAACCAAGTCTCTGAACCAGCACTATTTGGACCATTCTCCAGTACTCATTCACTATCGGACAACCCCAGAACAGATGAAGATGATCTTCCCCGGGGTCCCCGCAGCGAAGGCAGTCCGAAGAAGTTCTAAATCCTCTCCTGTGAAGCCATAAAGGTGTAACATATATTTTGTGAATAATATTAAACTGAACAACAACATGGTTGAAATTGTGAGAAACCAGTCTTAAACCTTCACCTATGTTCTCCCAATCCGGGGAACCCACCTCAGACAATAGAGCAGACCAGGATCTCTGTCCTGGAAAAAAAACAATCCATAAAAAAGTTTTTCATCAAGTGCCTGTAGCAATGTGAGAGTTTAACTTTCATACATCCTTTCTTACTAATCAAATTGTGCAAAAATTCAGGGGTGTCTATATTAAATGAGCAACTAACAGCAGTGCTAAAAAGTGCCGACCTCAGTTGGAAGCAGGCATACCAAGCCACCTCACCTACATTTAACTTTTGTTTTAGCTCCATGTGTGACAGGATCTGACCATTTCTAACCACCTGATGTACATATTGTATATTTTTCATCCTCCAATATTCCCTACAATTTGGGTCCTCTAAGTTCAGAAGTTTTTGATTGTGCCATAATGGGGTGCAAATTAATAAAGTCTCCACTTTAAACAACGCTTTATAACCAGCCAAGCTTTAATAGCCATCCTGCAGAAAGATTTATATCCAGTTTGAATATTAGCTAAATAATCGGACTCTAGTACTGTAAAAAAATCAGAGAAACCCGAGTCCTTTACCAATTTTCTACAGAGATGGCTATTTTCCCAGTCATGAAAAAAGCTGAGTTGAGAGGCCATATAGTAGCCCTTAAAATAGGGGAGGTTAAGACCTCCCCGATTGTAAGGCATTGAGAAATATAACGCCTTTAGTCTCACACGCTTTCTCCCCCAAAGCAGATCATTGAGCATTCGCTCTATCAACCTAAAATACTTCTCTTCAATCCATACAGGCGAATTGCGAAGAACATACAATACCTGGGGAAGCACCACCATTTTTATTAATGATATTCTATCTGCTCATGCGGGCAGAATTTTTTGCCATACCTTAATTTTAGATCTCACTTTTATCAGTAAAGGAAGCAAATTAAGTTGTAGGTAATCTTGAATTTTGGCTGTCACTGTTATCCCCAGGTATTTTATTGAATCAGAGATCATTAACTGATTGATAGTCGAATTTTCCCTCGGTTCTCGTAATTCATCTACAGGGAGAAGAGCAGTTTTCTCCCAGTTAACCTCAAGTCCAGAAGAGGCAGAAAATAGGTTGACCAATTCCATAATTCGAGGGAGTGAGATTTCTGTTTGCTGGATAAAAAACAAAATATCATCTGCATAAAGAGATATGCGATCCTGGTCCCCAATTACACCAAAACCAGCTACTTTCGGGTCCTGCCTAATGCTAGCTGCAAGAGGTTCAATATAAATGTTGAATAAAAGAGGAGAAAGGGGACATCCTTGGCGTGTGCCTCTTCCCAGTACAAAGCTCTCTATCAGTGTGTCATTGACCCTGATTCTAGCAACTGGGCATTTATATAGCAACTGCACCATTGCCATAAACTTAGGGCCAAAGCCCATCCTCTTCATCACTTCCCAGAGGAACCCCCACTCGACTCTGTCAAACGCCTTAGTGGCATCCAATGACAAAATAGAGCGGGCGCCACTCCCAGGAGATTGGATGTTAGTATAAAACCTGTGCAGATTGTGGTGGGTGCCCCTTTTTGGCATAAAGCCATTTTGATCTGGGTGAATAACAGAGGACATGACTAGTGTTGAGCGAACAGTTCGAGCATAGTTCGGGTCCGTACCGAATTTTAGGGTGTTCGTGACACGGACCCGAACCCGAACTTTTTCGTAAAAGTTCGGGTTCGGGTTCGTCGTTCGGCATGTATTTTGGCGCATTTTGAAAGGCTGCAAAGCAGCCAATCAACATGCATCATACTACTTGCCCTAAGATGCCATCGCAGCCATGCCTACTATTGGCAAGGCTGTGATTGGCCAAGTGCAGCATGTGACTCAGCCTCTTTATAAGCTTGTGCGCACGTCGGGACGTGCTCACTCCCGATGTGAATAGAACAGGGATAGACGCAGCTGATGCTAGGGCGAGAATAGGCAGGGATAATTGAATAACTGGAAGCAAATTTCTCTCCTCCACCTGTGATTCATCTGAACAACTGCAGCTGAGCTGCTTTTTTGATAGGGATTGGCTATTTTTAGAGTGGCCAGAGTGATTTTTCCATCCACATGTACCTGGGCTGACCGCCGGCCGCCATTTTGCGACTTGTAGTGCTGCAGCAGAAGCTGCCACAGTGTGCATTCAAAGCTCCAAACAAGTCAGACATCTACACCTGGGATTCAGACCAATAGCGATTTAGCAGCACAGTCCAAGGCTATTTTTTTAAAGGTTGTGCAGACCATTTTGTGGCACATGTTACTGGGCTGATAGGCGGCGGCCATCTTGGGACTAGTGCTGCAGCACAATCTCTCCCAACGTCCATTAATCACTTGTAATAGTGGTCTGTGCCATAGAAATCCTACATCAGGGACTTGGGTGTGCTTGTGTCACCCCTACTAATACCAGTCCACCTGTAATCCATACAGTGAAAAGCCATAAAGTATTCCAGTGAGGGAATTTTTATTTATTTAAAAAGGCCAAGTTAGTTTATCTGGCGTTCAATATACTAGATACAGTTAGGCCTGCGTTTCATACATCTGGAATTAGCAAACTAATCTCCCAGGTTGGGAAAATATATATGTACCCATACTAGAATCTGTCAAAGAAAGCGGTACTCACATATAACAGTCATTCCATCTGTAATCCATACAGTCAAAAGACTGAAAGTATTCCAGTGAGGGAATTTTTTTATTTAAAAAAGGCCAAGTTAGTTTATCTGGCGTTCAATATACTAGATACAGTTAGGCCTGCGTTTCATACATCTGGAATTAGCAAACTAATCTCCCAGGTTGGGAAAATATATATGTACCCATACTAGAATCTGTCAAAGAAAGCGGTACTCACATATAACAGTCATTCCATCTGTAATCCATACAGTCAAAAGACTGAAAGTATTCCAGTGAGGGAATTTTTTTATTTAAAAAGGCCAAGTTAGTTTATCTGGCGTTCAATATACTAGATACAGTTAGGCCTGCGTTTCATACATCTGGAATTAGCAAACTAATCTCCCAGGTTGGGAAAATATATATGTACCCATACTAGAATCTGTCAAAGAAAGCGGTACTCACATATAACAGTCATTCCATCTGTAATCCATACAGTCAAAAGACTGAAAGTATTCCAGTGAGGGAATTTTTTTATTTAAAAAGGCCAAGTTAGTTTATCTGGCGTTCAATATACTAGATACAGTTAGGCCTGCGTTTCATACATCTGGAATTAGCAAACTAATCTCCCAGGTTGGGAAAATATATATGTACCCATACTAGAATCTGTCAAAGAAAGCGGTACTCACATATAACAGTCATTCCATCTGTAATCCATACAGTCAAAAGACTGAAAGTATTCCAGTGAGGGAATTTTTTTATTTAAAAAGGCCAAGTTAGTTTATCTGGCGTTCAATATACTAGATACAGTTGGGCCTGCGTTTCATACATCTGGAATTAGCAAACTAATCTCCCAGGTTGGGAAAATATATATGTACCCATACTAGAATCTGTCAAAGAAAGCGGTACTCACATATAACAGTCATTCCATCTGTAATCCATACAGTCAAAAGACTGAAAGTATTCCAGTGAGGGAATTTTTTTATTTAAAAAAGGCCAAGTTAGTTTATCTGGCGTTCAATATACTAGATACAGTTGGGCCTGCGTTTCATACATCTGGAATTAGCAAACTAATCTCCCAGGTTGGGAAAATATATATGTACCCATACTAGAATCTGTCAAAGAAAGCGGTACTCACATATAACAGTCATTCCATCTGTAATCCATACAGTCAAAAGACTGAAAGTATTCCAGTGAGGGAATTTTTTTATTTAAAAAAGGCCAAGTTAGTTTATCTGGCGTTCAATATACTAGATACAGTTAGGCCTGCGTTTCATACATCTGGAATTAGCAAACTAATCTCCCAGGTTGGGAAAATATATATGTACCCATACTAGAATCTGTCAAAGAAAGCGGTACTCACATATAACAGTCATTCCATCTGTAATCCATACAGTCAAAAGACTGAAAGTATTCCAGTGAGGGAATTTTTTTATTTAAAAAGGCCAAGTTAGTTTATCTGGCGTTCAATATACTAGATACAGTTAGGCCTGCGTTTCATACATCTGGAATTAGCAAACTAATCTCCCAGGTTGGGAAAACATATATTATGTACCCATACTAGAATCTGTCAAAGAAAGCGGTACTCACATGTAACAGTCATTCCATCTGTAATCCATACAGTCAAAAGACTGAAAGTATTCCAGTGAGGGAATTTTTTTATTTAAAAAGGCCAAGTTAGTTTATCTGGCGTTCAATATACTAGATACAGTTGGGCCTGCGTTTCATACATCTGGAATTAGCAAACTAATCTCCCAGGTTGGGAAAATATATATGTACCCATACTAGAATCTGTCAAAGAAAGCGGTACTCACATGTAACAGTCATTCCATCTGTAATCCATACAGTCAAAAGACTGAAAGTATTCCAGTGAGGGAATTTTTTTATTTAAAAAGGCCAAGTTAGTTTATCTGGCGTTCAATATACTAGATACAGTTAGGCCTGCGTTTCATACATCTGGAATTAGCAAACTAATCTCCCAGGTTGGGAAAATATATATGTACCCATACTAGAATCTGTCAAAGAAAGCGGTACTCACATATAACAGTCATTCCATCTGTAATCCATACAGTCAAAAGACTGAAAGTATTCCAGTGAGGGAATTTTTTTATTTAAAAAAGGCCAAGTTAGTTTATCTGGCGTTCAATATACTAGATACAGTTAGGCCTGCGTTTCATACATCTGGAATTAGCAAACTAATCTCCCAGGTTGGGAAAACATATATTTATTTACCCATACTAGAATCTGTCAAAGAAAGCGGTACTCACATGTAACAGTCATTCCATCTGTAATCCATACAGTCAAAAGACTGAAAGTATTCCAGTGAGGGAATTTTTTATTTAAAAAGGCCAAGTTAGTTTATCTGGCGTTCAATATACTAGATACAGTTAGGCCTGCGTTTCATACATCTGGAATTAGCAAACTAATCTCCCAGGTTGGGAAAATATATATGTACCCATACTAGAATCTGTCAAAGAAAGCGGTACTCACATGTAACAGTCATTCCATCTGTAATCCATACAGTCAAAAGACTGAAAGTATTCCAGTGAGGGAATTTTTTTATTTAAAAAGGCCAAGTTAGTTTATCTGGCGTTCAATATACTAGATACAGTTAGGCCTGCGTTTCATACATCTGGAATTAGCAAACTAATCTCCCAGGTTGGGAAAATATATATGTACCCATACTAGAATCTGTCAAAGAAAGCGGTACTCACATGTAACAGTCATTCCATCTGTAATCCATACAGTCAAAAGACTGAAAGTATTCCAGTGAGGGAATTTTTTTATTTAAAAAGGCCAAGTTAGTTTATCTGGCGTTCAATATACTAGATACAGTTGGGCCTGCGTTTCATACATCTGGAATTAGCAAACTAATCTCCCAGGTTGGGAAAATATATATGTACCCATACTAGAATCTGTCAAAGAAAGCGGTACTCACATGTAACAGTCATTCCATCTGTAATCCATACAGTCAAAAGACTGAAAGTATTCCAGTGAGGGAATTTTTTATTTAAAAAGGCCAAGTTAGTTTATCTGGCGTTCAATATACTAGATACAGTTAGGCCTGCGTTTCATACATCTGGAATTAGCAAACTAATCTCCCAGGTTGGGAAAATATATATGTACCCATACTAGAATCTGTCAAAGAAAGCGGTACTCACATATAACAGTCATTCCATCTGTAATCCATACAGTCAAAAGACTGAAAGTATTCCAGTGAGGGAATTTTTTTATTTAAAAAGGCCAAGTTAGTTTATCTGGCGTTCAATATACTAGATACAGTTAGGCCTGCGTTTCATACATCTGGAATTAGCAAACTAATCTCCCAGGTTGGGAAAACATATATTTATTTACCCATACTAGAATCTGTCAAAGAAAGCGGTACTCACATGTAACAGTCATTCCATCTGTAATCCATACAGTCAAAAGACTGAAAGTATTCCAGTGAGGGAATTTTTTTATTTAAAAAAGGCCAAGTTAGTTTATCTGGCGTTCAATATACTAGATACAGTTAGGCCTGCGTTTCATACATCTGGAATTAGCAAACTAATCTCCCAGGTTGGGAAAATATATATGTACCCATACTAGAATCTGTCAAAGAAAGCGGTACTCACATATAACAGTCATTCCATCTGTAATCCATACAGTCAAAAGACTGAAAGTATTCCAGTGAGGGAATTTTTTTATTTAAAAAGGCCAAGTTAGTTTATCTGGCGTTCAATATACTAGATACAGTTAGGCCTGCGTTTCATACATCTGGAATTAGCAAACTAATCTCCCAGGTTGGGAAAATATATATGTACCCATACTAGAATCTGTCAAAGAAAGCGGTACTCACATATAACAGTCATTCCATCTGTAATCCATACAGTCAAAAGACTGAAAGTATTCCAGTGAGGGGATTTTGCTTATAAAAAATAATATATTTCATTGTGGTGCGAGTTGAATCGCAACAATGAAGAAAAATACTATTAAGGGACGAGGGCGCGGTCGTGGTGGTGTCCGTGGAGCCTCTGTTGCTGGTAGAGGACGTGGCCGTTCGGCCTCAGGCGCACACAGTAGGGAACCAACTCCCTCAACTAGCCGGCAGAATGTACCGCAATATCTCGTGGGGCCCAATGCCGCTCTTAGGATGGTAAGGCCTGAGCAGGTACAGGCATTGATCGATTGGGTGGCCGACAGTGCTTCCAGCACGTTCACCACATTGTCTTCCACCCAGTCTTCTGCGGAAAGCGCACAGGTGGCACCTGAAAACCAAGCCCATCAGTCTGTCACATCACCCCCAAGCATATCAGGGAAACGGTCTGAGCCACAAGTTATGCAGCAGTCTCTTCTTCTGTTTGAAGACTCTGCTTCCAGGGTTTCCCAGGGGCGTCCACCTAGCCCTTCCCCAGTGGAGGAAGACATACCATGCACTGACGCACAACCACTTATGTCTCCAGATGAAGAGGACATGGGAATACCACCACAGCAGAGTCACCGACTCTCTGATGATGACGAAACACAGGTGCCCACTGCCGCGTCTTTTGCAGTGTGCAGACTGAACAGGAGGAGGTCAGGGAGGGAGACTGGGTGGAAGACGATGCAGAGGACGATGAGGTCTTAGACCCCACATGGACTGAAGGTCGTGGCGATGACTTTCACAGTTCAGAGGAAGAGGTAGTGGTGAGACCGAGACAACAGCGAAGCCAAAGAGGGAGCAGGGGGCCAAAGCAGGCGAGCCGCCGCCCCAGAGTTCGCCTGCTACTGGACATCGCCAACAGGGACCCAGCCCCACAAAGGCAGCTTCAAAGAGTTCCCTGGCATGGCACTTCTTTAAACAATGTCCTACCGACAAGACCCGAGTGACTTGCACGCTCTGCCATCAGAGCCTGAGGCGAGGCATTAGCGTTCTGAACCTCAGCACAACCTGCATGACCAGGCATCTACATGCAAAGCATGAACTGCAGTGGGGTACACACCTTAAAAACCAGGCACTCGCTGAGGCTCCCCCTGCTCCCTCTACCGCTGCTGCCTCGGCTTCCGCCTCGAGAGGAATGTTGCCACCTGCCGAGCAGCAAACAGAGGATGTGCCACCGACACCACCACCACCGCCACCGTCAACTAGCGTCTCCACTATATCACACAGCAGCGTTCAGCTCTCAATATCTCAAACCTTAGAGAGGAAGCGCAAATTCCCCCGAGTCACCCTCGGGCCCTTGGCCTGAGCGCCAGCATTTCTAAACTGCTGGCCTTTGAAATGCTGTCATTCCGGCTGGTGGACACAGACAGCTTCAAACAGCTGATGGCCATGGCTGTCCCGCAGTATGTGGTTCCCAGCCGCCACTACTTCTCCAAGACAGCCGTGCCTTCCCTGCACATGCAAGTGTCCGATAAAATCAAGTGTGCACTGCGCAACGCCATTTGTGGCAAGGTCCACCTAACCACAGATACGTGGACCAGTAAGCACGGCCAGGGACGCTATATCTCACTAACTGCACACTGGGTGAATGTAGTGGCGGCTGGGCCCCGGCGGACAGTTCCTTGGCGCACGTCCTTCCGCCCCCTATGATCGCAGGGCATCATTCTCTGCCTCCTGTAGCCTCCTCCTCCTACTCGGCTTCCTCCTCCACTGCTTCCACCAGCTCATCCGGTCAGCCACACACCTTCACCACCAACTTCAGCACAGCCCGGGGTAAACGTCAGCAGGCCATTCTGAAACTCATATGTTTGGGGGACAGGCCCCACAGCGCAAAGGAGTTGTGGCGGGGTATTGAACAACAGACCGGCGAGTGGTTTCTGCCGGTGGGCCTCAAGCCAGGCCTGGTGGTATGCGATAATGGGCGAAATCTCGTGGCAGCTCTGGGACTAGCCGGTTTGGCGCACATCCCTTGCCTGGCGCATGTGCTGAACTTGGTGGTGCAGAGGTTCATTCACCACTACCCCAACATGTCAGAGCTGCTGCATAAAGTGCGGGCCGTCTGTGCGCGCTTCCGCCGTTCACATCCTGCCGCTGCTCGCCTGTCTGCGCTACAGCGGAACTTCGGCCTTCCCGCTCACCGCCTCATATGCGACGTGCCCACCCGGTGGAACTCCACCTTGCACATGCTGGAGAGACTGTGCGAGCAGCAGCAGGCCATAGTGGAGTTTCAGCTGCAGCACGCTCGCGTCAGTCGTACTGCCGAACAGCACCACTTCACCACCAATGATTGGGCCTCCATGCGAGACCTGTGTGCCCTGCTGCGCTGTTTCGAGTACTCCACCAACATGGCCAGTGGCGATGACACTGTTATCAGCGTTACAATACCACTTCTATGTCTCCTTGAGAAAACACTTAGGGCAATGATGTTAGAGGAGGTGGCCCAGGTGGAGGAGGAGGAGGAGGATGAGGGCTCGTTTCTAACACTTTCGGGCCAGTCTGTTCGAAGTGGCTCAGAGGGAGGTTTGTTTAAGCAGCAGAGGACAGGTTCACAAGTCGCCAGCCAAGGCACTGTACTGGAGGACGAGGAGGATGAGGAGGAGGAGGTGGAGGGGACGAGGATGAAGCAAGTTCACAGCGGGGTGGCAGCCCAGGCCCATCACTGGTGCGTGGCTGGGGGATACGGTGGACGATGACGATACGCCTCCCACAGAGGACAGCTTGTCCTTACCCATGGGTAGCCTGGCCCACATGAGCGAATATATGCTCCAATGCCTGCGTAGCGACAGCAGAGTTGCCCACGTTTTAACGTGTGCAGACTACTGGGTGGCCACCCTGCTGGATCCCGGTATAAAGACAATGTGCCCACTTTAATTCCTGAACTGGAGCGCGACCGTAAGATGCGCGAGTACAAGCGCTACGCTGATAGAGCGCTCTTGAGAGCATTCCCACATGTCACAGGGGAACAGGTGGAAGGTGAAGGCAGAGGAGTGGCAAGAGGTCGCCAACGCAGCTGTGTCACGGCCAGCTCATCTGAGGGCAGGGTTAGCATGGCAGAAATGTGGAAAAGTTTTGTCTCACGCCACAGCTATCTGCACCGACACCTGATACGGAACGTGTTAGCAGGAGGCAGCATTTCACTAACATGGTTGAACAGTATGTCTGCACACCCCTCCACATCCTGACGGATGGTTCGGCCCCATTCAACTACTGGGTTTCGAAATTGTCCACGTGGCCAGAGTTAGCATGTTATGCCTTGGAGGTGCTTTCCTGCCCGGCGGCCAGCGTTTTATCTGAGCAGCGTATTCAGCACGGCAGGGGCGTCATTACTGACAAGCGCAGCCGCCTGTCCACAGCCAACGTGGACAAGCTGACCTTCATAAAGATGAACCAGGCATGGATCCCACAGGACCTGTCCCTCCCTTGTGCAGAGTAGTCCTTATTAACTGCCTAAAACATGTCTTGTTGTGCTACGGGCCACTTCTTTATTTGATACAAATTTTATGAAACCCACAGTTGAATGAAACTCTTCTCTGTCTGGGCGCCGGGGCCTAACCAGATGAAAGTGGCCGGTTAAACTAACGGGTGACATGAAGCCATAACCTCTGCCATGCTACCTCTGTCTTCTGTCTGGGTGCTGAGGCCTAAGTCAAATAAAGCGGTCTTCTGCTGTGCTGGGGGATATGAAGCTAATCTCTGACCTCTCTCCTCTGTCTGGGTCCAAAGGCCTAAATCACTGAAAGAGGCCTTCTCCTGTGGTGTGTGATATGATGCCAGAATATGTGCTGTGGGGCCTCTCTCCTCTTCCTGGGTGCAGGGGTCAAATAAACTAAATTGTGGCCTACTCCTGTGGTGGTTGATATGATGCCTGATTCTCTGATGTGGAACCTCTCTCCTCTGTTTGGGTGAAGGGGTCAAAGTAACTAAATGGTGGCTTCTCCTGTGGTGGCTGATATGATGCCAGAATATGTGCTGTGGTGCCTCTCTCCTCTTCCTGGGTGCAGGGGTCAAAGTAACTAAATGGTGGCTTCTCCTGTGGTGGCTGATATGATGCCAGAATATGTGCTGTGGGGCCTCTCTCCTCTTCCTGGGTGCAGGGGTCAAAGTAACTCAATGGTGGCTTCTCCTGTGGTGGCTGATATGATGCCAGAATATGTGCTGTGGTGCCTCTCTCCTCTGTCTGGGTCCAAAGGCCTAAATCACTGAAAGAGGCCTTCTCCTGTGGTGTGTGATATGATGCCTGAATATGTGCTGTGGTGCCTCTCTCCTCTTCCTGGGTGCAGGGGTCAAAGTAACTAAATGGTGGCTTCTCCTGTGGTGGCTGATATGATGCCAGAATATGTGCTGTGGTGCCTCTCTCCTCTTCCTGGGTGCGGGGGTCAAAGTAACTCAATGGTGGCTTCTCCTGTGGTGGCTGATATGATGCCAGAATATGTGCTGTGGGGCCTCTCTCCTCTTCCTGGGTGCAGGGGTCAAAGTAACTCAATGGTGGCTTCTCCTGTGGTGGCTGATATGATGCCAGAATATGTGCTGTGGTGCCTCTCTCCTCTGTCTGGGTCCAAAGGCCTAAATCACTGAAAGAGGCCTTCTCCTGTGGTGTGTGATATGATGCCTGAATATGTGCTGTGGTGCCTCTCTCCTCTTCCTGGGTGCAGGGGTCAAAGTAACTCAATGGTGGCTTCTCCTGTGGTGGCTGATATGATGCCAGAATATGTGCTGTGGGGCCTCTCTCCTCTTCCTGGGTGCAGGGGTCAAAGTAACTCAATGGTGGCTTCTCCTGTGGTGGCTGAGTATGATGCCAGAATATGTGCTGTGGGGCCTCTCTCCTCTTCCTGGGTGCAGGGGTCAAAGTAACTCAATGGTGGCTTCTCCTGTGGTGGCTGATATGATGCCAGAATATGTGCTGTGGTGCCTCTCTCCTCTTCCTGGGTGCAGGGGTCAAAGTAACTAAATGGTGGCTTCTCCTGTGGTGGTTGATATGATGCCTGATTCTCTGCTGTGAAACCTCTCTCCTCCATCCTGGGTGTAGGGTCAAAAGTCTTTCAATAGTCGCCTTCTCCTGTGCTGATTGATATAAAGCTGATGGTTGTGCTCATCTGACATGGTTGCCAGGGTCTGATTCAATGGGGGCCTACTCCTGTGGTGGGTGATCTAAATGCCTGATTCTCTGCTGTGAAACCTCTCTCCTCCATCTGGGTGTAGGGGTCAAAGTCTTTCAAAGTCGCCTTCTCCTGTGCTGATTGATATAAAGCTGATGGTTGTGCCATCTGACATAGTTGCCAGGGTCTGATTCAATGGGGGCCTACTCCTGTGGTGGGTGATCTAAATGCCTGATTCTCTGCTGTGAAACCTCTCTCCTCCGTCTGGGTGTAGGGGTCAAAGTCTTTCAAAGTCGCCTTCTCCTGTGCTGATTGATATGAAGCTGATGGTTGTGCCATCTGACATGGTTGCCGGGGTCCCATTAAATTGGGGCCTACTCCTGTAGTGGGTGATCTAAATGCCTGATTCTCTGCTTTGAAACCTCTCTCCTCCGTCCGGGTGTAGGGGTCAAAGTCTGTCAAAGTCGCCTTCTCCTGTGCTGATTGATATAAAGCTTATGCTTGTGCCATCTGACATGGTTGCCGGGGTCTGATTCAATGGTGGCCTACTCCTGTGGTGGGTGATCTAAATGCCTGATTCTCTGCTGTGTAACCTCTCTCCTCCGTCTGGGTGTAGGGGTCAAAGTAACTAAATGGTGGCCTACTCCTGTGGTGGGTGATATGATGCCTGGTTCTCTGCTGTGGGACCTCTCTCCTTTGTCTGGGTGCTGTGGTCAAAATAATAGTAAGTGACCTTCTCCATTGGTGGGTGACTTGAAGCCTGATTCTGTGCTATGGGACCTCACTCCAATTAATATTGTTTAATTTTTATTTATTTTATGTTAACTCATCATTTCCCTATCTACATTTGTTTGCAGGGGATTTAACTACATTTTGCTGCCTTTTGCAGCCCTCTAGCCCTTTCCGGGTGTGTTTTACAGCCTTTTTAGTGCCCAAAAGTTTGGGTCCCCATTGACTTCTATGGGGTTCGGGTTCGGGATGAAGTTCGGGTCGAGTTCGGATCCCGAACCCGAACATTTTTCGAAAGTTCGGCCGAACTCCTCGAACCCGAACATCCAGGTGTTCGCTCAACTCTAGACATGACCCCGGAAAGCCTCCTAGCCAGAATTTTTGATAGTATCTTAATATCCGAATTCAGTAAGGAAATAGGTCTATATGAACTCAAATCCAGCGGATCTTTATCTTTTAGGAATCAAGACTATCAAAGCTAACATCATGGACTGTGGTAGGCTTCCTCCTGTAGGAGCTTCAGAGAGCACCTCCATTAAATGAGGTAGAATAACATCCCTATACTTGCGATAGAAGTCGTGCGGAAGCCCATCTAACCCTGGAGACGAGTTCCCAGAAATGGAACCCAAAGCCTCCTGGATCTCTAAAAGAGACAATTCTCTTTCCAAGAGTTTTTGGGCTTCCGTTATCATTGGAAGGTGAATTCTCTCCAGGAACTGCCTCACCAAATCAGATGGTAATCAGGAGGAGCTCTGTAAATCTGAGAAAAATATTGAAAAAGGTCTCTC
>CM065591.1:16807593-16886251 GCA_033119425.1 Bufotes viridis | reverse complement strand
TATAAGGACAATGTGTCTGTCTGTAATGTCTCTTGTGTGTGTCTCCATGTAGATCTCCATATAACTCCCATCATAACTGGAAACTGATTTTTCCACAATTTACATTACACATTCTCTACACTTCTTCTTGTATTTAATTTCTTGCTCTGAACCTTAGAATCAGACCCAGTAAGAGGGAGGAAATTCCTACTATGGGAATTAGGACTGTATTAGACCTGCTGATGTAGCAGATCATTGTTGAGAAGGAAAAGTTCCTTATGTGCAATCAACTGCTTGCTAGAGGAGGAGACTAGAGATGAGCGAACACCTGGATGTTCGGGTTCGAGAGGTTCGGCCGAACTTCCGGAAAATGTCCTGGTTCGTGATCCGAACTCAACCCGAACTTCATCCCGAACCCGAACCCCATAGAAGTCAATGGAGACCCGAACTTTTGGGCACTAAAAAGGCTGTAAAAGACACCCAGAGGGATAATATACCGCAATAAACGCATTGCGATTACAACTTTGAGCTAACGATCACCATGGGAACGCCTCCTCCAGTAGAATGTACTGTCGGATCTGAGAATTAAGTTGAAATCGCAATGCGATTCTTATATATTTGCTTAATCGCATTGCGATTTCAACTTAGCATTGCTAAATAATTCCATCCATATCGTTAACTTACTGAGTCAGTAAGTTAACGAATATGGATGGAATTATTTAGCAATGCTAAGTTGAAACGGCAATGCGATTAAGCAGATATATAATAATCGCATTGCGATTTCAACTTAATTCTCACATCCGACAGTACATTCTACTGGAGGAGGCGTTCCCATGGTGATCGGTAGCTCAAAGTTGTAATCGCAATGCGATTAAGCAAATACATAAGAATCGCATTGCGATTCCAACTTTTTAGTACTCAACTTTTAAAATCGTACATAACTTTAAGTTCCAAAGTTGCAATCGCGTTCGAATAGAACTTAAAGCTGTCTCTTATTCAGTTTTAGTATTGGTGTGCTGTAATAGAAGTTACATTCGTACGCGAATATAACTTAGAGCAATACAGTCAACTTTACACTGTTAGTTTTATTATCGCGATAATACAACTATTCAAGAATCGTGTACGTGCGTCTGTACGTGTGTGCGTTACCTCGGACACTATTCTATTTTGCCAGCCACAGCTGAAACCACTGATTTATGGTATTGCTATTTTGGCAATTGAATTTAACCCCAGAAAATAATCTATCCTTTGCCAGACAGCAGACAGTATTATACTTGTGTAGCCAAAGCTGGAACACCAGATTTAGGGGATTGGTATTTGGGCAATTGTATTTAACCCCTTAATAAAATATAGAAATTTCTTTCCTGAGTTTCTAGGGGTGACAATTAGCACAGCCAAGCCCCTGATGTAGGATATAGCAAAAAAAAAAAACTAGCATTGATGGATTGATGGACTTGGTGGCAGCTTCTTCTGGCGCACCACAAGTCACAAAATGGCCGCCGATCAACCCAGAAAATAAGTGACAGAAAAACGCTCTGTGCAGCCTAAAAACCAGCGAGCAAGTAACTAGCAGAAGTTCAATGATTCTCAGCTGTAAATTGATCCGTTCATTAGGTGCTGTTGCTGACTTTAACCTGCCTAATCGCGCCCTGATAGAAGCTGCGTCCTCTCCCTACACTAATCAGAGCAGTGTGACGTGCGGCGCTACGTGACTCCAGCTTAAATAGAGGCTGGGTCACATGCTGCACTTGGCCAATCAATGCCATGCCATTAGTAGGCATGGCTGTGATGGGCTCTTAGGGCAAGAAGTAAAATGCTAACTGATTGGCTGCTGTGCAGCCCTTCAGAAAGCGGGAAGAAATCGACGAACACCGGACCCGAACCCGAACTTTTTTGAAAATGTCCGGGTTCGGGTCTGTGTCACGAACACCCCAAAATTCGGTACGAACCCGAACTATTCTCGAACTGTTCGCTCAACACTAGAGGAGACCGCTGCTATTATATGTAGTAATCTTCTCCACAGTATGGGGAGTAGTATAGTGATTGCTAATGCCATTGCTCGTCCCCATACTGACTCGTTATTTGCCAGCAGCAGCACGATCTGCCGCCTGTAAATAATGATAAAACATGCTTAAAAATCTTGATTGCCTGATGAACATTTGCTCATTCATAAGGTAATTGGCGGCACATTTGGGGCTGTATTACACAGCGAGGTCATCGCTAAAGCGTTTTCCTATGAATGCTCCTTAACGATTATCTGGCCGACTATCATCCAGTGTAATACAGCCCTAAGACTTTAGTGATGGCAGCAGTGACTGGTGATTGTCTGCACAGTAGTGTGTAAGTAATTGTACACGCAGTGTCCATACATGTGATAGTACATACCTGTAACTGTGCTAGGAACATGGACAATCACCGATCCTGACTGCCATCACTGGACCGCACCAAATCATCAATACTAGGAGGAAAGAAGATTACTGACAGGGGGAATCTTTCCAGCACCTTTATAGATATCTGTATATAGTAATGTAATAAAAAGGTGTCTACACAGAATAAAATGTATCTATTCACTCTGCTCCGTATTCAGGAACTATTACCCAAAGCTAAATAGTGCACATAATATATAAAAAGTCTCTATATAGAGCACACTTAGCACAATATACAGCAACTATCATCCCAAAACCAATCATTGCTCAAAATATTAAAAAAGGTCTCTAAGCAGACCAAAAGATTCTTGTGTAAAGATATTTTGTGCACTTACTATTTGAATAAATGAATTATTAAGAACCTGAGCTACTGGAGGACAATTATATAGAATAGAGGTAAAACATAGATGGTGAAAATGGCTTTCTGGTGATTATTGATAATTCTTGAGTTTCTAATGATGTATTTCTTACTGAATTCAGATGAGGCAGTAGTATGAAAACCGATCTTTTATCCTCCATCCATGCTATTTTCCAGTCAGTCTTGAAGTCAAGGGTACAGTGGCCTCCTTGCTTCTAGTCACGGTTACCAGGCCGCCTTTCGTGCCCCTTCGCTGTGACTGACAGCGCTTATGCCCGACAGCTGACTGGCTTTACAGAACAGCCGGCTGTCAGTCACAGCGAAGGGGCAGGGAAGGGGGCATGATTACCGTGACTTAAAGCCGTGACTATTTACCACAGCGGTAAATAAGCTATATTACAAAGTACCAATTATACACTTATTAAAATGAATGATTTGTACTTATTTATGCCTAAGCAAATCATGTAAAGGAGTGGTGGGGTCATGACCATGTAAAGAAAGAATTGCAACCATGTGCATTACATTTGCTATTTTGTTTATATCATATTGCATATGGGCTAGTATGGTTTGTGGCATGGTTTAATTGGTGAAAAAAATCAGATGACAGTCTTTTTAAATTAATGCATTTGTGTTTTTTTTATCAGCAAGTCTTACAGTATTTCTAATTTTGGTGGATTTTCTATAAATGCTATTGACTTCATGTTACTGAGATATTTTTATTTGCACTTTTTATCAAAAATGGATCTTTTATCTTATAAAAATGATTTATTTTTACAGATGAAGACTTGAGGAAAAGCTCAGACAGACGTCTACGTTTATCCCCTTCTTATGTATTAGAAGATAATCCATCACAGGTTGGCAGTAATAGAACTGGACATAGACTGGGAGAGATGTTTGCAAGTTCTGAGAATCTATCTATGTACAAGAAAAATTACAAAGATGAAAGTCCATTTATAGTTTCAGAATGTGATAAAAATATTACAGAGGAAGCAAGTCTTGTTGAACAGCAGAGAATTCACACAACAGAGAGTCAGTTTTCATGTCTGAAATGCGGGAAGTTGTTCAAACTTAAACAAAATCTTGAGAAACATGAGAGAACTCACACAGTGGAGAAGACCTATCCATGCTCAGAATGTGAGAAATGTTTTACTCAAAAAAAAATTCTTGTTCAACATCTCAGGATTCACACAGGAGAGAAGCCATTTCCATGTCCTGAGTGTGGAAAGTGTTTTATCCAGAAATCAAATCTTGTTAAACATCTGAGAATTCACACAGGAGAGAAGCAATTTTCATGTCCTGAATGTGAGAAATGTTTCACTGAGAAATCAAATCTTGTGAATCATCAGAGAATTCACACAGGAGAGAAGCCATTTCCATGTCCTGAGTGTGGGAAGTGTTTTATCCAGAAATCAACTCTTGTGAAACATCAGAGAATTCACACAGGAGAAAAGCCATTGTCATGTCCCGAATGTGAGAAATGTTTCACTGAGAAATCAACTCTTGTAAGTCATCAGAGAATTCACACAGGGGAAAAGCCATTTTCATGTCCTGAATGTGAAAAATGTTTCACTGAGAAATCAACTCTTGTGGACCATCAGAGAATTCACACAGGAGAAAAGCCATTTTCATGTCCTGAATGTGGCAAGAGTTTTATATGGAAATCAGCTCTTGTGAGACATCTCAGAATTCATACAGAAGTGAAGCCTTATTCATGTACAGAATGTTCAAAATGTTTTAACTATAAATCAAGTCTTATGGAACATTTGAAAAGTCACACAGGAGAAAAGCCATTGTCATGTCCTGAATTTTGAAAATATTTTAACCATAAACCAGCTCTTCTGATACATTTGAGAATTCCTAAATGAAAAATAAAGAGGGGCCAAGGCGTCACAAATGTTGCGGGCCTCGGATATTACTCAGATTAAACTACAATATTTGACGGGAGTAATAGTATTATATAAAACATCACTTTTAATGAGGTAGGTTAAAAATAGCTCCAACTATAAATTCTCCCTGATATCATCTTAGATGTTTGACAAAATTTGACTGATGTCTAAAACATTCTCCACATTCTGAACATAATTATGGCTTTCCCCTGTGTGAATTCTCAAATGTCAATATTAGACGGGAGTAATAGTATTATATAAAACATCACTTTTAATGAGCTAGGTTAAAAATAGCTCCAAGGTGGAGAGCTCCCCTATAAATCAATAGGACAAACACTAAACACAAATGCGTACAAACAAAAGATAAGCACAAGTGATCACCCAAACTATGGTCAATCACGTGCTATACCGGGTCTTTGATCCAACTCTAAATCCCCATGTGCAGAAATGGGTAAAACAGTGAAAGAGTTGGTCAAATGGTCAAGGGTAGGGAGATGGTAAGGGAAAACCCTAATCATACCCTGCTTGGCCTGAACCGCCCTAGGTAGGCTATCACCAGGTCCAAAAAACCCCGCAAGGGGTGGCCCAATGCTGGAACCTAGCCCTACACACGCTGCCCCTGATGAAGTAGCGGGATGGGGGAGAGAGGACCGGTAAACTGTAAAAGCAACCTAAGTCAGTCCCAGAGGTAAAAAAAGCCAGGTGGCAGCGTGTGGCCTCAACAATTACAAAGGGATGCAGAAAAAAGATTGGGGAGGTGGTGGCGTCCCAACGCGTTTCGTCACACCAAACCTGCAAAGACGGTTAGACTCATCAGGGGACAACAAACCGTCAAAACCCAAAAAGGGAAAAAGAACAAACAATATATGTTCATGGGAGAACAATAGTTAAAGTCACGCGTTCAAAAGAACGCGTGTGGTAACACCTCTGGTGAGGAGCAGCAACCTGTGGAAGAAAGCACAGTAAATAAACGCCACTATAGTCATCAAAAAAGTGCGTCAGGCAAAAGAGTGCTCTAAGTAGAGTTACTTACTTCTGACCCAGATGTATGACCTAGGTCAGGAAGATCCCACAGGCGGCCGTTGATGGCACAGTCCCGGTGCTGTTTAGAAGAAGTCCCATGAGCCCAGGGGCAGCGACGAGTTATATTGCCGCCGGGAGGGGGACTCATCAATGTGCGCCAAACAAGCGCGCCAAGAGATGACGTTGCACCATGGCGGTCACATGACTAGTCACCTGATCAGTGACGTCACCGAGCCCTCGGCGCACGCGCTGGAGAGGGGAAATCGGCAGAAATCGTGGTCTCACAGCGCATGTGCAGAGCGGCTACACAAAACATATAGTGAATGGTGGTGTCACAGGTAAAAAATAAAGAAGTAGTGGGCACTGTTGTATTTAGGTGGATTTCGATAATTATGGATCCACATTGTACCATGCCCCCAACAAAATATATGTGATAAGAAGTTAAATAGTAAAAGGTAAATACCGTCCCAAGGATAGGGAGCAGGGGAAAGAAGTGTAAATGCCCCTGCTACAACCTAACTAGAGGGATATGGACCACAAAATCCCTGTATTGTGGATATGTGGATAAAGAAGGCATTTATGGTCAAATTGATTGTTCAATAGGGCAGACAGGAAAGGAAAAGGGGGAAAAAAGTTTTAATGTCTTGGACCTGGTGGAACCTATTTGTACTCATAACTAGGCCCTGGGGGATCGATTTGTAGTACCCTAGACATAGGAGCTGAAGTTCAGTTGTTCATTGAGACCAAAGGGGGAGGTGGTTTTTAACTGGAAGATCCACCAGGTCTCTTTTTGGAGGATCTTTCTATCCCAATCACCTCCCCGGCTTGGTTTACATATCCGATCAATTCCCATAAATGATAGAATGGAATCACGTCCTCCATGATGAGCCACAGCATGACGTGCCAATGGGGTATCTCTCCGATTTCGAATGTCACCTAGGTGTTCACCTATTCTCACACGTAGTTCCCTCCGTGTTTTGCCGACATATCTGAGCCCACACTCACATGAGCACAGGTAGATAACCCCTGTTGTTCGGCAGTTAATGAAGTCTCGGATGTGAAAGATGGAATTCACTTGAGCGCCCTTAAAAGACTTTGCCTGTAGAATAAATTTACAGAAAGAGCACCGACCACACTTGAAGCTACCCTGAATGGGGCCCCCCAACCATGTATGTGGGTTACCACGGGGTGAATTGAAGTGACTATGCACAAGATGGTCTTTCAAATTGGTGCCCCTTCTGTATGTGATGGAGGCATGTGGGGTAAGGACGTCTGCGATGTCTGGGTCCAACCTCAGTGTGTCCCAGTGGCGACTTATGATCTAGCGGACTTCGGGTGCAGCTGAGTCAAAGGTACCAATGACCCGAATCAGCCTTGCAGATCCGACTTCATCCTTTTTGTTGGGATGAAGCAGATTTGTCCGGTTTTGTGCGAGGGCATTCTGGTAAGCTGGTGTAAGGACCCTATCCGGGTAACCACGGGCCTGAAAGCGTTTCTTTAAATCTTTAAATCTCTGGCCGCTATCTTAAAGTCCCCGACATCTGAACAGTTGCGCCTTACCCGTAGGTATTGTCCAGTCGGGATGCCTCTCTTCAGAGGGACAGGGTGGCAACTGTCCCAGCTGAGGAGGGAATTTGTGGCGGTTGGTTTGCGATAGACTGACGTTTTCAGGACCCCATCATCACCCCTTAAGATACGTGTGTCAAGGAAGGGGAGATCATTCTCAGTGATCACCGAGGTGAATTTGAGATTTATGTCATTGTGGTTTAGTTCGTGGACCCATCTATTGAAGTCAGCCTCGGTGCCGCTCCACAATACGAAAATATCGTCGATGAAGCGGCACCAGAGGACGACAAAGTCTTGGTACCACTGTTGCCCTTCGCTAAACACAATGGTCTCCTCCCACCAGCCCAGGAGCAAGTTAGCATATGACGGTGCACATGAATTGCCCATGGCGGTGCCCCTGAGCTGGTGGAAGATACGACCGTCAAATACAAAGTAATTGCTGGTAAGAATAAAGTTAAGTATTTGTAGTACAAACTCATTGTGACGTGCACATGGGAGGCCCCTGGCTCTCAAGAAGTGCGCCGTTGCCTTTAGGCCATGTTCGTGAGGGATCGAGGAATAGAGGGCCTCTACATCAATTGAGGCCAGGAACCAGTGTGGTTCGATGGCAACACCCTCCAGTTTGGAAAGTAGGTCACTCGTATCCCTCACGTATGATGGAAGGGACTCCACAAACGTGCGCAAAATGCAGTCCACATATATACCGCAATTCTGTGATAGACTCCCCACCCCAGAGACGATAGGTCGTCCTCTAACCGGTACTGTCTCTTTATGTACCTTAGGTAGGCAATAGAATGTTGCCAGAGTGGGATGAGCAGGAAGTAGATAGTCAAACTCATCTTTTGTGATGAGGTGGTCAGCCTTAGACGATGTGAGGAGTCGTTCAAGAGTAGCTTTATATCGTGGTGTCGGATCTTGTGAAAGAATTTGGTAGCCTGACTTGTCCACCAGGATAGTGAGGCACATATTACGGTATGCATCAGTGTCCATCACGACCACGCGCCCCCCTTTGTCGGAGGGCTTGATCGTGATGGATACCTCCTTTTTAAGGGTGTCAATAGCCCATCTCTCTTCCTTACTACAGTTGAACCGTGGAGGAGGTGGTATAGAGCCGGCAAGCTCATCCAGGGTGTACTTAAGAAAGATATTGATGCAGGAGACTTCTCCCGCCGGTGGCATGCGTGCACTTTTAAGTTTCAAGTCTGTGAAGGGGCCCTCACCTGAAGTGTCTGGAAGGGGATCCCCCAGGTTATATAGTAACCTCACGTCCCCAAGGGTATCTAATGGTATGCCGAGCTCTCGACACTCCCTTCTTTCTCTGGTTTTAATGAATTTCTTCCACTTCAGTTTTCTGGCAAAAAGATGGAGGTCTTTTGTCCATTTAAAGAGATCGAATTTCGTAGTCGGTACAAATGAAAGCCCCCGTCTAAGTACTGCCAGTTCTGTAGGGGAAAGGGGCCTTGAAGAAAGATTAATGACCGATTTATCGAGGGATGGGTTCAGGACGACTGGAGAGGTGGTAAATGTCGATTTCTTAGAGGGTACTGTGCCCCCTGTTCTAAAAAAGAGGACGAAGGGGAGGACGGGAGGGGTGCGCTGTTTAACTGATTGGGTTGTGTAGTAGTAATGTTCCTACCAAAGTTCATGCGGCCCTCTCTGCGTCTGTTTCTATGGCCTCCCCTCCCCCGACCTCTACCTTTCGATTGTTTGTCCCTATCGCTCTCAGATCCTTCGTTTTCCGTAGAGGAAAGGTCTGATTTTAATGTATTCTCTGGATTTGTCAAGAAGAGATAAGCCCTATTGTCTTTGAAATCTTGTGAGTCCCGGAGAAATTGTTTGTGTTTACGATCCTTCAAAAAATATTGATATTTCTCTAAAGTGTTCTGCAATTGGTTTTCCTTAACCGAAAATTCAGGATCTTGTTGGAATTTTTTTGCAATGTCTATTTGCTCCCTTAAGTTCCTCTCTACGCGTTCGAACGTTAAGCGTTCTTCCTCTAGGAGGATTTGCATAAAGCGCAGGGAACTATTGGTGGCTTCCCTTTCCCATTTTTTCAGGAGTTCTGGATTTCTGCTGCGATTTGCTGGAACTAGGGAGATCCTCAGACCTCTCGGGACAATTCCTTGTTTTATATAATGCTCCAACCCCTGCAGTTCCCACCAAGAACTAATGTGTTCCTTATAGATTTTAGTGAGTTCAGAGAAAGCACTCGTAAGAGTTGGGGTGTATTTCTTCTGAACAAAAGTCTGTTCAGAGAATACTGTAGAAACCAGTCAGCCAAACATTCCTGTCTAATCCTGTGGACAAAAAACCGGCCATGCCTTATAAGTATCACTAAATGAAAAATAAAGAGGGGCCAAGGCGTCACAAATGTTGCGGGCCTCGGATATTACTCAGATTAAACTACAATATTAGACGGGAGTAATAGTATTATATAAAACATCACTTTTAATGAGGTAGGCCCCCCAGGGCCTTGTTATGAGTACAAATAGGTTCCACCAGGTCCAAGACATTAAAACTTTTTTCCCCCTTTTCCTTTCCTGTCTGCCCTATTGAACAATCAATTTGACCATAAATGCCTTCTTTATCCACATATCCACAATACAGGGATTTTGTGGTCCATATCCCTCTAGTTAGGTTGTAGCAGGGGCATTTACACTTCTTTCCCCTGCTCCCTATCCTTGGGACGGTATTTACCTTTTACCGCATCTATTTAACTTCTTATCACATATATTTTGTTGGGGGCATGGTACAATGTGGATCCATAATTATCGAAATCCACCTAAATACAACAGTGCCCACTACTTCTTTATTTTTTACCTGTGACACCACCATTCACTATATGTTTTGTGTAGCCGCTCTGCACATGCGCTGTGAGACCACGATTTCTGCCGATTTCCCCTCTCCAGCGCGTGCGCCGAGGGCTCGGTGACGTCACTGATCAGGTGACTAGTCATGTGACCGCCATGGTGCAACGTCATCTCTTGGCGCGCCCGTTTGGCGCACATTGATGAGTCTCCCTCCCGGCGGCAATATAACTCGCCGCTGCCCCTGGGCTCATGGGACTTCTTCTAAACAGCACCGGGACTGTGCCATCAACGGCCGCCTGTGGGATCTTCCTGACCTAGGTCATACATCTGGGTCAGAAGTAAGTAACTCTACTTAGAGCACTCTTTTGCCTGACGCACTTTTTTGATGACTATAGTGGCGTTTATTTACTGTGCTTTCTTCCACAGGTTGCTGCTCCTCACCAGAGGTGTTACCACACACGTTCTTTTGAACGCGTGACTTTAACTATTGTTCTCCCATGAACATATATTGTGTGTTCTTTTTCCCTTTTTGGGTTTTGACGGTTTGTTGTCCCCTGATGAGTCTAACCGTCTTTGCAGGTTTGGTGTGACGAAACGCGTTGGGACGCCACCACCTCCCCAATCTTTTTCTGCATCCCTTTGTAATTGTTGAGGCCACACGCTGCCATCTGGCTTTTACCTCTGGGACTGACTTAGGTTGCTTTTACAGTTTACCGGTCCTCTCTCCCCCATCCCGCTACTTCATCAGGGGCAGCGTGTGTAGGGCTAGGTTCCAGCATTGGGCCACCCTTGCGGGGTTTTTGGACCTGGTGATAGCCTACCTAGGGCGGTTCAGGCCAAGCAGGGTATGATTAGGGTTTTCCCTTACCATCTCCCTACCCTTGTGCATACCCTGACCATTTGACCAACTCTTTCACTGTTTTACCCATTTCTGCACATGGGGATTTAGAGTTGGATCAAAGACCCGGTATAGCACGTGATTGACCATAGTTTGGGTGATCACTTGTGCTTATCTTTTGTTTGTACGCATTTGTGTTTAGTGTTTGTCCTATTGATTTATAGGGGAGCTCTCCACCTTGGAGCTATTTTTAACCTAGCTCATTAAAAGTGATGTTTTATATAATACTATTACTCCCGTCTAATATTGACATTTGAGAATTCACACAGGGGAAAGCCATAATTATGTTCAGAATGTGGAGAATGTTTTAGACATCAGTCAAATTTTGTCAAACATCTAAGATGATATCAGGGAGAATTTATAGTTGTGTAAAGTCTAGGGAAAGAAATAACAAAGTTTTAGAACTTGTGGCACATCAGTGAGCTCATAAATTCTCTGTTTGTTGGAAATCTAGCAGGTATGGAGCTCCATTGTAGGATCTGCTGACTCAGGATGACGTCTAATACATAACTTAAATATGTTCCACTACTGGAAAACAACTCTTGGTTTTGGTTTGGAAATTCTAGTCCTATTTACTTCTGGTTATGTGAAGTTATCCTCTATCCATTGGATAGGAGAGAACTATTAGATCAATGGGGTCTTTCTGCTTTGCCTATTTTAAGAATGAGCACCTTGTGTCGCATGCAGCCCCTCAAAAGGAACAGAATGTCTAGTCGGGCGTGCAAGCAGCTTGTGCATTCATTTCTATGAGATTTCTGGAGATAGCTAAGTACTGTACTTGACTATCTCCGGAACTCCCATAGAAATGAATGGAGCAGCTCTGTGCATTCCAGACTGGCTGCTCTGTTCATTTCATGGGGCTCCATGGAGTAAGTTGTCCCCATTCTTGTGATCATTGGGGTCCCAGGAGAAGGACCCCACCAATCTAATAGTTTCCACCTCTCCTGTGGACAGGGAATAACTCAACATAACCAGAATATCCCTTTAAATAGAGAAATGCTACAAAACCAGACATAACCTCTTTGAATAAACAAATTCGACCAGATTAGTAATAAATGGGCAATATCACAAAATTCTACTATGTTTTATTAAAGTATTTTAGAGGAGTTAGCGGATTTCTTTAAGAACAGCAGCTGTGTATAGAGATTTAGTGGCAATGTGTCATGGAAAAATAATATAAAAAGTCGAATTTTACAGAAAAAAAAGAAAATATAAAATTAATTGGACATGCCCTCTCACTATTCCACTGATGTTTTTGAATTAATAACATTTGTTGTAAGTAAAATAAATTGTATAGTTTTATTAAAAATATGTTTTAATAATGCAAGGCTACTTTCACACTTGTCCATGACGGATTCTCACCGATAATACAAATGTCTGCATCCGCTCAGAACGGATCCGTTTGTATTATCTTTAACATAGCTAATACGGATCCGTCTTGAACACCATTGAAAGTCAATGGTAGACGGATCCGTTTTCTATTGTGTTATAGAAAATGGATCTGTCCCCATTGACTTACATTGTGTGTCAAGACGGATCCGTTTGGCAAGCAGCGTTTTGGTGTCACATCTAATGCAGAATGGAGTCAAACTGATGCATTGTGAGCGGATCCGTATCCATTCAGAATGCATTAGGGCAAAACGGATCAATTTTGGACCGCTTATGAGATCCCCAGAACGGATCTCACAGACGAAAACCAAAACGCCAGTGTGAAAGTAACCTTATAGACATTTCACAAAATAGATGGTGATTAGTAAAAGAGTATGCGGAGAGGGGTTAGGTAATTGACTAGGAAAGTCAGAGGGAATGGGGAGAACAAGGCATAGCAGAATTCTATAAACCCCAGAACAAGTGCAGATCTATTCATGCTACCTAATCCCAGAGGAGGCTTAGCTCCTGAATTTGGCTCACAATAAGTGATGGAAATAACTGACTAAATAACAGAAGTCTGAACTCAGCCTTAGGCCTCATTCACATGGCCGTTGTGTGCCCGTGGCTCTATTGCTTCTGTAGTGTTTCTGGCTGGGCCTCTGCAGAAGTTGAATGGGTCTCAATCCACCCCGTCCACCATCCAGTAGTTGCCTGTGCATTTGGCACTGCAAATTGCAGTCCCCAATGCACAGAACGGATGAACAACGGCCGTGTGCATGAGGCCTTACAGGTCAATGTTAGCGTCAGCTCTAATTTATCGGCGTTGGCTTAACGTGCAGAGGCCAAATATTCAAGTAGTGGCCCGATGTCAGCAGTAAGGTTCTGTTCACATCACTGTTTATTTTTCCATTCTTCTGATCCATCAGAAGAGCAGCCTAAAAAAGTGGATCCTGTATATTGTGCATCTACCTTCAAACCTTCAGTATTTGGTCAGCATTTGATCAGTATTTGTAACGCATAAATAGAAGTAAGCCCAATACCAATGTAATATGCTATGGAAATATTTGCATGTCTTCTGTGTTTTCGATGCAAAATACTGACGGTGTGATAGAGGCCTTATGGAAGCTCAAACAACAGGACTCGTTCTTTTTGTTAGTTTTCTATTCTTTTGATGGATCAGAAGAACAGAAAAAGAAATGGTGATGTTAACATGGCCAAACAAGCACACCAGGGGCCATGTAACAGACTGAGGGTGGAAACAGCATGAAGAGTTAAAATAGTGGCCCCGTAACAGACTGGTGAGGGTGGCAATAGCAGTAGCAGTACAATGTATTGGTAGATCACAGTAGGAGCAGATGTCAGTAGAGGCAGCAGGCGTGTGGCATCAGACTTGTGGCAGCAGAACTTGGACAAATGTACTTTGTATGTAGCTGGTGTGCCACCCCCATCGTTGAACCCCTCAGATGCTGCATTCATTACTGATTATGGCAACTGAGGCTACCATTTAGGCCATTGGTGGCGAACCTTTTAGAAACCGAATTCCCAGATTGCAACCCAAAACTCACTTACTTATCGCAAAGTGCCAACACAGCAATTGAACCTGAAAACTACAGTCCAGTATAGTATATCTTCAATGTACTTTATCATTTAGCTATAATAGTCTGCCTACATTTAGTGATGAGCGGGGGGTACCGTATTCGATTTCGCGATATTTCGCAAATTTTACGCGAATTTATATTCGCATTGCGAATAAAACTTAGAGCTGAGCTCCTTATGGTTGTTACTTGTATTGATAGAATTGATGAAGATAAGGAATATCACGAATATGGCACTATATTCTCAATCTTCGTAATATTCTAGCAATACAACCATTAGGAACTCAGCTCTAAGTTGTAATCGCAATGCGATTAATATAACCTGTATTAATCGCATTGCGAATTCAACTTAGAGCTGGGTTCCTAATGGTTGTATTGCTAGAATATAACGAAGATTGAGAATATAGCGCTATATTCGTGAATTCGTTATATTTGTCATCTTCGTTATATTCTAGCAATACAACCATTAGGAACTTAGCTCTAAGTTGAATTCGCAATGCGATTTTATGTTCGCTTCGAGAATTAAACTTAGAGCTGGACTCCTAATGGTTGTTGCTAGAATATAACGAAGATTGAGAATATAGTGCTATATTAGTTATATTCTATCAATACAACCATTAGGAACCCAGCTTTAAGTTGAATTCGCAATGCGATTAATACAGGTTATATTAATCGCATTGCGATTACAACTTAGAGCTGAGTTCCTAATGGTTGTATTGCTAGAATATAACGAAGATGGCGAATATCATGAATTCACGAAAATAGCACTATATTCTCAATCTTCGTTATATTCTAACAATACAGCCATTAGGAAATCAGCTCTAAGTTGAATTCGCAATGCGAGTATATGTTCGCATTGCAAATACAACTTAAAGCTGGGTTCCTAATGGTTGTATTGATAGAATATAACGAATATCGCAATGCGAATAATTCATGTTATATTAATCGCATTGCGATTACAACTTAGTCAAATTTGTGAGATCGTGATTCTCACATCCTACAGTACATTTTAGCATGGAGGCGTTCCCATTGGGATGGGGACGCTCCATGCACATAGGAAGTCGGCAGAAGCGGCAACAGGCATTAACTGGAGCGCGCAGGGAGCCAGGAATCCTCCGGACAGGTAAGAACAGCTTTTGGGAAGTGGGAAGACAACCAGAGAGCAACAAGAATTAACAACTAAAAAAAAAAAACGAATATTCGAATTTGCGAATATATAGCGCTATATTCGCAATATTCGCGATAAAAATTCGCTTTTCAAATATTCGCGCTCAACACTACCTACATTCAGGAAAAGTCTAAGGCATATTGGTACACCATAGACTTTTTCCAGGGTGTGGGTGCCCACAGAGAGGGCTCTGAGCGCCGCCTCTGACAACTGTGTCATAGGTTCGCCGCCACTGATTTAGGCCTTTCAGGCATTAATAAGGGTAAGGGTTCATGCACACAATGGTATGTATTTTGAGGTCCGCAAAAAATATGGATGACATCTGTGTACAGTTGAGCAAACACCTGGAAGTTCGGGTTTCGGCCGAACTTCATAAAAAACCCGAACCCCATTGAAGTCAATGGGGACCCGAACTTTGGGGCACTAAAATTCCAGGAAGGGGCTAGAGAACTGCAAAAGGCAGCAAAATGTGGGTAAGTGCCCTGCAAACAAATGTGGATAGGGAAATGACGTTAAATAAAAATTAAAAATTTTAATCCTGAACTAAGAGCAGGAGGTCCATATGGACTAGGAGGTTGAGGAGTCGGTGAACGTGTCATTGTAGGTGGATGTGGTGGTGTAGGTGGATTTGGCAGTGTAGGTGGAAGCAGCGGTGGAGGCAGCCAACACATTTTTTTTAATTTTTATTTCATTTGGGAACACCACAAAACATTGTGGAATATATAAAATAACACAAAGAGTGCGCTGGAGTATAATAATTGCTGTGTGAAGTCGGTATACTTCACAGGGTACAGACAAGTCTTATGGGATCCATGACTGGTTCATTTTAATGAACGTGAGCTTGTCTACATTGGCTGTGGACAGGCGGCTGAGCTTGTCTGTGAAAACACCCCCTGTTGTGCTAAACACATGTTCAAACAATACACTGGCTGCAGGGCAGGCCAGCACCTCCAAGGCATAAAGGACAAGCTCAGGCCATGTGCCCAATTTGGAGACCCAGAAGTTGAATGGGACAGAACCATCAATCAGTACTTGTAGGCGTGTGCACACATACTGCTCCACCATGTTGCTGAAATGCTGCCTCGTGCTAAGACGTTGCGCATCAGCTGTTGGTACTGGTTGTTGTGGCATGGTGACAAAGCTTTTCCACATTTCAGCCATGCTAACCCTGCCTTCTGAGGTGCTGGCGGTGCCCTGGCTGCATTGGTGGCCTCTTCCTCCTCCTCTGCCCTCACTTTGTGCTTCCACTGAGCCCCCACTGTCAGATGGGAATGCCATCAGCAGCGCGTCTACCAGCATGCGCTTGTTCTCGCATATCTTCCGATCATGCTGCAGTGAGGAAATTAAGGACGGCACGTTGTCCTTGTAACGGGAATGTAGCAGGGTGGCCACCCAGTAATCAGCACAAGTTAGAATGTGGGCAACTCGGCTGTCGTTGCTCAGGCACTGCAGAATGTAGTCGCTCATGTGTGCCAGGCTGCCCAGAGGCAAGGACAACCTGTCCTCTGTGGGAGGTTTATCGTCTGTGTCCTCTGTATCCCCCCAGCCACGCTGCTGTGATAGTCCTGAGCTGCTTTGGGTGCCACCCTGTTGTGAACACGGTTCTTCCTCATCCTCCTCATCCTCCAGAACTGTGCCCTGGCTGGACAATTGTGTACCTGGCCTATGCTGGTGCAGGAACCCACTCTCCGAGCCACCTGTGAATGACTGGCCTGATAACCGTTGAAATAATCCCTCTTCCTGCTGTGACACATCTTCCTCCATCATCACCCGAAGTGTTTTTTCAAGGAGACATAGAAGTGGGATAGTAACGCTGAGAACGGCATCATCCGCACTGGCCATGTTGGTGGAGTAGTAGAAAAGGCGCAACAAGTCACACAGATCTCGCATGGAGGCCCACTCAGTGGCGATGAGGTGTTGCTGTTCCGCAGTGCGACTCACCCGTGCGTGCTGCAGCTGAAACTCAACTTTCGCCTGCTGCTGCTTGCACAGTCTCTCCAGCATGTGCAAGGTGGAGTTCCACCTTGTGGGCACGTCGCATATGAGGTGGTGAGCGGGAAGGCCGAAGTTATGCTGCATCGCAGACAGGCGAGCAGCAGAAGGGTGAGAATGCCAAAAGCGGGCACAGACGGCCCGCACTTTCTGCAGCAGCTCAGACATATCTGGGTAGTTTTTCAGGAATCTCTGCACCACCAAATTCAGCACATGTGCCAGGCAAGGGATGTGCGTCAAACCGACTAGTCCCAGAGCTGCAACGAGATTTCGCCCATTATCGCACACCAACAGGCCGGGCTGGAGGCTCACTGGCAGCAACCACTCATCGTTCTGTTGTTTTATGCCCCTCCAGAGCTGCAACGAGATTTCGCCCATTATCGCACACCAACAGGACGTGCTTGAGGCTCAATGGAACCAACCACTCATTGGTCTGTTGTTCCATGCCGGTCCAAAGCTCCTGCGCAGTGTGGGGTTTGTCCCCCAAACAGATGAGTTTGAAAACTGCCTGCTGTCGTTTCCTCCTGGCTGTGCTAAAGTTGGTGGTGAAGGTGTTATGCTGAGAGGATGAGGAGGTGGTAGAGGAGGAAGAGGAGTGGGAGGAGGAGGCAACAGGAGGCAAAGAGAAATGCCCTGCAATCCTCGGGGGCATGCGCCAAACATCTATCTGACACAGGCCCAACCCCCACTGCATTTACCCAGTGTGTTGTTAGGGAGATATAACGGCCCTGGCTGTGCTTACTGGTCCATGTATCGGTAGTCATGTGGACCTTGCCACAGATGACGTTGTGCAGTGCACACCTTATTTTGTCCGTCACTTGCTTGTGCAGGTAAGGGATGGCAGTAGTGGCGGCTTGGAATGACGTATTGTGGGACAGCCACCACCATAAGGTTTTTAAAATTCTCCATCTCCACCAGACGGAATGACAGCATTTCAAAGGCCAGCAATTTTGAAATGCTGGCAATCAGGGCCAGGGATCGCGGGTGGGAAGGGGAGTACTTCCTCTTTCGATCCAGTGTTTGGGAGATAGCCATACACGCTTCCATGGGACACTGTGGTGGTGCTTGTAGAAAGTGACGGATGTGTTGGCGTTGGTGTCACATCCTCTGTTTTACTGTCACTCCAGAGGTGGAGGAAGAGGCCGAGATTGCAGCAGAAGAGGGAGCAGGGGGAGCCTGAGATTTTTCTTGGTTTTGGAGGTGCTTATTCCACTGCAGCTCGTGCCTTGCACTTAGATGCCTGGTCATGCAGGTTGTGCTCAGGTTTAGAACATTTATATCTCTCTTCAGGCTCTGATTACACAGGGTGCAAACCACTCGAGTCTTGTCGTCTGCACATTGTGTAAAGAAATGCAACGCCTGGGAACTCCTTGGAGCTGTCTTTGGTGTGCTCGGTCTCTGGGTGCAGTGGGCAGTAGCAGACATAGTGTCTAGGGACGGGCGCTCTGCTTCTGCAACCTGCTCCCTCTTTTTTCTGTGCGACCACCGCCTCTTCCTCCAAACTGCATAGGTCACTAGCATGATCTTGATCCCATGTAGCGTCTAGGACCTCATTGTCCTCCACATCATCTTCCACCAAGTCTTCTGCACCTCTGCCCGCCTTGTGGGTTTGCACACTGCAAAAAGCCGTAGCAGTTGGCACATGTGTTTCGTCATCATCAGAAACGTGTTGTGGTGGTCTTCCCATGTCCTCATCTTCAAACATAAGTGGTTTGGCATCGTTGCACTCAATCTCTTCCGCTTCTGGAGCAGGGCTAGGTGGATGGGCTGGGGAAACCCTGAAAGGAGAGTCATCAAAAAGCATGAGAGTCTGCTGCATGACTTGGGGCTCAGAGTGCTTGGCTGATTTGCAAGGGGGTGAGATGCTAGATAGCCAACTCTGAGCTTTTCGCAGTGGACCCTCCAACAGGAGCCCCACCAACACCATCAGCACCACGACCATGGCCACATCTCTTATTTGACGCCTTTGGGCTGTAGGCTCCCTATATTATAAATCCATTCTACTTCCACCCGATCTATTTTTTTCTCCAAACAACTTCCTACTTCTATTAGGTAGTTTGTAGAAAAAAATAGATCGGGTGGAAGTAGAATGGATTTATAATATAGGGAGCCTACAGCCCAAAGGATTAAATGTGGAGCTAGAATTAAAATCATGTCTAGTGGATGAATAAATGGAAGGTGAGCGTGAAAGAGAGATACTTGAGAGGTGTTATCAATCTAGATTGTAAAAGAAGTATAAAGAATGTGATAATTTTGGGATATGTAAGAGTGGAACCGTTGATCTATTTATGCGAGAACAAGTAACGAACATGTGAATGGGATTGAATATTACGTGTTATAATGTGAAGATAAGGGGAGTTGTAACAAATGGTTTTTACTCTCTTCATTTTACCCTGTTGCCTGTATATGTGTATGGCATTGAAGTTTTTGAATGGGGGATGTGAAGGATAAGAAAGAAGGTTTTTGTTCGGTAATTCGATCCAAGAATGGTGAGGTTGATTTAGAGGGTACAGGTGAAGGTTGATGGACTTAATTGGATATGAAGTGGAGGGGTGGGTATTTAAAGAATGGAAATCAGAAGGAAATGACGCCCCTGATGAAGCTGATTTGTAGCGAAACCCGGGTCGGGCAGAGCGATTAAGTTTTATAAAAATTGCGCATTTTATGGGAACGTTTGTGAGTATAATAAATATGAAGAAATCTCAATAGTGTGTTGCAGTACTCACTATGAAAGGGTTTTAATTTATATATAGAGGAAGAAGAGGCCATTTGATGTGGACGGCGGATATATGATTATTTGATGTGCCTGAGAACCAGTGAATTCCGTGAATGAACTACAAACATATTTTAGTAGGTAACTTGACAGTACTTCACTATGTACGTGTTTGTTGATCTACACAGAATATCGAGTGCATAAGAAAGTTGGTGTATGCTTGGATAAAAGGAATTCAGATTGTGTTCCTTAAGGATATTTTCAGCAAGGGAGAAAGCCGGTGTCTGCGTGGTCCATTTAAATAAATTGAGAAACTATGTGAAAAAAGAACCCACTTCACACGGGGACTTGCTGCGACTTAAAAAAAGAGGACCGCTATGCATACAAAAACTTTTATTCTGTCAGGTATGCTGTGTTCATGTCATAAACAGAAAAGATTGGTTTGGTAACACCTCTATGTGACAGATGAATTTGTTCCCTGCCTAATATGCCCTGGCAGCATGTTAAAGATAAAAGATTGGTTAAGGTCTAGGGTTGAGCGAATCCGAACTGTAAAGTTCAGGTTCATACCGAATTTTGGGGTGTTCAGGACCCGGACCCGAACATTTTCATAAAAGTTTGGGTTTGGGTCCGTTGTTCAGCGATTTCTTCCTGCTTTCTGAAGGGCTGCACAGCAGCCAATCAGCAAGTGTTTTACTTCTTTGCCCTAAGAAGCCATCACAGCCATGCCTACTCATGGCATGGCTGTAATTGGCTGAGTGCTGCATGTGACCCAGCCTCTATTTAAGCTGGAGTCACATAGCACCACACGTCACTCTGCTCTTCTCAGTGTAGGGATAGGATGCTGCCGCTTCTGTGAGGGACAGGTTAGGGAAGAAATCTGCAGAACCAGTTGTACTTGAATCCACAAGATACACCAGAGAGGGAGGGAGCTTCAGCAATCCAACATTTCTGTACCCAGCCACTGCCAAGGATTTTTTTTTTAAATCCATCTGTTACAGAGGTGGGGGTCTGCGGCCATTTTAGCCACTGCAGTGTACTGCGTGTCTGCCAGCCTGGCAGGGACATCAGCTTAATCCTTTTTGGTAGCTCAGTGAAGGAGAAAATGCTTTTTTCTGGCTGCTCAAGTCCCCTACATTACCTTTTGTATAATTAAGGGGTGGCCTAGTCCATTTGTCTAGTCTGGGACCTGCGGTGCCACAGAGCACTTGTGTATACAATGCACTAAACCATATATTCAATTTCTGCAGTATTTTTGTGATAAAAAGCTGTGATCCTGGTACCCAAAGCAGTTTGAAATACACCACCCCAAATACACATTTGACATTTCTGCAGTGAAATAGTGAATAATTTTTTTTTTGTGGGAAAAAAGATATATTCTTGCTCTACAAAGCAGTTGTGCATACAGCGTACATATACATATTTAATATTTCTGCAGGGAAATAGTGTATCAGTGTGTTTCAGGGAAAAAAAAACGTTATTCTTGGTCCAGAAAACAGTTTGAAATACACCGCTCAAATACACATTTGACATTTCTGCCGTGAAATAGATCCCCATTGTATTTTTGGGAAAAATAGAAGTATTCCGAGTCCACAAAGCAGTTCCAAATACACCACCCAAATACACATTTGACATTTCTGCAGTGAAATACTGAATTAAATTTTTTTTACATGGGAGAAAAAAAGCAATATTTTTGCTTAACAAAGCAGTTGTGCGAATACCATAGAAATACCAACTTTTTTCTGTGTTTTATTGTTCTGGGTCGACAAACCATTTTTGCATAAACCGTGTATAAACCGTAGAAATAAACTTTTGTATAAACCGTAGAAATAGCTATGTTTTATTAATAGCAGTGAAATACTGCTTTTCTGTGTTTTATTGCAAAAATCCTTTGTTCTTGGTCCACAAACCACTTGGTATAAATACCAATTTTTAATTGCAGCACGAAAATAGTGCTTTACTGTGTTTTACAAAAAAAACACCAAACAGTTGTGCATACAGCATACAAATACATATTTTACATTTCTGCAGTGAAATTGAGAATTAGAGATGTCGCGAACATAACATTTTCTGTTCGCGAACAACGAACCCAAACTTACTCAAATGTTCGCGAACAGGCGAACAGCAATAGACTTCTATTGGCAGGCGAATATTAAAACCCACAGTGATTCGTTCTAGCTACAATAGTGATAGAATAGTTGTTTTAAGTTGACTAACTAAAGGGCATAAATCAACTAATATTTTTAAATAGCCTATTTTATGACATCTAAATCTACTCTAACATTTTATTTTCTAACCTACTTTTAAATGCTAATTTAATTATTTATCATACTTTTATTACTTATAAAATAAAAAAAAATCACTCTACACCATGTCAAAAGCCAGGTATGTGCAGGCTGACTATCTATCCATAAGGGTATGTTCAGACGACGACAAAAAGTCACGCGACATTTGGGAACCACTACACTGCAACATTTGTAGCGCGACATTGATGTCACATTAATGTCGCGCGACAATTTTTATAATGGGTGTCTATGGTGGTGTCGCACGTGCGACATGCAACATGTTGCGACTACGACACAACAGTCGCAAGAAGTCCATCCCGGATGGATTTTTGTCGACTGTCATGTCGCAGTCACAGCATGTCACATGGCGACACCATAGACTCCCATTATAAAAATTGTCGCACGACAATTGTCATCATCTGAACATACCCTAAGACAGGGTGTCAGCATACCTTACAATGACAGGTTTGCAGCAATTTAGACAAACAAACATAAGTTCTCAATCCAAAAGGAGAGAAATTGGTTAGCATTGGTTGGCTATCTAGAGGGGCCTGGACCATAGACCATGATCATTAGGGCGACAAAAATTGTAATTTTATATGCCAGCCTAACTCCTCTCTCACTGCCTAAGAGAGCTGCATAAACATTTCCCAACATTTAAAACTCATTTGCATACACGTGGCCAAGAAATGCTAATGAGCAATATAGCAGTATCTGCCTTGTTTGTAAACTGAAACACAATTTGCATAGCTTTCCCATAGTCCCATGTTATGCAAATGAGCTTATATGACAAAACAGAATAGAAAGATTATAAAGTTAGTCTTTAAAAAATTGCAAAATCAAAAAAAAAACTATGCAGCCTTCCTAATCATTGAGATAAGAGCTAGGTGGCATATTAGAAAAAAAATAAATAAAATGTTGTCACCCTAATGATAATCATCTATGTGCACAGGTCCCCCTAGATACCTAACCCTAAACAGACAATTTTTCTTTTGGAAAAACTGGTTAAAACCCAGGCTGCCTTGCCATCCAATTAACAACACAGAACAGTTCTCCCCTATGGCCACCAAGCACCAGGTATATGCAGGGTCAACAATCCATCAGACAGACAGATCATCAGCATTCCTTAGCAAGGCAGCCTGGGTTTTAACCAGTTTTTCCAAAAGGAAAATTGTCTGTTTAGGGTTAGGTATCTAGGGGGACCTGTGCACATAGATGATTATCATTAGGGTGACAATTTTTATTTTTTTTTTAAATATGCCACTTAGCTCTCATCTCAATGATTAGGAAGGCTGCAACATTTAAAACTCATTTGCATACACATGGCCAAGAAATGCTAATGAGCAATATAGCAGTATCTGCCTTGTTTGTAAACTGAAACACAATTTGCTGTAAATTATGTTTTACTGAAACACAATTTGCATGGCTTTCCCATAGTCCCATGTTATGCAAATGAGTTTATATGACAAAACAGAATAGAAAGATTATAAAGTTAGTCTTTAAACAATTGCAAAATCAAAAAAAAACTATGTAGCCTTCCTAATCATTGAGATGAGAGCTAGGTGGCATATTAAAAAAAAAAAAAAAAAAAAAATTGTCACCCTAATGATAATTATCTATGTGCACAGTTCCCCCTAGATACCTAACCCTAAACAGACAATTTTCCTTTTGGAAAAACTGGTTAAAACCCAGGCTGCCTTGCTAAGGAATGCTGATGATCTGTCTGTCTGATGGATTGTTGGTCCTGCATATACCTGGTGCTTGGTGGCCATAGGGGCGAACTGTTCTGTGTTGTTAATTGGATGTTTTATGTAATAATACAAACAACAATAATAATTTTGTCTTTGTCTGTTTTATAAAGGACAAAAATTAGGGCTTCATTATCTATTGTACCATGTGTTTGATTACTACATCTTAAAGGGATAATGACTACCTGTTCCTGCTGTGCTGTCCACTTCCTGGTGGCGGGCTTAGTTTTGTTTGATTGAAGGGTATAATTCTGCTGTGCTGCGCATGTGCCTAGGAAGTTTATTCTTCACTAGGAATAAGTCACCATAGTGCATGCACATTCAGGACAGCACATGGTACAGACAGGAGAAAAATGAGTCAAGCATGGCCAGCGGAATCCCTGACAGAGGAAAATTATGAATAAAAACGTTTTATATACATTATGCAAAGACAGTGTTTGATGATAATTGCATAGTTTTTCTGAGATCAAGGATCCTAATACAGGAAAATATATATATATATTTCTATAGGATAAAACAGCCTGTCCCTTTAAGGTGTAATACTCAATCAAACATACAGTAAGGTAGCTAACTAAAAAAACTAATCTTTGTATTTTATAAAACAGACAAAGACAGACTTACGGACATTTACCCTAGCCTGCCTATCATAAAATCTTATTATTATTTGTATTATTACATAAAACATTCAATGGACAGCACAGAACAGTTCTCCCCTATGGCCGCCAAGCACCAAGTATATGCAGGGCCAACAATCCATCAGACAGACAGATCATCAGCATACCTTAGCAAGGCAGCCTGGGTTTTAACCAGTTTCTCCAAAAGAAAAATTGTCTGTTTAGTGTTAGGTATCTAGGGGGACCTGTGCACATAGATGATTATCATTAGGGTGACAAAATTTTTTATTTTTTTTCTAATATGCCACCTAGCTCTCATCTCAATGATTAGGAAGGCTGCATAGTTTTTTTTTTATTTTGCAATTGTTCAAAGACTAACTTTATAATCTTTCTATTCTGTTTTGTCATATAAACTCATTTGCATAACATGGGACTATGGGAAAGCCATGCAAATTGTGTTTCAGTTTACAAACAAGGCAGATACTGCTATATTGCTCATTAGCATTTCTTGGCCATGTGTATGCAAATGAGTTTTAAATGTTGGGAAATGTTTATGCAGCTCTCTTAGGCAGTGAGAGAGGAGTTAGGCTGGCATATAAAATTACAATTTTTGTCGCCCTAATGATAATGGTCTAGGGTCCAGGCCCCTCTAGATAGCCAACCAATGCTAACCAATTTCTCTCCTTTTGGTTTGAGAACTTATGTTTGAAAACTCATGATTGTCATTGTAAGGTATGCTGACACTCTGTCTTATGGATGGATGGATAGATAGTCAGCCTGCACATACCTGGCTTTTGGCATGAACTGAGTGGTTTAAGTTAAATGTGATAGAAAATGATCATTAATGATATATCATTTTTAGAAAGGACTTTTCTTGGTTTGAGGGTTGGGGGGAACAGAGGACACTAGTTAATACTCTCCCTGCTCTACCACTGCAGCTTTAAATTGAATTCACTATGCCTGGCTTTGGTAGGAAGGTAAGCTGAATGTAAGAATGCAGGGCGAATCAAACATAGCATAATGTTCGCTGGCAGAAGCGAACGCGAACAAGCAATGTTCGCAGGGAACTGTTCGCTGTCGAACAGTTCAGGACATCTCTATTGAGAATCAGTGTGTTTTAGGCCAAAAAAACTTTATTCTTGGTCCACAAATATTTTTTATGACATGGGCACTGCCTTAGTGAACTTAATTGTTGACAATTGGCAGTTAAATTGACACCAGAGAGAAACCATCTTTCAGCTTGGTGGGTGAACGCAAATAATGAGGAGAACATCAAATAAGGGACGTGGGCATGGTAATAGTGGTTTTGATGGAGCTCCTGTTGCTGGAAGAGGATATGGCCGTTCAGAGCCAACTCCCGGTCCAAGTGAAACACCTTCCTCTGGTGCGAGTAGGCGATAGAATCTGCAGCGTTATTTGGTAGGCCCGAATGCCTCTCTACGGATGGTGAGGCCAGAGCTTGAACAGGCGGTGGTAGATTGGGTGGCTGACAGTGCCTCCAGTTCCTTTACAGTGTCTCCCACCCAGTCCTCTGCAGAAAGCTCAGAGTTGGCACCTGCAGCCCATGCCCACTGTCATCTTACCCACTTGCAAATCAGCCAAGCAGTCTGAGCTCCAAGTCATGCAGCAAACTCTTATGCTTTTTAATGATTCTGTTGGCAGGGTTTCCCCACCCCTCCACCTAGCCCTGCCCCAGAAGTTGAAGACCTTGACTGCACTGATGCCCAACCACTTAGGATGAGGACATGGGAACACCGCCACAGCACGTCTCTGATGATCATGAAACAAAGGTGCCAACTGCTATGGCTTTCTGCAATGTGCAGACCGACGAGGAGGGCAGGGGTCATGAATGGGTGGAAGATGATGTGGAGGATGATGAGGTCCTAAACCCAGACTGGACTGAAGGTCCTGCTAGTGACATGTGCAGTTCTTAGGAAGAGGCGGTGGTCGCACAGAGGCAACAGCACAGCAAAAGAGGGAGCAGGGTGCAAAAGCGGAGTGGCCGTTCCATAGACAGTACGCCTGCTACTGCCCACCGCACCCAGGCACCGAGCATACCAAGGCCTGCTCCAAGGAGTTCACAGGCAAGCGTACAGCTGTCCATCTCCCAAACACTGGAGAGAAAGAGAAAATACCCACCTACCCACGCTCGATGCTTGGTCCTGAATGCCAGCATTTCAAAATTGCTGGCCTTTGAAATGCTTTCATTCCGTCTGGTGGAGACGGACTGTTTCAAGCAGTCGATAGTGGTGGCTGTCCCACAGTACGTAGTTCCCAGCCGCCACTACTTTGCCAGGCGAGCCATCCCTTCCCTGCACAACCAAGTGGAGAGTAAAATCAAGTGTGCACTGCACAACGACATCTGTAGCAAGGTCCACATATCCACAGATACATGGACCAGTAAGCACTTGCAGGGATGCTATATCTCCTTAAATGCACACTGGGTAAACATAGTGGCGGCTGGGCCCGAGGCGGATAGCGGTTTGGCGCATGTCCTTCCACCACCTAGGATCGCAGGGCATTATTCTTTGCCTCCTGTTGCCTCCTCATACTACTCTGAGTCCTCCTCCTCCTTCTACCATCCCCACATCCGGTCATCGAAAGAACCTCACCCCCAACTTCAGCACAGCCAGGGGTAAACGTCAGCAGGCGATTTTAAAACTCATGTGTTTGGGTGACAAACCCCACACCACACAGAACCTTTGGAGGGGCATAGAACAACAGACCGATGAGTGGTTGCTGCCAGTGAGCCCCAAGCCTGGCCTGTTGGTGTGCGATAACGGGCAAAATCTCATTGCAGCTCTGGGACTAGCCGGTTTGACGCACATCCCTTGTCTGGCGCATGTGCTGAATCTGGTGGTGCAGAAGTTTCTTAAAAACTATCCAGTCATGTCAAAGCTGCTGCTGAAAGTGCGGTCCGACTGTGCCTTCCAGCTCACTGCCTCATATGTGACTTGCCCACCAGGTGGAACTCCCCTCACATATGCTGGAGAGACTGTGCTGAGCAGCAGCAGGCCATAGTAGTGTTTCATCTGCAGCACGCACGGGTTAGTCGCTCCGCGGATCAGAACCAATTCAACACCAGTGACTGGGCCTGCATGCGAGACCTGTGTACCTTGTTGCGGTCTTTTGAGTACTCAACCAACATGGCCAGTGCTGATGACGTCTTTGTTAGCATTACAATACCACTTATATGTCTCCTTGAAAAATCAATTATGTCGATGATGGAAGAGAATGTAACTTGTGCTGACTACTGGGTTGCCACCCTGCTGGATCCCCGGTACAAAGACAACGTGCCCACCTTAATTCCCGCACTGGAGCGTGATAGGAAGATGCGTGAGTACAAGCGCACGCTGGTAGATGCGCTCCTGAGGGCATTTCCAACTGCCACATGGGCACAAGTGGAAGCAAAAGGTGTATCAACCTACAAAAAATCCCTCAAACTAACTGTCAAAAAATATTAAGCAAGGAGTATAATGATACTACAGCCAAAAATGTTAAACCCTTGCATAAAAGGAATCACACAATAATAGATAAAATATCTCTCAATTTTATTATTAAATACAACACATGACACAAGGGATAAGCGTATCACCGAAGTACCTGACACAGCAGGCCACGACCCAGAGATTAATGCCCCCACAAAACACGGACCATTGACATATGGTGTATAGTATCCTAAATGTCCACAGTAGACCCATATCAAAATATTGAGCCAAAAAATGGTATCACCCCCATAAGGGTACATATCCACATACGTCCAACCTAATGGTGGAGTAACATATCCCCATTAAAGGAGATCCCAATGACAGTCATGCCTCAAATTGTGAACATTCTAAACAGTTTAAAAGGCTATTATATATTACCCATTGTCTGATCCGGGAGATGTGCGGACACCTGAAACACCTCGACGCACGTTTCACCCCACGGGCTTCGTCAGGAGGATATTCAAGTGATCCAAACATCGTGTCCGCATCGTGCCCGCGCCTCCCCCGCTGCCATGCGCCGGACGCCGAACCCAGCCGCGCAGCAATATGACGTGGCCAGCGTCACTGCTGCGTGTATAGACTGAGCCGGCGCCCGCTGTCATGACCACCGGGTAAACTGAGCGCGTCACCATGCGGACCACACCAGTGCAAGGGCGCGATGCGCAGCGTCCGTATAAAGGTTAGGCCAGTATGTGCAAAAGACTTAATACATAAATTAATTATATCGTACAAGGTGTACATATACCGGACACAAAAGAGCTGTAGAGTATATAAACATAGATAAACCGAATCGGCATAAAAAGTATGCTGATTATAAAGTGACATAGTGCCAAAAAGAACCAGAGTGAACATATCTCAATAATGTATCAAAAAGACATATATATATATATAAAAAGAGACCCTCTTTTGATAATTGCAAATCATAATAAATCAGTCACAGAAAAATTAGTGCAATAAGTGATTAAGCAATAAAAAATAAAAAATAACAATAATTATATATATTAAAAACCAAAAACAAAAATATATACAAAAAGGACAATTGTGAATAAATATTATCCCAAATTTTTTTTTATAAAAAATTTTTTTGTCTCCAAACGTGTAATATATCAATACACTACAAATCCCGTGCAAAAATTAAGATGGTCACATAGACCGTCCAATATGTGGTAAAAAAAAAAAAAGGGGAAAGAAAGGGTTCCTCTATGCAGATATCCACATCCCTGGAACAGCTACAGCACCGTTATCCATATCTCCGGTATCCACCCAGGACAGACAGAACAACACTAAAACTAAATCATAATAAAAATTAGCATAACACACATAGATCACAATTTAAAAAAAGCAAAAGGTGTAGGCAGAGGAGGAGCAAGAGGTCACCAATGCAGCTGTGTCACGATCAGCTGCTCAGAAGGCAGGGTTAGCATGGCCGACATGTGGAAAAGTTTTGTCACCGCGCCACAGCAACCTGCACCACCAGCTGATACGGAACGTCTTAGCAGGAGGCAGCATTTGAACAACATGGTGAAACAGTACATGTGCACATGCCTACACGTACTGACTGATGGTTCTGCCCCATTGAACTTCTAGGTCTCCAAATTGTCCATATGGCCTGAGCTTGCCCTTTATGCCTTGGAGGTGCTGGCCTGCCCTGCAGCCAGTGTATTGTCTGAACGTGTATTTAGCACGGCAGGGGGCGTCATTACATACAAATGCAGCCGCCTGTCCACAGCCAACGTGGACAAGCTCACGTTCATTAAATTAACAAGGCATGGATCCCACAGGACTTGTCCGTACCTTGCGCAGAATAGACATTTATAACAGCCTCAACCATACTTTCTTGTTCTCCAGTGCACTTATATATTGAATCCATTTTCTATTTGTACCATTCTTTCAGGGGCTACCCCAATTTGAATGAACCTCTCCTCTGTCTTGGTGCCTGCGGCCTACATTTATGACAATTGCCTGTTGCTTTGGTGGGTGACATTAACCTCTTTTTGCCATGCATTGACCTCTCCTCTGTCTGGGTGCCAGGGGCCTACAGTTATGATAATCGACTGCTACATTGCTGGGTTACATAATGCCTGTTTTGCTGTTACGTGACCTCTCTCCTCTGTCTTGGTGCCAGGGGCCTAAATTACTGAAAATGGCCTTTTCCATTGCTAGGGGACATGAAGCATGTTTTGCTGTTATATGACCTCTCTACTCTGTCTGGGTGCCTGGGGCCTAAATTACTGAAAATGACCTGTTGCTTCAGTTGGTGACATGAAGCTTGTTTTTCCGTGCATTGACCTTACTTCTTTGTCTGGGTGGCTGCGTCCTACATTAATGAAAATCACCTGTTCCATTGCTGGGTGACATGAAGCCTGTTTTGCTGTTACGGGACCTCTCTTCTCTGTCTGGGTGCCTACGGCCTAAATTACTGAAAATTCCCTGTTGCTTTGGTGGGTGACATGAAGCTTGTTTTGCCGTTTATTGACCTCTCTCCTCTGTCTGGGTGCCTGCGATCTACATTAATAATAATCACCTGTTCCATTGCTGGGTGACATGAAGCCTGTTTTGCTGTTACGTGACCTTTCTCCTCTGTCAGGGTGCTAATGATTATCACCTGTTCCATTGCTTGGTGACATGAAGCTTTTTTTGCTGTTACAGGACCCCTCTCCTCTGTCTGGGTGCCTGCGGCTTACATTAATGATAATTGCCTGTTCCATTGCTGGGTGACATAAAGCCTGTTTTGCTGTTACAGGACCTCTCTCCTCTTTCAGGGTGCTATGGCTTAAATTAATGATAATTGCCTGTTCCATTGCTGGGTGACATGAAGCCTCTTTTGCTGTTACAGGACCTTTCTCCTCTGTCTGGGTGCTATGGCTTACATTAATGATAATTGCCTTTTCTATTGCTGGGTGACATGAAGCCTGTTTTGCCATGCATTGACCTCTCTCCTCTGTCTGGGTGGCTGCGGCCTACATTTATGATAATTGCTTGTTGCTTTCATGGGTGACATTAACCTCTTTTTGCCATGCATTGACCTATCCTCTGTCTGAGTGCCAGGGGCCTACATTTATGATAATCAACTTCTGCATTGCTGGGTTACATGATGCCTGTTTTGCTGTTACATGACCTCTCTTCTCTGTCTGGGTGCCAGGTGCCTAAATGACTGAAAATGACCTGTTCCATTTCTGGGTGACATGAAGCATATTTTGCCGTGCATTGCCCTCTCCTCTGTCTGGGTTCCAGGGGCCTAACATTTCTGAATATCACCTGTTCCATTTGTGGGTGAAATTAACCCATTTTTGCCAATGATAAGCCACAGCTGTGCATTGCTGGCAGTAAACCAAATTTTGTAAAAACGTATGTTACTGATCAAAAGATGCGTGACTACTGACTACAAAACTCACGCTGGTAGATGCGCTGCTGATGGCATTCCCACCTGACGCCTCCCCAACATCCTATTCCACCTCCTCCTCAGAGTTGGCAATTAATATTTTTAATGTTTTTTTTTATTTTTATGTTAAGTTATTTCCCTATCCACATTTGTTTGCAGGGCACACACCCACATTTTGCTGCCTTTTGCAGCCCTCTAGCCCTTTTCAAGGGTATTTTAGTGCCAAAAAGTTTGGGTCCCCATTGACTTCAATGGTGTTCGGGGTCAAGTTCGGGTCAAGTTCGGATCACGAACCCGAACATTTCTGTAAAGTTTGGCAGAACTTCTTGTATCCGAACATCCAGGTGTCCGTTCAACTCTATTAGGTCACGAGTTACTTTGAAAGATATTAGGGGCACAGATCCCCCAACAATCTGTAGTACGCCACCTAATTTACTAAATAAATTTTGGCAAGTCAGGTAGAAAGTGCAGCAGGAACACCAAAGCAGACCACAGGGGTACTTTATGAGCCAAAATTTTTATTATTTTTTTTAACCACAATGTCCTAGTGTAATTTACTGATTTTATTTGATTTGCAGCACAAGGCAAAAAGGTACTTTATAGGAAAAAAAGTGGATTTTTTCAACCCTAGTGAAACAGATGAATTAACAGATTATTTTTCACTATCAGATCGCCTGTGCAGGCAGAGGACAGAATTTTTTTCAACAAAATATATTCTTTCTTCAACCCCAGTGAAACTGATGGATGCAAATGAAACTCATTTACTAGCACTAATACCGAGCAGGTCACAAATTTACTTTGTGCCAAAAATTACGTGTTTTTTTTCACCCACAATGTCTCAGTGGAACTTACTGATTTTATTTGATTTGCAGTACAAGGCAATAAGGTAGTTTATATGACAAACAAGAGGATTTTTTCAACCCCAGTGAAACAGATAGATTTACTAATTATTTTTCAGTATCAGATTTGCTGAGCAGGCAGAAAAGGTACTTAATGACAAATATATATATATATATATATATATATATATATATATATATATATATAAATATATATATATATATATATATATATATATATATTTCACCCACAGTGAAACAGATGGATTTATTGATTATTTTTTTCACTATCACAAATGAAGCGCACAGAGCAAATGTACTTTTTAGCACAAAAAAAAAATGCCCAGAATCTGATGGATTTATAGAATTAATGACAAGGAAATATGCAGAATATCCCTAAAATCACAAACAGAATAACAGTATTATTTTTGCCTTTCCTAGCCAGATATGCAGTGCAGGTGGACTTAAAAATTGGTAAATTTTGCCAAATGAAGTAAAAAGACTGGATTCAATTACTGTCCCTGGCACATATGCAGCTGCAAGTGCACGTCACTTGCACAAAATGGCCGCCAACACCAACCACTCACAGAGAAAAAAAACAGTATTTGTCACTGGCCTCATAAAAAAAAAACACTGCCATTTCACCCACAAGAATAAAAAAGGTTGTAGATCGCTGAGTGAACACAATTCTGATATCATATATTATCAGCTAAGCTTGTTTCATATTCTCTTCCTGAGAGCACCAGCAACAACCTAGTAGCAGATAGGAAAAGAAAGTGATTTACAAGTGCAGGGAAAGATTACCTGGGGATCCAGCCATTATACAGCTCTGTCATTCCAGCAATTTGTTCTTGTTATTGGGGAGCAAGCGCTATGTTGAAAAGCTTTTAGTGGCTTATATCTGTGGAAGAAGTATAAATTTATACGCATTTCACTTCTGCATTTATATGTGATGAAAGCGTTTAGTGGCCTATTTCAGCACAAAAAGAAAAATATTTACGCACTTCACTGTTGCAGTTATTTGTGGTGAAAGCTTTTAGTGGCCTATCTCAACACAAAGAAAAAAAATTTATACGCACTGCAATATTGCAGTTATTTGTGGTAAAAGCGTTTAGTGGCCTATTTCAGTACAAGAATGAAAATATATACGCACTGCACTTTTACAGTTATTTGTGGTAATAGCGTTTAGTGGCCTATTTAAATACAAAAAGAAAAATATATACACATTTCACTTCTGCAGTTATATGTGGTGAAAGCAGTTAGTTGCCTATTTTAGTACAGAAAGAAATATATATTCTGCGTTCAGCACTGCAGTTATCTGTTCAAAAGCCTTTAGTGTCGTTTATCAGTAGAAAAATAAAAATATATCCTGCATTCAGCGCCGCAGTTATTTGTTCAAAAACCTTTGTTGCTGTATATCATTAGAAAAAAAAAAATTGCCATTCTTTGCTGTACTTATATGTTGAAAAACCTTCAGTGACGTATATCATTATAAAAAGAAATATATATTCTCATTCGCTGCTGCAGCACTTACTGTATATGTTGAAAAACCTTTAGTGACGTATTTCAGCTGCAAACAAAAAATATCGCTGCAGTAATATTTGTGGTAAAACCATTAGTGACGTATTCCAGTAGAAAATCAAAATGTATTCAGCCTTCAGTGTTGCAGTTATATGTAGTAAAACCTTTAATGTTGTATTTTGGTATAAAACCAAATTTTATTTAGCATTTAGCGCTGTAGTTATATGTGGTAAAACCTTCAGTGATGTATTTTGGTAGAAAATAAAATGTATTCATCGTTCAGCTCTGCAGTTATATGTGGTAAAATCTTTAGTGACGTATTTCGTAATAAAAAAGAAATTATTCAGCGTCACGTGCTGCAGTAATATAGGTGGTAAAAACTTTAATGATGCATTTCAGTAGAAAATCTAAATTTATTCAGCATTCCGTGCTGCGGTAAAATTTGTAGTAAAACCTTTAGCGACGTACTTTGGTACAAAAACTAAATTTATTTAGCGTTCTGCGCTGCAGTTATATGTAGTGAAACCTTCTGTGACATATTTCGATAGAAAAACAAAATGTATTCAGCATTCAGCACTGCAGTTATATGTGGTAAAATCTTTAGTGACGTACTACAGTACAAACACTAATTTTAGTCAGCATTCCACGCTGCAGTAATATTTGTGGTAAAACCTTTAGTGACCTATTTCAGTAGAATATCAAAACTTATTCAGGGTTCTGTGCTCTAGTAATATTAGTGATAAAACCTTTAGTGACGTATTTTGGTTGAAAATTTAAATTTCTTCAGCGTTCTGCGCTGCAGTAATATTTGTGGTAAAACCTTTAGTGACTTATTTCAGTAGGAAAACAAAATATATCCAGCATTTCAGCGCTGCAGTAATATTTGTGATAAAACTTTTAGTGGCATATTTCGGTAGAAAACGAATAATTGATTCTGCTTTCAGCTCTGCAGTTATACCTGATAAAGCACTTAGTTGTGTATTTCAGTAGAACACGAAAAATGTATTCTTATAAAAATCTATCCTTATTAGGCCTGATGCATACGACCTTTGTTTTGGTCCGCGTCCGAGTTGCATATTTTGCGGCTTGGGCGCGGACCCATTCACTTCAATGAGGCCTCAAAAGATGCGGACAGCACTCTGTGTGCTGTCCGCATCCGTTGCTCAGTTCTGTGGCCCCGCAAAAAAAATATTGCATATCCTATTCTTGTCCGTTTTGCTGACAAGAATAGTCATTTCTACAATGGGCCGCCTTCCGTTTCGCAAATTGCGGAACGGAACGCGGAGCAGCTTCCGTGTTTTGTGGATCCGCGGTTTGCGGACTGCAAAACACATACGGTCGTGTGCATGAGGCCTTAAGGAGAGGTGCACGGGTTCATGGAAGCGTCTGACTATTTTCACCTTTAGGACTTTCTCATACTGTCTGGAGTCAGGGAAAGGCTCACAGATTGTTAGGAGGTAACTCTTCCCTACCTTTGAGGCCTAGTCTGCTTTCTGTCACAGTTGGTGTATTTGGTGTTCTTCCCTTCCCCACCTACCCTTGACAATGCTCACTTGCTTACATAGTGACAGCAGAATTTTTACCATTTGGTAGAGGGATGACTTCTAGCTCTTGACCTGTTTGGACTCTCGCTAATGGTCCAATTTGAGAGCAGTTTTTTAAACCCACTGAGAGGGAGGACAAACTAACCTAGTACAGAGACATCCTATGTAGTCAGTTTGCCTCTGCCAATCTGCACCATCGTCTCGCAGGTCTGACCAGGGGGCACTTTGCGCTTAAGTTTCTCTGCCATGGCTGCAGGGTGGAGGGGAAGGAGCAGTTCCAGCTCCATCAGCAGCAACTTGAGTCTAGAGTCGCTGATGAACAGCTTTCTTCAGCCGTATAGTAAAGAAACTTCTCACCACGCAGCTAGACATAGAACATTACCTGAACCAGCAGGTCATTGAAGATCCACTGGACTACTGGTCAGCCAAACTGGATTTCTAGCCACAACTGGCTGAGTTTGCCCTGGAAAAGCTGTCCTGCCCGGCCAGTAGTGTGGCATCGGAGCATTTATTTAATGCTGTGAGGGCCATAGTTACCAAAATGTAGAGAGACTGACCTTTGTCCAGATGAATCAGACGTAGATCAGCAAGGATTTCTACCCATCAAGGCCTAATGCATCATACTAGATCATCAATGGAGCCTCACCCAAACCTTGACAAAAGAGACCGGTTTTCTTCTGGCTACTATTCTGATGCACCCACCTGCCTGATTCCACACATCTGATGCCAAGTGATCCTTGTTTGACTCACGTTTGTCAGCGGGTTCTGGTAGTGCCACCCACCTCCCCACTCTGTACCTCATGCTGCTGTCATCTCCACACTATATCACCTTGCCACTCTGTGGTCTCCTGATGCTCCTTCTGCTATCTCCACATTAAGTAATTGTGCCACTCTGTGGCCTCCTGATGCTCCTGCTGCAACCTCCCTACTCTGTCATTGTGCCACTCGTGTGAACTTCTCATGCATCTGCCACCTCCAAACTCCGCAATTGTGCCACTCTGTGGCCTTACCCTGATACTGCTGCTGCATCCCCCACCTTCAGACTTTGTCATTTTGCCACTTAGAGACCTCCTCCTGATGCTGCTGCTGCTGCCGCCTCCAGAATCTGTCATTGTGCCACTCTGTGGCCTACTCATGCTGCTGCCACCTCTATACTCTGTCATTGTGCCACTTGGTTGCCTCCTCATACTGCTGCCACCTGCAGACTCTGTCATTGTGCAATTCAGTGGCCTTCTCATGCTGCTGCTGCATCCACCACCTCCAGACTCTGTCATTGTTATACTCTGTTGCCTACTCATACTGCTGCAACCTCCAGATTCTGTCATTTTGCCACTCTGTGGCCTACTAATGCTGGTGCCACCTCCATATGCAGTCATTGTGTTACAATGGGGACTCCTCCTGATGCTGCCGTCGCCACCTCCAGACTCTTTCATTGTGCCACTCGGTAGCTTACTCATGCTACTGCCACCTTCAGACTCTGTCATTGCGCCCCTCGGTAGCCTCCTCATGCTGCTGCCACCTTCAGACTCTGTCATTGTGCCACTCGGTGGCCTTTTCATACTGCTGCCACCTCCAGACTCTGTCATTGTGCCACTCAGTGGCCTTTTCATAATGCTGCCACCTCCAGACTCTGTCGCTGTGCCAGTCGGTGGCGTTCTCCTACTGCTGCCACTAGGGTTGAGCTGACACATGGAAGTTCTGGGTTCTCTGGATTCGGCGGAACTTCGCTACAAAGTTCGGGTTCGGGACCTTTGGAGCACTAAAATGGCTCTAAAAAAGTCATGGAAAGGGCTAGAGGGCTGCAAAAGGAAGCAAAATTGGGATACTAATAGCACTAAAAGCCAAAAAAGGCTAATTACTCAAACTTGACCCTGATATAAAGTGTATATAAAATGTAACTTTTATTAGTGCTGATTTAAAAGAACTTTTGTGAGCCAACAAAAAAGTTAAAATTAGCTGCATCCAGTGCGTATGCTATTGGAAATCATGCACTATACAGATGGTAGTCTGCAGGGGACGTGCACTATCCCCCCCAATGCTACACAAGTGACCATGTTACTTCACTGGCAATTAGACTCCCTTAAGGATAATGCATACACTGGTTGCATATCCACTGAGACTTTTAGCTAAGCTATACTGGATGCAGACACCTAAAAACTTCTAACTACCCCCCAACATGTTTCACCAACAAAATGGCTTTATCAGGGGCACGGGCAGCAATGAGGCTGGGTGTTGCCATGGAGGTATAAAAAGGCCATCCAGTCAGAATGACAGCTTTTAAAATGCAATTGCCAGATCTGTGTATTGAAAGACAGGTTTCTGGGCCTATAGTACCAAACCTAGGGGAAAGTTACCCCTTTATTTGCAATCAATACTGATTCATTATGGGAGTGTCTGAGTTGACAAAAAAACAAAAAAAACTTTAAATAACCAAACACAATTGAAAACACTGGCAAGCATGCGGCAAGGATGCACTGCATATTTATACATTATCATAATGCCTAAGGAGAACCAGAAAGTTAAACAGATGTATAATAAATATGCTGTAATGTTTTATTTTCATGATAACGTCACCTAATATATGTCACAGGGTAAACAGACCCCCTACTAAACAGCAATCTATACTAATAAAAGCCCTGTGTCCCTGCCGTCCTTGCGTGTGTGCCGAATACTCAAGTGCGCATGCGCGGAGCACAGAGCATTCGGCACACACTACATGTGCGGCATCCTAGCTTATAGCACAGACCCGTCACTTACCAGCAGAAGGAGCGCCGGCAGACACAGACAGCGCAGGTAAGTATAACGCTGCTAAGTGACCATGACAGCCAGGACTTTAGTAGCGTCCTGGCTGCCATGGTAACCAATCAGAGCCCCAGCGATTACACTGGGACTCCGATCGGAACTGCAGCTCCGCTGCCACCAATGATGGGGGGAGGGGCGGGTGTTAACCTGTGGCCACTGCCACCAATGATTTTAATGGGGGGGGGCCGCACACTGGCCACCAATGATTTTAATGGGGGGGGGAGGCCGCACACTGGCCACCAATGATTTTAATGGGGGTGGGGGGGGGACGCACACTGGCACTGTCGGATCTGAGTTTTCACGATCTAACTCAGATCCGATGGTATATTCTAACATAGAGGCGTCCCCATAGTGATGGGGATGCTTGAAGTTAAAATATACTATCGGATTGGAGAAAACTTCAATCGACACTGTTATGGAGGAATCTGTGGATGAAACATAGCATACAATGCTATGTGTCATCTACAGATACTCCCATAACAGTGTCATCCACAGACCCTCCATAACAGTGTCAGCCACAGACCCACATAACAGTGTCAGCCACAGACCCCCATAACAGTGTCAGCCACAGACCCCCATAACAGTGTCAGAACTAATGTTCTAGCGCCCGTTATCGTAACAGGCCTAATGTCTAGTATTGTAATAAAATTGAGTCTAAATGAACACTCATATCATCTGACCATCCTGAACACTGACAATTTCAACAGATGGCACAAAATACTCCAAAAATGTGAATGTGAAAAAAAATTGAATGAAAAATTGAATGAAAAGAGATAACTGGTCCTGAGAGATTAGAAGTTGTCAGGGGGAAACTTTCAAGAGTCACAATACCTTTTACTTTGTTTCCTCTGAAGCCCCTGGACTGTTATTTTGGTGGGTGGAAGATAATCACCATCTGAATGACTGGAGTAGTTGTCATTGTGAGGCTAATGTCCAGGTGAGGATCTCTCACTATTGTTATGTGGACAATCACATATCTCTGTAAATGTGGTAGACGATACACAAGGCGCGGCCTCATCTACACATCCCAGCATAACAATGTTTGTTGGAACTTTCATCTATTTGCTTTTTTTTATGACAACAGATTTTATTGTTTTCACCTATCAGGTGACATGCTGTTAAATATTTATGGATATAGAATAGTTTAATTGTTAAACAACAAATCCCTGCCATTTTTTTACATTGTTTTCTATTAAAAGGTTCAGGTCATGCGAGTTTGCTGCCAATCACACACAGTAATCCCAGGGTCATTGAACCAGGTTTTGGCATTTTTGGCAGTGTGGGCAGGTGCCAAGTCCTGCTGGAAAATTAAGTCACCATCTCAATAAAGCTCATTAGCGGAAGCTGTAAGGCATAAAAATGCAAATTATAACAAAAAAGGCTTGAAATATCTCGCTTTCCATGTAATGAGTCTATCTAATATATTACACAAGAATCACAGAAATAAACGTGGCCTAAATGGGTGGGACTGCTCTAAACCCCAAACACTGTTGCGTGTTTCTAACTGGGGGGGCAGTTCCTCCGCATGTGGTTCGCAGCGAACGGCTATCCCCAGCAAAAATTGCATACAATGGAGGATACCGGCGCGAACCACAAGCACCACACAAACATCCTACACAAAATAAAACATGTGCGGATGAAAATATATAAACACATACCTCACAGAAAAAAGATGCACCACATGGATAAGCAACTGACAACACTGGCTAATCCCTCACTCTGGTGTTAAAAGCTGAGAGATTCGCCAATATTTCCAATCAGGAACATATCGGAGCCCCTTTAAGCACCCCTTCACGGTATCTCAGCATGACATGGGGCTAGACTACCTATGGTGTGTGAACAAGGTCTGAACAGGTATTAAGCAGCCTACAGCCCCCTCCTATTCACCTGCATTGCAGGACCAACAATGCAATGGGGAACAAATGAGGCCGCAAGCTACACCTACAGCAGACCATGTGACACCGGCTTCCAGGTGCAACAGAATGTTTACCAGCCATATGCTGGTGGACAGGGGATAACGCAACATAACCAGAATATCCCTTTAAATAGAGAAATGCTACAAAACCAGACATAACCTCTTTGAATAAACAAATTTGACCAGATTATTATTAAATGGGCAATATCACAAAATTCTACTATGTTTTATTAAAGTATTTTAGAGGAGTTAGCGGCTTTCTTTAAGAACAGCAGCTGTGTATAGAGATTTAATGGCAAAAGAAACAGAGTGTCTAGTCGGGCGTGTAAGCAGCTTGTGCATTTATTTCCATGAGATTTCTGGAGATAGCTAAGCACTGTACTTGACTATCTCCGGAACTCTCATAGAAATGAAAGGAGCAGCAATGTGCATTACAGACCGGCTGCACTGTTCATTTCAATGGGCTCCATGGAGTAAGGGTGGGTTCACACTAGCGTTATGAAGTCCGTAAAAAATAACGGAATCCATAGGATGGAATGCAAAACAGAAGCCTTTAAGAGGCATTCCGTTTTGCTTAGTCCTAATAGAGGTCTATGGGAAAACATAACTATAACATTTGCTATAGTAGGGTCCCTCTGGGCCGCACATTTCAAACCTCCCATGGCTATTTCTGCCAATTGCTTGTCATATGCTAATATTGGGAGGTGTTTCCTAATTATTCTGCAGATTTCTGGATATTCAACACTATATTGTGTCAAAAGGTGCTCTGGGGCTTATTAGCTAAAGGCATTGGAGATTCTGTGTCTTTTGGTTTCCACTGAGGGTGTACTAATGACTTTCTATCAATTTCTAGTGTCTGTCGAATGCTATTGGTAACATGCTTCACTGAATAAGCCCTCTGGGATAACCTAGTAGTTATATCCTTTGCTTCCTGTACAAATGTCTCCGTATCTTAACAAATCAGTCTTGCACGGATCATCCGCCGCTTCAGTATATTTTGCAATACATGTGGTGGGTGGCAGGATGATCCGTGCAATATAGTGTTACCTGATAAAAGTTTCCTATAAGTGGACGTCTGGATGGTGGAGGTGGCCAGCTCATATGATGGAATCATTTGTATCCTCAGTATGTCATGAGTAAGGGCTGACATCACAATAGCCCGAAACTGATAGACGAGGATTTGTCAAACTGAATGTTTAACTTTTAATCGCTGAAATAAACTACCGCTGCACCGTCTACGGATTGAGCTGGATTGTTTTCTCTTCATTGCATGTCATAGATGAATGTATCTCATCAGGATGTAAAAAGATCATTGTTTACACTGATTCTCATATAAAAAGGTCTCGGAGTATCCCAGGAATCTCTTACAGATGCTAAATAGGAGTGTGAACAATAGGTCTCTGCCCTGCAAATACAATGTGTAAATGAAGGACCATCTCAGGAGGCCAGAAAATGCTAAACTGGTTAATCATGAGAAGGCACCATTATTCTTCCATTGTATATGATAATGAGGGAAGCCAGATCTGATGATGAAAGGTTTCATTGATTATGAAGGTGGGACTGGGCGTCTCCTGGGGGAAGAGGAGGAGCAGATAGCTATAGCCACCAAAGGGGTATAAAAGACCCAAGCATGGCTCAGATAGCTGGAATTCACCAAGGGAATTTACTTGGATCACTGACTTGCTGAGGAGAAGACACTGACTGGAGATCAAGTCCTGAGTGTGTGGAGGGTCCATGTCTGGTAAGTGTCACTGAACTGACTGTAAGTGGAAGGAATTATAAGATATTGTAATCTGTGCTGTGTATAAGGACAATGTGTCTCTGTCTGTAATGTCTCTTGTGTATGTCTCCATGTAGATCTCCATATAACTCCCATCAAAACCCGGACACTGATTTTCCCCCTTTTACAATCCACATTCTCTACACTTCTTCTTGTATCTCATTTCTTGCTCTGAACCTTAGAATCAGACCCAGTAAGAGGGAGGAAATTCTTACAATGGGAATAACTCTTTCCTGGAGGTTCAGTGATGGCAGCAGTGACTGGTGATTGTCTGCACAGTAGAGTGTAAGTAATTGTACACGCAGTGTCCATACATGTGATAGTTCATACCTGTACCTGCGCCGGGAACACGGACTATCACCGATCCTGACTGCCATCACTGGACCGCACCAAAGCATCAATAATAGGAGGAAAGAAGATTACTGACAGGGGGAAACTTTCCAGCACCTTTATAGATATTGTTTGTGGCATGGTTTAATTGGTGAAAAAAAATCAGATGACAGCCTTTTTAAATTAATGCATTTGTCTTACAGTATTTCTAATTTCTAATTTTCTATAAATGCTATTGACTTGATGTTACTGAGATATTTTTATTTGCACTTTTTATCAAAAAAAATCTTTTATCTTATAAAAATGATTTATTTTTACAGGTGAAGACTTGATGAAAGGCACAGACAGACATCTATGTTTATCTCTTTCTTATGTATTAGAAGATAATCCATCACAGGTTGGCAGTAATAGAACTGGACATAGACTGGGAGAGATGTTTGCAAGTTCTGAGAATCTATCTATGTACAAGAAAAATTACAAAGATGAAAGTCCATTTATAGTTTCAGAATGTGATAAAACTATTACAGAGAAAGCAAGTCTTGTTGAACAGCAGAGAATTCACACCACAGAGAGTCAGTTTTCATGTCTGAAATGCGGAAAGTTGTACAAACTTAAACAAAATCTTGAGAAACATGAGAGAACTCACACAGGAGAGAAGACATATCCATGCTCAGAATGTGAGAAATGTTTTACTCACAAAACAAATCTTGTTAAACATCTCAGAATTCACACAGGAGAGAAGCCATTTCCATGTCCTGAGTGTGGAAAGTGTTTTACCCAGAAATCAAATCTTGATAAACATCAGAGAACTCACACAGGAGAGAAGCCATTTTCATGTCCTGAATGTGAGAAATGTTTCACTGAGAAATCAACTCTTGTAAAACATCAGAGAATTCACACAGGAGAGAAGCCATTTCCATGCCCTGAATGTGGCAAGAGTTTTACAAACAAATCATATCTTGTGAGACATCTCAGAATTCATACAGAAGTGAAGCCTCATTCATGTACATAATGTTCAAAATATAATAATAATAGGTGGCTCTCTTCTGTAGGATAACGGACCCCGGTGCTCTGTATATGGTTCCCCCAAAATGGAACCAAAAAGTGTGTGTATTATATATATAGGGAATACAGGCACTCAAATATGGAAACTGCAAAAGGTATATTTAATAGACACAATAACAATTAATCAATAAAAAAGTTCATCAGATAAAAATATTCTATCATTCAATAAGAAACTACAATAATATCACAAATATACATATTGCCACGGATCCAGTCTCAATACATCCATACACTAAAAATCAGTTGATGCATAATCATACACTCTGAGAAAAAATTCATTCGTTTGTTGTCCTTCAATTAGTAATCAATTATTTAGCGTCAATGATTTGCTGTTGTTAGTAAAAGATATAAAAAGGTATTCAATGGGCATTTATCTGGTATATTGTATCCACTCTATTTATAGTCTTTCAATGTATGCAGGTGCTTTAAATCGATGCCCCTAGGGTGTTATGGTACATCCGGTAATTTGTATTATACAACACTCAGTCTTTGATGTTTGTACATTACCGCTGTATGGTTTTCAATTCTCCGGTGTCCGGTGATCGAATTTCCCTCAGTACGGGATTGGTAAGGTGGCGTCCTTGTTGGGATGCAGCGCGGCGTCCGCGCTCTTGCTTCCGGGTATGAAGAGTCACGTGGCGTCCCACGTGTTGCTGTGACGTCACTCTTTTACTTTCCCAGCGCGCTGCAGATAGCGGTATAAAGATCTTTATAATCTGTATCTTTTACAGCACCAATTATGTAGCCATACGCGTTTCGGGATATTCAAATCCCTTCTTCAGTGGCAGTGTAGTATCGATATGTTTTCTACACCCTTTTATATCCATTACTTGATGCCGATTGGTTGAAATGTAATTGTGGATACTTAAAACGGCAACATTGTTCAATATTCTTAAGGGGCAATGTCACTCATTTAGACAGCAATATCGCTCCGTAGTTTTCAGGCAATAGTGTAGTCTACATTCTAAAAGCAAAAATGTTTTGCAATATATTTGAAATAACAGCATTATTGAGTCTTTTAAAGACAACAATATTGATCTATGATTTTCGGCCAACAGAATAATTTTATAAAAACATAATCATCCAATGGTATTAAAGTGATATATAATGTATACATATGACACAAATAAAGTAATGTCTATGGGATGTTTTTGTGAATACTCTTGTCTTTTTCTCTTTTATTCTTTTTTTCCCTCTATATTCCCCTTTTATTTCCTTCTTTTTTATTTCTTTTTTATTATTTATATCTTCATTCTATACATTTGTAGACAACACGGAGATTAAGGAGGTGGACCCCACCCAGAGAAGACATGGAGGTGTTGATAACCAACCAGACACTCCATCTCCTGTCTGGTGAGGGGAACACCCCTATAAAAAGCCGAACACTTCCATCTCGGCATTCAGCCCTTTTGGTAAAAGAGATTCAAAATCGTAAATACGTCTTGACTCCAATCTGGACATGGCGGCGATATGGTCACCACCACGCCAAGATTTGTTAACTTTTTCTATGGCACAGAAACTCAATGTCGAAAGGTCTTGATGATGTACCTCCTTAAAGTGGCGTGACAATGAATGTTTCATGTAGCCCCTCTTTATGTTGCCTATGTGTTCTGATATTCTCTTTTTAATGTTCGTTTAGTCCGACCAATATACTGCTTTGGACATCCACACTGTACCACATAGATAACGTTAGAGGAGCCACATGACAAATGATCTTTTATCTCCATATTAAAGGAGTTTGATGTGGATTGTACCCTAGTAGTTTTCCTTTGAAATTTGGTATTTTTACAGTTGGTGCAAGATCCACATCGATAAAAGCCTTTCAAATTGGGCCATCCATTAGTATATCTATTTTTTATCTTTTTTGTGTCGGTGCAACACGATTGCCCAAGTTTGAGGCCTTCGTGTATGTAATTTTTGGACTCAAGGGAAGTAATGGGCCAATAGTCTTGTCTGCTAGAAGAAAATGCCAGTGTTTTTAAGCATATTTTCTACTTTTTATATTTGTCATTGAATGGCAGGATAAGGCGTATCTTGTCATCCTTAGATTCTTCTTTTATACTAGACTGAAAAAATTTCTTCCGGTCCATATTGGCTACTCTTTCAAAGGAGTCATCAATCAACTTTTTGGATAATCTTTAATTAGGAAACATTCTTTTAATTTATTGGCCTCTTCAAAAAATTGATCACTCTCGGTACAATTTCTCTTCAGGCGTCTAAATTGGCTGACAGGGATATTCGTCAGCCAACTAGGCAGATGACAGCTGGAGAATAGTATATAACTGTTTCTCCATGTAGATTTTTGGTGTGTTTTACTGATAAGCTTATTATCGTCCCTTGTGATCGAGATGTCCAAAAAGTCGACCGTATGTTTGTCTATTTGTGAGGTAAATTTCAAATTACAATCATTATTGTTAATTTTAACCAGAAAGTCCTCCAAAGATTCGTCCGTGCCCGCCAAATAAATATCACGTCGTCGATATAACGACGCCAGAGCACCAGGTTCGCCCCTATTAATGGACGGATATTAACCTCCTCCCATTGGGCCATAAATAAATTTGCATAACTAGGGGCGAACCTGGTGCCCATAGCGGTACCCTTCGTTTGGAGGTAAAATCTGGAGTTAAACCAAAAATAATTGTGATTCAAAATATATTGTATGCTGTCCAATATAAATTGAATTTGCACTTCCTGGAGAGAGCCTTCATCACTCAATCTCTGTTGGACAGCGTCAAGGCCTTGTGTATGGTTGATAACCGTGTACAATGAGCTCACGTCTAGTGTACCTAAGGTCCAATTGTCTGCACATTCCATTGTTTCTAGACATCCCAGTATGTCAGTAGTGTCTTTAATGTAAGAGAAGGACTTTACCACAAAAGGCTGTAGGATCCTATCTACATATTGAGATAGATTAGCAGAAATTGAGCCAATTCCTGATATAATTGGTCTGCCAGGGGGGTTTTGCCTGTCTTTGTGTACTTTAGGCAAGCAATAAAAGATCGGAATTCTCCGTTGGGAATCGATGATATACATATATTCCAATTTGGATAGAACTCCTTTTTCTATACCCCCCTGGCAGACGTCAACTAGTTTTCTATAGAATTGTTCAGTGGGATCACTTTTCAGCTGGCTATATGTCTCAATGTCCAGTAATTGTCTCATACATTCTAGATTGTATGTCTCTACGTCCTGTACTACAATCGCGCCTCCTTTATCAGCAGGTCTTATTATTATCTTTTCATTCTCCTGTAGTTGTTTAATCGCTGTAATTTCGGCCTTGGAGAGATTATTTCTATAAGATTTACAATTCATTTTTCTCAGATCTGTCTCAATTGCTTTTTTAAAAGCTATCATCTCCTCACTCGTTTCTTGTAGTGGGTATTTTTTAGACTGAGGTTTCAGGTTAGTATGTACAATTTGAGTTGGGGTAAAAGTATCTAGTGTATTCATAGGATTCTTCATGAAATATTTTTTAAGGCATATTTTTCTCATAAATTTTTCTATGCCTATATAAGTTTGAAATTTATCTAAAGATGAGGTGGGAGTGAATTTTAAACCCTTGTTTAGTAAACTTTTCTGTGGATCCGTGAGGGAGTATTTACTCAAGTTTATTATAGAATCTTTTTCTAGAAGTGTGCATTCCCTCTCCCTGATACGTGCCTTGTGTTGTCCTCTACGTATTTTCCTAAATTTCTGTGTTCTCTTTGTGTATAGTGAGGGTGGTGTCCCCTCTGTGGTGTTTGTTCTGGTTCCCAGTGTCTGTTCTGATAGAGAACCCCCCTGTGCGTTGGTGAGTTGTGTTGCCTGTGTGTCCCCCGATATCGTAGGTTGTAAGTGTGTTGTGGAGATCTCTCCTGTCTTATCCTGTTGTGATTGCGGTGGTGAGGCGGTGTCCCATCTAAAAAATGAGGTTCATTTAGAGCTTCATATCTATTCTGTGTAGGTATATTATATTGTGAGTCATGTGTATTTTCTCTCCGTGAAGGATCCCTTACTGACACATTTTTCTTTTCGACAGTCGTCCGGTTTTTGTCGATTTCTTTTTGTCTATTTTCCTCTCTTTCTCTTTCTCTCTGTGTATTCCCGTTTCCCTGATTATTTTCATTTGGTGTGTTTTTATAAATTTTCTTGGTCTTTTTAGAAATAATCTCTTTTTCCAAGTTATCTAGGCTCTTACAAATTCTTGACTGCCATTCCATATACTCCTCATTTTTAATGAATGTGTCGACATACAGTTTAATTGTATCTATTTGCTTTGCAATGTCCTCTAGAATCTCCGTGCGTCTTTGTATAACCATTTGCATTAAACCAAGAGATTGTTTCTTCAAAAAATCATCCCATTCTTTCCTAAAATTTTCATTCACCAGATCAGATGCTGGGCTTTTTATCAATAATAGCCCTTTGGGAATAAATTTTATTTCCATATACTGTTTTAAGGACTTAATTTCCCATTTTTGTTTTAATTTACGATGTAGTAAATATTCTAATTCCCGAAAAGTTTCCTTCATAGATCTGGTGGATGAATCAATAGATTCTACATTATGTGTCGAGTCAAATTCAAAGGTATCGACTTTTGTACATTTTGATTCTATGCAGTTCCATATGTCCATTTTCCACCAGTGGATCTCTACCTTTAATTTGGGAAAAGAAGAGTGTAGAATATAATAATATTTTTTTCAGTCTAGTATAAAAGAAGAACCTAAGGATGACAAGATACGCCTTATCCTGCCATTCAATGACAAATATAAAAAAGTAGAAAATATGCTTAAAAAACACTGGCATTTTCTTCTAGCAGACAAGACTATTGGCCCATTACTTCCCTTGAGTCCAAAAATTACATACACGAAGGCCTCAAACTTGGGCAATCGTGTTGCACCGACACAAAAAAAGATAAAAAATAGATATACTAATGGATGGCCCAATTTGAAAGGCTTTTATCGATGTGGATCTTGCACCAACTGTAAAAATACCAAATTTCAAAGGAAAACTACTAGGGTACAATCCACATCAAACTCCTTTAATATGGAGATAAAAGATCATTTGTCATGTGGCTCCTCTAACGTTACCTATGTGGTACAGTGTGGATGTCCAAAGCAGTATATTGGTCGGACTAAACGAACATTAAAAAAGAGAATATCAGAACACATAGGCAACATAAAGAGGGGCTACATGAAACATTCATTTTCACGCTACTTTAAGGAGGTACATCATCAAGACCTTTCGACATTGAGTTTCTGTGCCATAGAAAAAGTTAACAAATCTTGGCGTGGTGGTGACCATATCGCGCCATGTCCAGATTGGAGTCAAGACGTATTTACGATTTTGAATCTCTTTTACCAAAAGGGCTGAATGCCGAGATGGAAGTGTTCGGCTTTTTATAGGGGTGTTCCCCTCACCAGACAGGAGATGGAGTGTCTGGTTGGTTATCAACACCTCCATGTCTTCTCTGGGTGGGGTCCACCTCCTTAATCTCCGTGTTGTCTACAAATGTATAGAATGAAGATATAATAATAAAAAGAAATAAAAAGAAGGAAATAAAAGGGGAATATAGAGGGAAAAAAAGAATAAAAGAGAAAAAGACAAGAGTATTCACAAAAACATCCCATAGACATTACTTTATTTGTGTCATATGTATACATTATATATCACTTTAATACCATTGGATGATTATGTTTTTATAAAATTATTCTGTTGGCCGAAAATCATAGATCAATATTGTTGTCTTTAAAAGACTCAATAATGCTGTTATTTCAAATATATTGCAAAACATTTTTGCTTTTAGAATGTAGACTACACTATTGCCTGAAAACTACGGAGCGATATTGCTGTCTAAATGAGTGACATTGCCCCTTAAGAATATTGAACAATGTTGCCGTTTTAAGTATCCACAATTACATTTCAACCAATCGGCATCAAGTAATGGATATAAAAAGGGTGTAGAAAACATATCGATACTACACTGCCACTGAAGAAGGGATTTGAATATCCCGAAACGCGTATGGCTACATAATTGGTGCTGTAAAAGATACAGATTATAAAGATCTTTATACCGCTATCTGCAGCGCGCTGGGAAAGTAAAAGAGTGACGTCACAGCAACACGTGGGACGCCACGTGACTCTTCATACCCGGAAGCAAGAGCGCGGACGCCGCGCTGCATCCCAACAAGGACGCCACCTTACCAATCCCGTACTGAGGAAATTCGATCACCGGACACCGGAGAATTGAAAACCATACAGCGGTAATGTACAAACATCAAAGACTGAGTGTTGTATAATACAAATTACCGGATGTACCATAACACCCTAGGGGCATCGATTTAAAGCACCTGCATACATTGAAAGACTATAAATAGAGTGGATACAATATACCAGATAAATGCCCATTGAATACCTTTTTATATCTTTTTATATCTTTTACTAACAACAGCAAATCATTGACGCTAAATAATTTATTACTAATTGAAGGACAACAAACGAATGAATTTTTTCTCAGAGTGTATGATTATGCATCAACTGATTTTTAGTGTATGGATGTATTGAGACTGGATCCGTGGCAATATGTATATTTGTGATATTATTGTAGTTTCTTATTGAATGATAGAATATTTTTATCTGATGAACTTTTTTAATTGATTAATTGTTATTGTGTCTATTAAATATACCGTTTGCAGTTTCCATATTTGAGTGCCTGTATTCCCTATATATATAATGTTCAAAATGCTTTTAACCATAAATCAAGTCTTATGGAACATTTGAAAAGTCACACAGGATAAAAGCCATTGTCATGTCCTGCATTTTGAAAATATTATAACCATAAACCAGCTCTTCTGATACATTTGAGAATTCACACAGGGTGAAAGCCATAATTATGTTCAGAATGTGGAGAATGTTTTAGACATCAGTCAAATTTTGTCAAACATCTAAGATCATATCAGGGAGAATCTATAGGTGTGTAAAGTCTAGGGAAAGAAATAACAAAGTTTTAGAACTTGTGGCACATCAGTGAGCTCACAAATTCTCTGTTTGTTGGAAATCTAGCAGGTATGGAGCTCCATTGTAAAATTTGCTGATTCAGGATGACGTCTAATACAAAACTTAAATATGTTCCAGTACTGGAAAACAACTCTTGGTTTTGGTATGGAGATTCTGTCCTATTTACTTCTGGTTATGTGAAGTTATACTCTGTCCATTGGATAGGAGAGAACTATTAGATCAATGGGGTCTTACTGCTTTGCCTATTATAAGAATAAGCACCTTGTGTCCCATGGAGCCCCTCAAAAGGAACAGAGTGTCTAGTCGGGGGTGCAAACAGCTGGTGCATTCATTTCTATGAGATTTCTGGAGATAGTCAAGTACAGTGCTTAGCTATTTCCGGAACTCCCATAGAAATGAATGGAGCAGCAATGTGCATTCCAGACTGGCCGCTCTGTTCCTTTAATGGGCTCCATGGAGTAAGTTGTCCCCATTCTTGGGATCATTGGGGGTCCCAGGAGAAGGACCACAACAATCTAGTGGTTTCACCTATCCTGTGGACAGGGGATAACTCAACATAACCAGAATATCCCTTTAAATAGAGAAATGCTACAAAACCAGACATAACCTCTTTGAATAAACAAATTCATCTAGATTAGTATTAAATGGGCAATATCACAAAACTGTACAATTTTTGATTAGCGGATTTCTTTAAGAACAGCAGCTGTGTATAGAGAATTAGTGGCAATGTGTCATGGAAAAATAATATAAAAAGTGGAATTTTCCAGAAAAAAATAACTATAAAATTCAATTGACATGCCCTCTCACTATTCCACTGAGGTTTTTGAATTAATAACATTTGTTTTAAGTAAAATAAATTGTATAGTTTTATAAAAAATAAGTTTTAATAATGCAAGGCTACTTTTAAACTTGTCCATGACGGATTCTCACCGATAATACAAATGTCCGCATCCGCTCAGAACGGATCCGTTTGTATTATCTTTAACATAGCTAATACGGATCCGTCTTGAACACCATTGAAAGTCAATGGGAGACGGATCCGTTTTCTATTGTGTCATAGAAGATGGATCCGTCCCCATTGACTTACATTGTGTGTCAAGACGGATCCGTTTGGCAAGCAGCGTTTTGGTGTCCGCCTCCAATGCAGAACGGAGGCAGAACGGAGCCAAACTGATGCATTGTGAGTGGATTCTTATCCATTCAGAATGCATTAGGGCAAAACGGATCAATTTTGGACCGCTTGTGAGATCCCCAGAACGGATCTCACAGACGAAAACCAAACGCCAGTGTGAAAGTAACCTTATAGACATTTCACAAAGTAAAAGAGTATGTGGAAAGGGGTTAGGTAATTGACTAGGAAAATCAGAGGGAAAGGGGAGAACAAGGCATAGCAGCATTCTATAAACCCCAGAACAAGTGCAGATCTATTCATGCTACCTAATCCCAGAGGAGGCTTAGCTCCTGAATTTGGCTCACAATAAGTGATGGAAATAACTGACTAAATAACAGAAGTGTGAACTCAGCCTTAGGCCACATTCACATGGCCGTTGTGTGCCCGTGGCTCTATTGCTTCTGTAGTGTTTCTGGCTGGGCCTCTGCAGAAGTTGAATGGTTCTCGATCCGCCCCGTCCACCGTCCGGTTGTTGCCTGTGCATTTGGGACTGCAAATTGCGGTCCCCAATGCACGGAACGGACGCACAACGGCCGTGTGCATGAGGCCTTACAGGTTAATGTTAGTGTCAGCTCTAATTTATTGGCGTTGGCTTAACCGTGCAGAGGCCAAATATTCAAGTAGTGGCCCGATGACAGTGGGGTGTCAGCAGTAAGGTTCTGTTCACATCACTGTTTATTTTTCCATTCTTCTGATCCATCAGAAGAGCGGCGTAAAAAAGTGGATCCTGTATTTTGTGCATCTACCTTCAAACCTTCAGTATTTGGTCAGCATTTGATCAGTATTTGTAACGCATAAACAGAAGTAAGCCCAATACCAATGTAATATGCTATGGAAATATTTGCATGTCTTCTGTGTTTTCGACTCCTGCTTTTGGCTTCCAAATTTTTATCAAATCCTGATGCAAAATACTGACGGTGTGATAGAGGCCTTATGGACGCTCAAACAACAGGACTCGTTCTTTTTGTTAGTTTTCTATTCTTTTGATGGATCAGAAGAACAGAAAAAGAAATGGTGATGTTAACATGGCCAAACAAGCACACCAGGGGCCATGTAACAGACTGAGGGTGGAAACAGCATGGAGAGTTACAATAGTGGCCCCGTAACAGACTGGTGAGGGTGGAGGGTGGAAACAGCATGGAGAGTTATAATAGTGGCCCCGTAACAGATTGGTAAGGGTGACAATAGCAGTTGCATTAACACTACAATGTATTGGTAGATCACAGTAGGAGCAGATGTCAGTAGAGGCAGCAGGCGTGTGGCATCAGACTTGTAGCAGCAGCACTTGGGCAAAAGTACTTTGTATGCAGCTGGCGTGCCGCATCCGTCATTGATCCCCTCAGATGCTGCATTCATCACTGATTGTGGCATCTGAGGCTACCATTTAGGCCAGTGGTGACAAAGCTTTTAGAGACCGAGTTCCCAGACTGCAACCCAAAACCCACTTTTTTATCACAAAGTGCCAACACAGCAATTGAACCTGAAAACTACAGTCCAGTGTAGTATATCTTCCATGTACTTTATCATTTAGCTATAATAGCCTGCCTACATTCAGTGCCCTGCTTGTGTTGTTCATACTGCGCCCTGCTTTAATGAATGTCAGGAAAAGTCTAAGGCTTATTGGTACACCATAGACTTTTTCCAGGGTGTGGGTGCCTACAGAGAGGGCTCTGACTGCCGCCTCTGACACCCGTGCATTAATTAGGGTAAGGGCTCATGCACACAACGGTATGTATTTTGGGGTCTGCAAAAAACAGATCCGCAAAAAGACGGATGACATCTGTGTAGAGTTGAGCGAACACCTGGAAGTTCGGATTCGTCTGAACTTCATAAAAAAAGTTTGGGTTCGGGATCCGAACTTGACCCAAACTTGACCCAGAACCCGAACCCTATTGAAGTCAATGGGGACCCAAACTTTGGGGGCACTAAAATGTCTCTAAAAAAGTTCAGGAAAGGGCTGCAAAAGGCAGCAAAATGGGGGTATGTACCCTGCAAACAAATGTGTCAGTGTCCTCCACGTGCTGATCCCAGCTGAGACTCCAGCGCTGCCCAGCTCACAGACTTGATAAAGGGGTCCACAGTACCCCGAAACGCATTGTCTCTGTCTCTAATAAACTATCACCATTGAATTACACCGGTTATCTCAAGTGAGCCATTTTCGACCCATACGCCCGACTGAACAGGTCCAGCGTTTTCCTCTCCTATTGCAACTGCAAACAAATGTGGACAGGAAAATGACGTAAAATATTTGGCGGTGTAGGGGGAAGCGGCGGTGGAGGAGGTGGAGGCAGCCAACACGTTTTTTTTATTTAATTTGGGTACATCACAAAACATTGTGGAATATATAAAATAACACAAAGAGAAAGTGCGCTGGAGTATAACAATGGCTGTGTGAGGTCGGTATACATGTCTATTTGCCCAAGGTACAGACAAGTCCTGTGGGATCCATGCCTGGTTCATTTTAATGAACGTGAGCTTGTCCACATTGGCTGTGCACAGGCGTCTGCGCTTTTCTGTGATAACGCCCCCTGCCGTGCTGAATACACATTCAGACAATACACTGGCTGCAGGGCAGGCCAGCACCTCCAAGTCGAAAAGGGTAAGCTCAGGCCATGTGCCCAATATGGAGACCCAGAAGTTGAATGGGGCAGACCCATCAGTCAGTTTTATGGGACATTTACTGTCCATAAACCAAAAAGAGTGTCTGATGGGCAAATCTAAATAATCTGGGCCTAATCTAGTGTCCATAGCGTGTGGCTCTCTGTGTCATGTTCACCAGGTGACCCAGTATAGCCCAGGATTAACTCTAAATTATTACACACAAGAGTGGCAGAATAGCCACAAAAAATCCTGTTTCTGGCTTAAAAAGTAACTTTTATTTCAATTTTAATTTAAAAAAGATGGCATACCAACAATAGTTGACTATATATTAAAATAAAACCCTGACCCAAGGTATGTATTGCTTCAAATCCTTTTGTATTGCACTTGGCACATACTGAAATCACACCGTCATGTGTTTCACTCCACACAACCAGGGGTTATGTTCCCTGCCTGTATCTGGGTGTGTTTTAACTCCACACACACCCAGCATGTGGCGCTTGCTAGTAATAGCTGAATGTGTCTACATTTGTATCTGACTATCGCAATCGCGGTCACTACCAGGGAACATAACCCCTGGTTGTGTGGAGTGAAACACATGACGGTGTGATTTCAGTATGTGCCAAGTGCAATACAAAAGGATTTGAAGCAATACATACCTTGGGTCAGGGTTTTATTTTAATATATAGTCAACCATTGTTGGTATGCCATCTTTTTTAAATTAAAATTGAAATAAAAGTTACTTTTTAAGCCAGAAACAGGATTTTTTGTGGCTATTCTGCCACTCTTGTGTGTAATAGCTCTCTGTGTCAAATACTGTGCTACATGTGAAAACAGTGTATTTTGGGGAAATGAAAATTATTTGGGCAACATCTACCGTGTGTGCATTTTATACATATCACTGACATCTTGAAAGGAAAAACGGACAAATCCAGCTTCTAAAACAGTGTCTTTATTTCAAGCGGTAAAAAATCTTCCGCACACAGGAAACAGTACAAATCAACGCGTTTCGGACCAAACTTAGTACAGGTCCTTCCTCATGACAAAGGTACTATAAAATTTCACATCATATATACGATTTCATCTCCAAACCCAACTCAAAAGGGGTAGGGGAAGAAAACACGATTCACATGAGGCGAAAAAAGACAATTGGATACAACCATTATGGTAGGAGGGAATTAACCCATACCAAGCCACAAGTATAATCAGTAAAAATAAGATAATAATAAATCCAGAAAAACAATTATGACATAGAACAGAAGGAAAAAATAAGGTCAAAACATATAATTAATGTTGGCAAAGAGCTCTACTGGTATTGTAAGATTAAATCAAGTTTTTTATTCTTGCCATTAGGAAAGCAAGTTCCAAGCTCGTGCATCCAAAAAGCTTCCCTTTTTCTTATGATCACCACCTCTCTTAGGTAAAAAAAAAAAAACTCTCTCTATTCCCTGCACTACAAGACTGTTAGTATTTCCCTGATGCATTACCGCAAAATGAGTACTGACTGCGGACACATTCCGCGTCTTGTAGTAGGATATATCGGAGATGTGTTTCCTTACCCTTGTCTTTATGGCTCTTGTTGTACAGCCTACGTACTGAAGATTACAACTAACACATGAAATTAAATACACTGCAGTTTAAATATGTTTTTGATGTTTTAACCAACTGGGTTTACTAGCTGGGATATCACAGAACAAACTGAGACTGAGTATCTGACCCAAATTAGGAGCTCTGCGAGCTACACTCCTGACTCCTCCAGCTACAATAAAGCTCCAGTCCTTGTCAAAATTCAGCATCGGTAAGTGCCATAATAATTTTACACATCTCTGGATATACCTTGCTATATTGCGTAGTTAAAGTGACTGTATTGGCCTTAGTTATACTTAGCACATTAGTCAATCGTTTCTTGTCAGGAAAAACAAGACTCTCTATTCATGGGGAATGTCCAGGAGATAGCTCCCTGTACAGACTGTGTGGGGTACTTCCATTGAGCCAATCTATCTTTAATCGCACTAGCATCTACCAGGAACATCTTGTCACCCGAGCAGTGCCGTCTAGCTCTAATAACTTCTCCCTTAAGAATATTATGCACAACATGCGATGGATGACAAGATGTTGCCAGTAGAATAGTGTTTCCTTTCTGATAGAGGTGGCGATGACCTTTGCGTTGACTCCATCTCATATCAGCACTAAATCCAAAAAGGAAATGGAATGTCTATCAGAATGTAAGCTGAACGAGCGGGAGTCAGTGCAACTATTCAGATATTTATCAAATTCAGATATCAATGAGGGATCTCCTCTCCAGACAAACAGCAAATCGTCTATGTACCTCCAGTACCATTTACTGGCATCGCAGAAGGGATTTGCTACGGTGAACAAGAAATGTTTCTCCCACCATGCCATATAAATGTTTGCAATGGAGGGAGAAAATTTTGCCCCCATCCCGGCCACAATGGGCCTTAACAGTGGCGGAAACCCCTCCTTGTGCACTTTAGGTAGCGCATGTAATATGGCAATGATAGGGTATTTCACATAAATATAATCAAATTCTCTTTGACTTAGAATCCCCAAGGAAAGACCTTTATTCAAAATATCTACCAACATTTCCTGATATTGCAGAAGCGGGTTGTGAGTTAAAGGACAGTAGGTGGACCATTCATCTAAAAGGTGGAACACCTTGACCTATACACGTGACTGTCCAAAACCACAACCGCACCTCTCTTATCAGCTTTTTTTTATAATTAAATCTGATCTTTTCATCAGGGATCTAAGTGCAGAGAATTCTTTCTGACTCATATTTTGGCGCAAGTGCCCTTCATTTAATTCCGATGAAACTTTCCCTTGCAATACACCGAGGTCTTTTTCCCCTAATTCCTGGAACCTTTTAAACATGAAATTGAATGTCTCCACAATAAAAGGTTTTCAGCATAAAAGGTCTGCATCAAAAAACGACGGGCAGGAAGAAAGCATCGAAAAAAATTGCTGGTATCCTGCGCGTCCCGAAAAGAACTAGAGGACACACAAGTCATCAATTTGACAGCAACAATATTATCTGAGGAACAAATCAGTGTTTTAAAGAGGGGTCTCTCCTTTTCTCCAACACATCATTTTAATTTATATTCTGCCATCATTGATGTTAATCGCTCGTATGTATTTTTTTTTTTTTTGCGGGTGCCGAGGAATGGACATACAGATGTGGACAGATCGGATGCAGAAAAAATAAACCTTTGTGTGTATAAGCTCTAATAATAAAAGTGCTGACTTTTCTCACTGGCACACAATAGGCACAACATAATGGACACCTGAAAATGATAATGTGGGCAAAGCTTTTGAGCCCAATGCCAGTATAGCACTGTATCAGCAAGTTACTGAACGTGGATTATAAGGAATAAGGAAAAGTAGTAATCCTCTCCACAGTATGGGGAGTAATGATCGCTAATGCCATCGCTCGTCCCCATACTGACTCGTTGTTTGCCAGCAGCAGCACGATCTGCCGCCTGTAAATAATGATAAAACATGCTTAAAAATCTTGATTGCCTGATAACCATTTGCTCATTCATAAGGTAAATGCCGGCACTTTTGGGGCTGTATTACACAGACAGGTCATCGCTAGAGAGGTTTCCTATGAATGCTCCTTAATGATTATCTGAACGACCATCATCCAGTGTAATACAGCCCTAAGACTTTAGTGATGGCGGCAGTGACTGGTGATTGTCCGAACAGTAGTGTGTAAGTAATTGTACACGCAGTATCCATACATGTGATAGTACATACCTGTAACTGTGCCGGGAACATGGACAATCACCGATCCTGACGGCCATCACTGGACCACTCCAAAGCATCAATAATAGGAGGAAAGAAGATTACTGACAGGGGAATCTTTCCAGCATCTTTATTGATATCTGTATATAGTAATATAATAAAAGGTCTCTACATAGAACACACTCAGCACAGTATACAGCAACTATCATCCCAAAGTCAATCATTGCCCATAATATTAATAAAGGTCATTAAGCAGACCAAAAGATTCTTGTGTAAAGTTATTTTGTGCACTTACTATTTGAATAAATGAATTATTAAGAACCTGAGCTACTGGAGGACAATTATATAGAATAGAGATAAAATGTACATTTTGAAAATGGCTTCCTGGTGATTATTATTATTATTTATAATTCATTTTTATTCCATTACTTTCCTGGCACTAGACCAATCTCATATAAAATGTACAGAAACAATTTTAATCAGAAAACAGATTCTAGTGATTTTCCCATATTAAATATATTCCATATCCTAATTTCTCCACCTATAGTCGTTGTTCCTATTGGGTCCACGTGCCAGTCTCTAGGGGCTGTTGGGATCCATGTGAATATCTGTAAGTCCTCATCTCGGGCAATGAGAAACATCATTGAGAATAGTGAAATATTACTTTACTATAAATCCATTACCAGATCCCTGTCATTATTTATAATGGAAGTCTGTAAACCGCCGTCCTCTTCGTACTTCTGCCATCTCTCCATGAGCTCTGTTCTTGATAATGTATTTATATTAAGGTAATATTTCAGCATTCTCAATCTGATGATACCAGCTGGGCACCACAAGGGAAAATCACCACATTGGGCCTCAAAATGATCACGGTGCTCTATCACTCCTAAACCCTCTCATAAATTGACTTTAGCAAAAGACTAGGGCCACATATAGGGTGATTAAAAACCAAGACGCACAGTATAAGGGCTCATGCACATGGCCATAGCCATTTTTGCGGTTCGAAAATTGCAGATCTGCAAAATAGTGGATACTGTCCGTTTTCTTTCTGCATTTTGCGGAACTGAATGTCCTGCCCTTTATAAAACTGTTTGATCCTTATTCGTAATACCGACAAGAATAGGACAAATTCTACATTTTTATTGTGGATGCTGAGGAACGGACATACAGATGCAGAAAAAATAAACCTTTGTGTGTGTGAGACCTAATAATAAAAGTGCTGACTTTTCACACTGGCACACAATAGGCACAACAGAATGGGCACCTAAAAAAAGAGGGCAATGTGGGCAAAGCTTTTGAGCCCCATACAAGTATAGCACTGTATCAGCAAGTTACTGAACGGTAAGCACCTACTGCCTCAACAGACTATTATGGCATAGAACGGGAAGGGGTTGTATCAGTAATAACATCTATGATGAAGAAATGGTTAATAAGCAGAATTCTATCGGGATTATTATTTTATATCTTTATGTTTCTGAATTATGTGTTGATGAACGTTGGTCTCAATGTCTGGTTCTCTATGGATCACACGTGCAATGATTATAAATGATTTTCCTCCTTAAGTTAATCAGTTGTTACGAGGCATCATATATTTTATGGAGAAAAGACAGTAAAATGGACTCAATTGTATAAGTGGCACCTAATAAAGGAATAAGCACAGTCAGAAGAAATCCAAGCAGATGACCAGAAGAGGTCTACGTTCTCCGAACCGGAGATGATCTGAGAGCCCAGTGAGGACAGCCTGAGCTTGTATCATGGTGATGGACACAAGTAAATTATAGAGCAGATAGTGTGGAGATTAAAGTAATCGTGTCATATAAAAAATCTGATGTGATCAGAGATCTATAAATTATCTTATGGAGCAAACGGAAAATATAGAAATGCCTGTGAATGTAGTTATTGCTACAAATTTAACCTTATAGAAGATACAATTTTATGGAGGATTATCTGTTCCATTTTGTCTTAGTAAGTTGAATAATTTTCAACTGAAAAGTATCAGCCTGACAACCTTAAAAGCAAGAAATGTAACATTGATAAACAGAATTAATATTTTTAGAGTCCTTCCTCCTCTAGGTGAGATCTGTAAAAAATAAGTATTTTTGAATAATGAATCAGTTATACTGGGTATAATATTGAGTAATTCATACACAGTATGTGAATTATAGATGCAGAGTCATGTGGTTATAGGTCTGGATGGAATTTATCTCATCAGGATGTAAAATGCTCATTGTTTACACTGATTCTCACATGAAAAGGTCTCGGAGTTTCTCAGGAATCTCTTACAGATGCTAAATAGGAGTGTGAACAATTGGTCTCTATCCTGCAAATACAATGTGTAAATGAAGGACCATCTCAGGAGGCCAGAAAATGCTAAACTGGTTGATGAGAAGTTGGGGCCATTATTCTTCCATTGTATATGGTAATGAGGGAAGCCAGAGATGATGATGAAAGGTTTCATTGATTATGGAGGTGGGACTGGGCGTCTCCTGGGGGAAGAGGAGGAGCAGATAGCTATAGCCACCAAAGGGGTATAAAAGACCCAAGCATGGCCCAGAAAGCTGGAATTCACCAAGAGAATTTACTTGGATCACTGACTTGCTGAGGAGAAGACACTGACTGGAGATCAAGTCCTGAGTGTGTGGAGGGTCCATGTCTGGTAAGTGTCACTGAACTGACTGTAAGTGGAAGGAATTATAAGATATTGTAATCTGTGCTGTGTATAAGGACAATGTGTCTCTGTCTGTAATGTCTCTTGTGTATGTCTCCATGTAGATCTCCATATAACTCCCATCATAACTGGACACTGATTTTCCACCTTTTACATTACACATTCTCTACACTTCTTCTTGTATTTCATTTCTTGCTCTGAACCTTAGAATCAGACCCAGTAAGAGGGAGGAAATTCTTACTATGGGAATTAGGCCTGTATTAGACCTGCTGATGTAGCAGATGATTGATGGGAAAGAAAAGTTCCTTATTGTCAATTACCTGCTCGTTAGAGGAGGAGACCGCTGCTATTATATGTAGTAATCTCCTCCACAGTATGGGGAGTAGTGATTGCTAATGCCATCCCCATACGGACTTGTTGTTGGCCAGCAGCAGCACAATCTGCCGCCTGTAAATAATGATAAAACATGCTTAAAAATCTTGATTGCACGATAAACATTTGCTCATTGATAAGGTAATTGACGGCACTTTTGGGGCTGTATTACACAGCCAGGTCATCACTAAAGAGGTTTCCTATGAATGCTCCTTAACTATTATCTGGCCGACTATCATCCAGTGTAATACAGCCCTAAGACTTTAGTGATGGCGGCAGTGACTGGTGATTGTCTGCACAGTAGTGTGTAAGTAATTGTACACGCAGTATCCATACATGTGATAGTACATACCTGTAACTGTGCCGGGAACACGGACAATCACCGATCCTGACTGCCATCACTGGACCACACCACAGCATCAATAACAGGAGGAAAGAAGATTACTGACAGGGGAATCTTTCCAGCACCTGATATCTGTACAGTAATATAGTAAAAAGGTCTCTATATAGAACACACTCAGCACAGTATACAGCAACTATCATCCCAAAGTCAATCATTGCTCATAATATTAATAGAGGTCATTAAGCAGACCAAAAGATTCTTGTGTAAAGTTATTTTGTGCACTTACTATTTGAATAAAGGAATTATTAAGGACCTGAGCTACTGGAGGACAATTATATAGAATAGAGGTAAAACATAGATGGTGAAAATGGCTTCCTGGTGATTATTAGATTATTATTATTTATAATTCAATTTTATCCCATTACATTCCTGGCACTAGACCAATCTGAAATAAAATGTACAGAAACAATGTCAATCAGAAAACATATTCTAGTGAGTTTTATATTCCATATTCTCATTTCTCCACCTGTAGTCATTGTCGCTATTGGGTCCACGTGCCAGTCTCTTTGGGCTGTTGGGATCCATGTGCCAATCTGTAAGTCCTCATCTCAGGCAATGAGAAACATCATTGAAAATAGTGAAATATTACTTTACTATAAATCCATTATAAGATTCCTGTCATTATTTATAATGGAAGTCTGTAAACCGCCATCCTCTGCGTACTTCTGCCATCTCTCCATGAGCTCTGTTCTTGATGATGTATTTATATTAAGGTAATATTTCAGCATTCTCAATAATGTTGTTTGGTTATTTACCAGATTAATTATTACCTTAGTTAATTATTAATTATTACTCTTAAGGGATGCAGATCCTGAATCTATAGCAATGCCTTTTGGCCCTTAAGGTGTTCTCTGGCCAATAACAGATAGGTCATCAATACCAGGTCAGTGTAGTGTGTAGTGGTCATGCTGGCATACTGTTATTCACCTCCCATTCACTTTGTTGGAACCCAACACAGTCACTGCACACTAGATGGAGACTTCTGTTTCAGATCAATCCACAGTTTTGTCGCTTTTTCCAACATATACTCTATCAATATCTAAAGAGTGGAAACCCCTTTTACTTTCAATATGTATATACTTTTCACTTTGTAATATAGTTTTATGGTCAGTATCTCTAGATTGTTCCTCCCAACACATGATTCCATCCACTAAACAAGACGTTCCTTCTACCGATTCATGTCCATTGACCATCCTTGCAAATCAGTTCTGGGGTGAAGCGATCTTAAATTCTCCCAAATGAAAATCAGATGAATAGAGCATTGGACATACCTTTTAGGGAAGGACCATTTAGTTAAGTGGATATTCATAAGCCTAGAATTCCAATATATAGATATCAACCACAATGGCAAATAAACTATTTTCCAAAGTAAAAAGTATATACATATTAAAAATTACTGATTTGTAATTCCATTTATGCCTGAGCAATTCATTTAAAGGAGTGGTGGGGTCATGACCATGTAAAGAAAAAATTGCAACCATGTACATTACATTTGCAATTTTTTTATATCATATTGTATATGTACTAGTATGATTTGTGGCTTGTGGAGCTTTGTATCAGCAATTTAATTGGTTAAACAAAATTTGGTGACAGTCTATTTAAATTAAAACATATAGTATTTCTAATTTTGGTGGATTTTCTATGAATTCGGTTGACTTGATGTTACTGAGATATTTGTATTAATACTTTTTATATTTATTTTTCCAGGTGAAGACTTGATGAAAGGCACAGACAGACATCTACGTTTATCTCCTTCTTATGTATTAGAAGATAATCCATCACAGGTTGGCAGTAATAGAACTGGACATAGACTGGGAGAGATGTTTGCAAGTTCTGAGAATTTATCTATGTACAAGAAAAATTACAAAGATGAAAGTCCATTTATAGTTTCAGAATGTGATAAAACGATTACAGAGGAATCAAGTCTTGTTGAACAGCAGAGAATTCACACAACAGAGAGTCAGTTTTCATGTCTGAAATGCGGGAAGTTGTTCAAACGTAAACAACATCTTGAGAAACACGAGAGAACTCACACAGGAGAAAAGCCATATCCATGCTCAGAATGTGGGAAATGTTTTACTCAAAAATCACATCTTGTTCAACATCTCAGAACTCACACAGGAGAGAATCCATTTCCATGTCCTGAGTGTGGGAAGTGTTTTAGCCACAAATCAAATCTTGATATACATCTGAGAATTCACACAGGAGAGAAGCCATTTCCATGTCCTGAGTGTGAGAAATGTTTCACTGAGAAATCAACTCTTGTGAAACATCAGAGAATTCACACAGGGAGAGGCCATTTTCATGTCCTGAATGTGAGAAATGTTTCACTGAGAAGTCAACTCTTGTGAAACATCAGAGAATTCACACAGGAGAGAGGCCATTTTCATGTCCTGAATGTGAGAAATGTTTCACTGAGAAATCAACTCTTGTGAAACATCAGAGAATTCACACAGGGGAGAGGCCATTTTCGTGTTCAGAATGTGGTTTTTTTAAGCGGAAATCACATCTAGCTGACCATCAAAGAACTCACACAGGGGAGAAGCCATTTCCATGTCCTGAGTGTGGAAAGTGTTTTATCCAGAAATCAAATCTTGTGAATCATCAGAAAATTCACTCAGGAAAGAAGCCATTTTCATGCCCTGAATGTGAGAAATGTTTCATCGAGAAATCAACTCTTGTGAATCATCAGAGAATTCACACAGGGGAAAAGCCATTTCCATGTCCTGAGTGTGGTAAGTGTTTTAAAGAGAAATCAACTCTTGTGAGACATCTCAGTATTCATACAGAAGTGAAGCCTCATTCATGTCCTGAATGTGGAAAATATTTTAGCCATAAATCAGCTCTTGTGATACATTGGAGAATTCACACAGGGGAAAAGCCATATTCATGTTCAGAATGTGGAGAATGTTGTAGGTATTACTCAAAATATGTAAAACATCTAAGATCACATCAGGGAGAATCTATAGATGTGTAAAGTCTAGGGAAATAAATAACACAATTTTAGAACTTGTGGCACATCAGTGAGCTCACAAATACTCTGTTTGTTGGAAATCTAGCAGGTATGGAGCTCCACTGAAGGATCTGCTGACTCAGGATGACGTCTAATACATAACTTAAATATGTTCCAGTACTGGAAACAACTCTTGGGTTTTGGTTTTGGAAATTCTGTCAAATTTACTTCTAGTTATGTGAAGTTATACTCTATCGATTGGAGAGGGAGAACTATTAGATTAATGGGGTCTTACTGCTTAGCCTATTATAAGAATGAGTACACCGTGACCCATGGAGCCCCTCAAAAGGAACAGAGTGTCTAGTCGGGGGTGCAAGCAGCTGGTGCATTCATTTCTATGAGATTTCTGGAGATAGCTAAGCACTGTATTTCATTGGACACGTCATCTCCTTAATTCCCTGATGTTTTTGAAGTATTAAAATGTATTTCAAATAAAATAAATGGTATAGTTTTATTAAGAATGTGTTTTAATAATGTAATAGACATTTCACAAAATAGATGGTGATTTAGTAAAAGACTATCTGGATGGAAAGGGGTTAGATCAATGACTAGGGAAATCAGGGGGGAAGAGGAGAGCAAGGTATGGAAGCATTCTATAAACCCCAGAACAAGTGCAGATCTATTTATGCTACCTAATCCCAGAGGAGGTTTGGCTCCTGCATTTGGCTCACAATAAGTAATCGAAATAACTGACAGAAGTGTGAACTCAGCTTTACAGGTCAATTTTATTGTCAGCTCTAATTTTTTGGTGTGGACTTAACCATGCAAAGGCCAAAGTTTCAAGTAGTGGCGCAATGGCATTGAGGTGTCGGCAGTAAGGTTCTGTTCACATCGCTGTTTATTTTTACGATCTTCTGATCTGTCAGAAGAGCAGCCAAAAAAAAAAAAAAACTGGATCATGTATTTTGAGCATCTACCTTCAAGCCTTCAGTATTTGGTCAGCATTTGATTAGTATTTGTATCTCAAAAACAGAAGTGAGCCCAAAACAGATGTAATATGTTATGGCAATATTTGCATGCCTTCTGTGTTTTTGACCCACTCCTGCTTTTGGCTTCCAAATTATGATAAAATCCTGATGCAAAATACTGATCGTGTGATTTAGAGGCCTTATAGATGCTCAAACAACAGAACTTGTTCTATTTGTTAGTTTTCTATTCTTTCTATGGATCAGAAAAACAGAAAAAGAAATTGTGATGTTAACATGGCTAAACAAGCACACCAGGGGCCATGTAACAGACTGGTGAGGGTGGAAACAGCATGAAGAGTTACAATAGTGGCCCCATAACAGAGTGGGGTGGGTGCAACAGCAGTAGCAGTAACGGTACAGGATGGTGGCAGATCACAGTAGGAGCAGATGGCAGTAGAAGCAGCAGGAGTGTGGCATCAGGCAGGTGGCAGCATCAGACTAGTGGCAGCAGCACTTGAGCAAAAGTAATGGGCCATTTGCCACAATGTTCCAGTGTGGCGGCACACTACAGTCAGATCATTACCTCTAGAATGATTTAGCCTGTTGCATCAGGCTCCGTTGTCTGGAAATCAAGGTTGATCCACTCCTGATTCATCTTTAGAAATGTTAGTCTTTCAACATTTTGTGTTTAATGGCAAGTTAACTTTGGGGTAAATATGCCACCCTCCACACTAAACACCTGCTCTGACGCCACACTACTGGCAATGCAGCAAAGCTTGTCCATGGCAATCCTGACCAGTTGCGGACGCAATTTAAGTTTGTTTGTCCAATTCAATCTAGGATCTGGGGCGACAGTATGCAAAGTATACATACAAACACAGAAATGCCACAGCACTCTGCAACCAGCACTCTGCCCTGCCTCTATGCTAGAAGATATCAGAGGTCGTTGGTGTACTGTACATTTTGATCAAAAAGTAATAAGCCACTCGCCACGTCAAGGCCGCTTCTATGAGTGGTCCTAATGCTAAATCCTACCTGTTATGGGTCACAACAGCCACATAGAATCCAGGGAGTGCAGGCCCAGCATGCATGCTCGGATCAACCATGCTTATTAACTCTTTCTCGTGCCATAACAGCCTCCATTAGATCCAGGGATGCAGTACCAACATGCATGCTGAGCCCAGTATATATACTCATCCTGGAGCCAGATGGTTTCTAGCAGGATGGTCACACTCCCTGGATTCTATGTGGCTGTTGTGACCCATAACAGGTAGGATTTAGCGTTAGGACCACTCATAGAGGCAGCCTTGACGTGGCGAGTGGCTTATTACTTTTTGATCAAAATGTACACCCACGACTTCTGATAGCTTCTAGCATAGAGGCAGGGCATAGTGCTGGTTGCAGAGTGCTGTGGCATTTCTGTGTTTGTATGTATATTTTGCCGTGGCTGCGTGCACCTGCATACAGGGACGTGCTGACTGACCCCCCCTTGTGTTTCTGTTTAGTATGCAAAGTATGTCACCAAGTGCTGGTCCAGGTTCCGCTCTATGTCCTGCTGCAGTGTGGTTTCTTCCATAGGCGGGTGAAGAAAAGTGATCATTAGAGACTCAAGGCTTAAGTTGCTGCTGATGGAGCTGGTGCTGCTCCTGCCTACCATTCCCCACCAGCAGTCATTGCGATGGAGCTTGAGGTCAGAGGGTCCCCCTGGTAAGATCTTCATGAGAATGGATGATGGGGCGCGTAGGCAGCAACCAACCAACAACAAAGGATGTTTCAATTGTAGTTCAGGTTTTCATCCCTCTCAGAAGGTATAAAAAAGGCCCCTATTTTGGACTGGTAGTGATGGTCTAACAGAGTGTAGAGGCACTAGTAATCCATCTGCCAAATGGTGATAATGCATTATTTACTACACAATCAACTCAGCATGCATCTAGCCATTTTCTGAAGGGTCTTGGAGGGACTCCCTACCTCCATCTCCACTGTATCCTGCCACGCTCTGTCAGGTTTATCTGCGTTGTCTTTGTTGTCACCCTCCAGCTCCTCCTGCTCCTCTCGTTGGGCAGATAAACCACCTAGTTCTATATAGAATTCCTGGGATTTTGTGTCCTCCTCCTTCTCCTCCTCCTGTGCCAGTTCAGCCTCCACAGGGCTCAGGAGGCCGCGAGATACACTGTAGGCATCACGTCACCTGTCAACTCCTCAATCAAATTTATAAGCATCCCCTCAGTGAAGGATGTGAAGGAGTGGAATGACATCATTCATCATGTAGTCCTGGCGACTGACAAAGTGGTCTCCTCAAAATGCATGAGCAAATGGCAGGTGTCACACATGAGTTGCCACTGTGTAATGTTAAAGTTACACCGGGAAGAAGTCCTGTCCATCTGCATGATCAATAAATAATTTACGGCCTTCCTCTGCTCATATAGTCAGTCCAAGAAGTGGAAGGCAGGGTTTTAATATGTGGAAACATTCAGGGGCGGACTGAGAACCCTCAGGGCCCCCGGGCAAAATAAGTCAAGGGTCCCCTTCCAGGCTCCACCCATGTCCCGCCTCCAGCCACTCCCATGTCTCGCCTCCAGTCACACCCATATCCCACCTCCAGCCACGCGCTACACAAGAAACAAAAGTTTTGCGGACAAGACTAGGCATTCCTAAAATGGGCCGCCCGTTCCGCAAATTGCGGTTTTCTATTTTTGGCGGATCCGCGGTTTGCAGAATGAAAAAAACGGAAAAGCTGTGTGCATGAGGCCTTAACCACATGAAAGGTAATCTTTAATGACCACCAATATAATTTTTTATAGCAGTAATTAATTAGCTTACTGATGTGCCGCAGACTTTATGAAGGCATAGGAAAAGTGTTGGACGAGTCTTTCGTGCAGCCGAGATCAAAAGCTCAGTTTTGAAACAACAGCCAGGCTTGAAATGCACTGGATGCAATCTGCAGACGTGCCGAACATTTTGATTTAAAACCTCAGAGGCTGGTCTATAACCAATAAGGCATCTAAGTGGAGGAGGAGTACGCTCCTTTGATTAGACTTCAGCAGACTGCAAATTAGATTCCTGGGGACAGAATTGTAGACATTGAAGTGTGGGCCTAATGACGAACCCAGCCCTGCCAGCAGTGTATGCCCTAATCGGCTGTCCCAGAAGTGAAGGCCGATAGTGCCTCTCCATATCGAATCATAAAAATTATGAATACAGATTCCACATCACAGTCCTACACAGAGTCTCATTTGTTCACTCAACTCCTCCCACACACAAAGCTGATCACATGACCATCATCCACACGTCCCTTACCATTATACCAATAATGTACAGATTAGTACAGAGCTGCTCATGGGGAGAGGGATGTCAGTTAGGGGTGGAGTTTCTCAGGAGATGGGAAGGGCTTCCCGTGTGCCATACCGAAAAGGCTGTTGATACAGTGGCCCTAAATAAAAAATTACCCCTTTGAACCCCATAATCACCACCCATACACCTTACACCCATACACATGGCTGTACCCCCATATATCCACCTCACATTACAGGCTGCACCCCCATATATTCACCTCACATTACAGGCTGTACCCCCATATATCCACCTCACATTACAGGGCTGTACCCCCATATATCCACCTCACATTACAGGGCTGTACCCCCATATATCCACCTCACATTACAGGGCTGTACCCCCATATATCCACCTCAGATTACAGGCTGTACCCCCATATATCCACCTCACATTACAGGCTGTACCCCCATATATCCACCTCACATTACAGGGCTGTACCCCAAACATATGCACTTCACATACCTCAGTATTACAGGGCTGTACCCCAAAATATGCAGCTCAGATATCTGTTCCCTCACCTCAAAAATTGACAGGCTGAACCCCAAAATATGCAGCTCAGATATCTGTTCCCTCACCTCAAAAATTGACAGGCTGAACCCCAAAATATGCAGCTCAGATATCTGTTCCCTCACCTCAAAAAATGGACTTCAGTGGGATAAAACTGCAGACAGGGAAACTCGCGGGTAAACTCCAGACTTGCTGCCGCATCTGATTATGTTCTGGCGCCGGAGCAAGGCGACAGAGTCACGTGACCGGAGAATGTCACGTGACCTAGTGACGTCAGAAGGTCCGTTTGGTGTCTGGAGTTTAGACACTACCATTAATAGTGCGCTGTGCTGCTGCACCGGTGTTCTGTGAAAAGTTGGTACCTGTAAAAAGTTGGTACCCTCGTCACTTCCGGTCCTGATGTCAGGTTGAAACGAAGGTGTGAGCTGAGAGCTCGGCTGCTCATTGGCTGGCGCGAAGGCGTGTTGGCGCCTGCGCACAAGCAACATGGTTACCATGATTTAACATGAAGCGGCTGTGAACGCGCAGAGGGAGGGAGGGAACCTTGGATTTACGGCCCACCGCACATGCGCGAAAAACACTGCTGCTTTGGTTTATAGGACCTGAGGGAGGGGAGGGACGCAGGGAGGGAGGTTTGGCCGCAATGTAAAATTTTGGTTTATAGGACCTGAGGGACGCAGGGAGGGGCGGGTTTTGGCCGCTCTGTAATTGGCCACTATAAACTTACAGCACAACAGAGCGGAGCCGAGGGAGGGAAGGAGGGACGCAGGGAGGGGCGGGGTTTGGCCGCTCTGTGATTGTCATTCCCCGGGTACCATATTTTAACAGCTCACTTCATGACTAGGAGCTGAGGGAGGGAGGGGTCAAACCCCGCCCCTCCCTGCGTCCCTCCTTCCCTCCCTCAGCTCCTAGGCATTATGTGAGCTGTTAAAATATGGTACCCGGGGAATGACCAATCACAGAGCGGCCAAACCCCGTTCCCCTCCCTCAGCTCCTAGGCTTGATGTGCACTGTTAAAATATGGTACCCGGGAAATGACCAATCACAGAGCGGCCAAACCCCGCCCCCCTCCCTGCGTCCCTCCCTCCCTCAGCTCTTAGGCATTATCTGAGCTGTTAAAATATGGTACCCAGGAAATGACCAATCACAGAGCGACCAAACCCCGCCCCCTCCCTGCGTCCCTCCCTCCCTCAGCTCCTAGGCATGAAGTGAGCTGTTAAAATATGGTACCAGGAGGAATGACCAGTCACAGAGCGGCCAAAGCCAACAAATGGATTGAACTATATTAATTTTCCTGTCACGTATGCAGTGCAGTTGTACCTCACACAATAAATGGGTATATGTCACCCACCAAACTAACAAACTGATTAATTATTTTAATTTTCCTATCACGTATGCAGTGCACGTGTACCTCCCACAAACGATGGGTATATGTCACCCACCGAACTAACAGACAGATGAACTATTATATTTGTGTGTCAGGGGTACAAAGATGGTGCCTCGCACCCACAAAAAATCGCTATAGGTCACCCATAGAATTAACAGCCAGATTAATGATTGTATTTGTGTATCAGGGGTACAAAGCTGGTGTATTGCCTGCTTTTTTTCCCTACATTCAGTGTCGGACTGGGTTACCAAGGGTCCACCAGTAAAAGTTATTTTGGGGGCCCACCGTATGGATACATTCAAATATAATAAATAATTTAACAAGTTTTTTTATATGAACACAGGCTGGTTGAGGTGCTATACATTGAATATATGTATGTAGTGCAGTAAATCTACTGTGCCATGTGCCACTTGTGCAGGGAGTGGGAGACTAGGGGCCCACCTTGCTCAGGGGCCCACCGGGTGATTCCCCTGTACCCCTGTGGGCCAGTCCGAGCCTGCCTACAATACTCAGCGGATGGACGGTGCTACACGTGATCCAACTTTTATAGAGGCTGGGTCACATGATGCACCGGCCAATCACAACCATGACATTACTAGGCATGGCTGTGATGGCTTCTAAAGTTTGGTATGAACCTGAACTTTGCAGTTCGGGTTCACTGAACACTAGTGCTAATGCCACGCTTGCTTTGCAAATTTGAGATTATTTAGGCCCATCTGCCAAATGTCAAGGCGATCTCTATAAGACGGGAACCTAACACTAAATACTACCTGGTAAGTGCCATAATGGCCACCATTAAATTCAGGGAGTTCAAGTGCCACCCCCTATTTTGCAGTTGTGCTGGAGCTGGAGGTGTGGCTGACTCCAGTTGGTCTTGCACCCCTGACTAGCCTGTCTGTCCTATAGGCTGATTTCAGAGTAAGTATAAAGCTGTAACCTGCTCTCATTGTATTTATTAGAATCCATTTGGCACCAGGAGAAGTATAGAGTGGGCTCAGCCTGCATGTTTGTACCTGCATCCCTGGATTTAATGGCACCAAAAATGGTAAAAAGCAGAGTGGGCCCAGCATGCATGTGGAACCAACACTCCCTGATTTTTATGGTGGTGATTATGGCACATAACAGACAGTATTTAGTGTTATGTATAGAGATCGCCTTGATGTTTAGCAGTCGGGCCAAATAATTTTGTACAAAATGTGGCACCAGAATGTTTTCTAGAATCATGGCATGATTGTACTTTATTTGTGTTTGCAGAGGGCTGTTACATCATCTTTTTTTGCACATAGGCAATTGTTCTGGATTCAAACCAGTGACCTTTCACTTGGGAATAAATCTAATAACACACTGAGCTATTCCGGAATGTGAGAACAGGTTGTAATTTGTAGTATACAATAAGAAAAAAAGATTGTTCCACCACCAGGAGCAAAACAGCAACAATGCAGATACTTGATTGGGGGCATCATCATTATCAGGGGTTGAGGGTGGCAACAGGCCCATAAGACAGCAGCAGTGTGGCACCAATTATCCAGCAGGGTGGAAGCAATGGGAGATCTGGAGCTAAACGTGCCCGAGGTAGACATCTGCTACTCAGGAGCTCACCTGTCAGGAAACAACTAGTGGTGCACAGGTTCAGAAAGGCAGCGGCAGGCAGTCATCATGGAGTTGTGGGGGTAAAATGCCATACTCAGCAGTGTGGGAATTTTTTTATCAAGTCACTGGAGGATGTTAGCATGGCGGAATGCAAGATATGTGGGCAGAAGGTTAATAACGGTAAGGGTGCTAATTTTCAAAACACAGAGCGTCACCATATAGTGGCCTGAGTTCCTGGCCGCAATTAGGGATTCTTCCCTCTGCCTGCGCTGCCTGTAGTGAGTGCTTACTGCTCACACAAGCATCATATCCGGCGGCTACGTCCAGGACTGCCTGTGTGAGCAGTAAGTGCTCACTTCAGGCAGCGCAGGCAGAGGGGAGAATCACTAATAGCGGCCGGAACGCAGGTTAGTAAGTGTAGGAATATAATGAATACAAGGGGTGGACGCAGAATTAAGTTTAACACACGATACACCTGTGCCCAGCCGGAGAGACGGTCAGGCGGAACCCCGCAGGTGCAGCACAGCCCGTCTCTCCTAGAAGACGGATGGCCCATAGCAATGCTCTTTTCAGAGAGCGCTGCTATGGGACATTTCAGCCTCAGTTATCACATGAAAAGAAACGTTTTGCCTAAATAAAGTGAATTAAAAAATGTCCCTGTCACTGCTCCTACACATTAACAAAAAAAACTAAAAATTGAAACGGCAGTTACACTTTAAGTGCACATACTGAATTATACCATAACATAACCAGAAGGGAACCAAAGGTATTTAAAAAAAAAAAAAAAGACTAGCTAATGTTTCAATCTTTCATCTTACTCTATCCACTTTTTCTAAACCTCCTAAAATACTCCCATATCCCTTCACCCAGCAAGGAACTATTCATCTCTCCCTCCATCATACCTTCTCATCTGACCACTTGCACAAACCTGTTTGCCAACATAAAACACTTCCTTCCCAAACACACACAGATTCCTCATGCCCTTTTTTTCTCACCTACTAACACTTTCTCTGCTGCTCCTTATTGCTGGTGATCAGTGGCGTCGGCAAGGGGGGGCCAGAGAGGGCCACGCCCCCCCCTAAATCACGCTGTGCCCCCCATGTGCCCCCCCAACTGAAATGTGCCCAGTCAGTATTCAGTACCAGCAGCACTGTGTCCTGTTCGGCTTTCCGTCCCTCCACTCTCCCTGGCTGGCTGCGGAGGAGCGGCGGCTTCAGTGTTCCCAGCGGAGGCAGAGCGTACAGGGCGGGCGCAGGCTGGGAGCGCGGCAGCCGCACAGTTGACGTCACCACGTCAAGCTGTGTGCCTGCCCGCCCGCGAGCGAGCACCTCCTCCTCCTCCTTCTGCTGCTGCTGCTGCTAGTGAGCCTCCGTGTCCAGGCCCCAGCTTCGGAGGAGGACTGAGCCTACTGCGCCTGCACCACAGCACCCAGACAGAGACACCCCTAAGATGTATGCCTGGCCTTGCCCTGGCCCCAGCAAGTATGTACCGTACGCTACCTGGCCTCATGGCCTGCCTGCTACCCCAGCCACTCCTCAGTTATAACCCTTTATAATGTACCCTGATACCCCTCAGTTATATAACTGCTCCCCTGCAGCACTCTCCTATAGCATATTTCATTTCACTCACCTTTGCTGCACACATGGTGGGGGAGTTGGACTTCTCCTATAACCTGTTCCTACAGCGCATCTCCACTTCCACCCTTCATTATTTCTCACTTCATTTGAAGTACACTCTGTTTGCATCTACTCTCCCTCCAACCTCCAAGTAGCTGTCATTTACTGCCCCCAGGCCCAGCCAGCATCTTTCTTGACCGATTTAACACCTGGCTTCTACACTTTCTTTCTGCCGATATCCCCACTATCATCATGGGTGACTTCAACATCCTCATCCTCATCCTCATCGACACCCGCCATTCAGCCGCCTCTAAACTCCTATCACTCTCTTCCTCCTTTGGCCTCTCACAGTGGTCTTCAACTCCCACCCAGAGAGATTTTCACACTATGGATCTTATCTTTACCTGCCTCTGGTCCCTATCTAACCTTTCTAATTTGCCTCTCCCCTTACTAATTTGCCTCACCTTCTCTTCACTGGTTTCTTCTGCTGCTCCCCAGGTCCACACCCTAGCACACCCCTGCAGGAACCTTAAACATCTCAACTTTCGCTTGCTTTCTGACTCTGCTGCTCTCTTCTATCTGTTCCCTCCAAGGCCCATATACTGCCACCAACCTATATAACACCACAATAAGTACAGCTCTGGACACTGTTGTCCCCTCACACACAACTGTTGCCCCCTCACACACAACAACTTTTTAACACGTTTAATTCCCTTCTCCGTTCCCCAGCCCCCACCCTCTCCTCTCATCTCAGCTGAACATTTTGCCACTTACTTCAAACAAAATGTCGTCAACATCAGAGAAAGCTTCAACACACAGTCCCCACAGACCCTCCACACAGCTGCTCAGTCCTCTTCCCCCAAATCCAGCTTCTCTGCCATTACAGAAGAAAAACTCTCTACTCTACTCTCAGATCCTATCCCAAATCATCCCTAACCTCACCTCAGTGTTTATACTAGCCCTAACTCATCTCTTCAACCTATCACTAACCTCTGGTCTCTTCCCCTCTGCTTTTAAACATGCTACCATTATACCCATCTTCTAAAAGCCTTCACTTGACCCATCTTCTTTGTCCAGCTATCGTCCCATATCCCTTCTTCCATATTCCACAAAGTTACTCGAGCAACATGTCCATTCAGAACTGTCCTCTCACCTCTCTTCCTGCTCCCTATTTGACCGGCTACAATCTGGCTTCCGACCCCACCACTCAACTGAAACTGCCTTACCAAAGTCATCAATGACCTTCTAACAGTCAGAACTAAAAAACATTACTCTGACCTCCTTCTCCTTGACCTGTCCTCTTCCTTTGACACTGTCGACCACTCCCTTCTGTTACAAACTCTCTCATCTCTTGGCATCACTGATCTGGCCCTATCCTGGATCACATCATACCTTACAGACCGGACGTTTAGCGTCTCCCACTCTCACACCACCTCCTTGTCTCATGCCCTCTCTGTTGGCGTCCTGCAAGGCTCTGTCCTAGGACCGCTGCTCTTCTCTATCTATACCCTCGGCCTGGGACAGCACATAGAGTCCCATGGCTTTCAGTGTCTCTTTTATGCTGATGACACAAAAATCTACCTCTCTGGTCCAGACATCACTAGTGATGAGCAGCAGAGGCAATATTCGAATTCGCGACATTTCGTGAATATTTGGGCGAATATTCGCAATATATTCGAGAATTCGCGAATTCGTGATCTCCAGTCATTATTTTCTTGATTGTGAAAATTCATATACAAATTTGCATATAAAATTTTCATCAACCGGTATTAAAAAAAACTAATATTCGCAATTACGAATATATTTCACGATAATCTAAATATTCGCGATTTCTCGAAGTGCCGATATTTGCGATGAAAATTCGCAATTCGAATATTTGTGATCAACACTAGACATCACCACCTTACTATCCAAAATCCCACAATGCCTATCTTGCATATCATCCTTCTTCTCCACTTGCTTTCTAAAACATGGATAAAAAGAATTCATCATCTTTTCCCCCATCTTGCTCAACCACCCCAACAAACCTATATATCACAATCAATGGCTGCACACTCTCCCCGGTCAACTAAGTGCGCTGCCCTTGAGTTACCTTGGATTCTGCCCTCTCCTCCCAACCACACATCCAAGCCCTTTCAACCACCTGCCGCCTCCAACTTAAAAACATCTCCCACATCAGCGCTTTCCTCAACTTTGAGTTTGCAAAAATGCTTGTACATGCGCTCATCATCTCCCTTCTAGACTATTGCAACATTCTCCTTTGTGGTCTTCCATCTAGCACTCTGGCAACCCTCCAATCTATCCTCAACTCTGCTGCCCGACTAATCCACCTCTCACCGTTTTACTCCTCTGCCTCTACCCTCTGCCAATCCCTTTACTGGCTCCCCATTGCCCAGCAAATTCAGTTCAACATACTAACAATACATGCAAGGCCGTCCACAACCGGTCCCCTCCATACATCTCTGAGCTACTTTCCCGATACATCCCCACACACAATCTCCGATCTTCACAAGACCTACTTCTCTCCTCTTCTCTTATCACCTCTTCCTACAATCGCCTCCAAGATTTCTCACGTGCATCCCCCACACTCTGGAACTCGTTAGCCCAACATATCAGACTCTCACCTACAGTGGAATCCTTCAAAAGAAACCTGAAAACCCACCTCTTCAGACAAGCTTACAACCAGTGACCTTGCTGCCCCTATTCTGCCATGACCAGCTTTACCCTCTCCTACTGTGTCCTTCTCCCATACCATGTAGATTGTAAGCCCTCACGGGCAGGGCCCTCTCTCCTTCTGTACCAGTCTGTATCTCATCTTGTTCATGCTTAGTGCAATTGTCTGTATTATGTATGTGCACCGCTTATCATATGTACAGCTCTATAGAATGAAGTACACTTTAATAATAATAGTAACAATAATAATTGCTGTATTTAACCCTTCATTAATACATATTTAACTATATATATATATATATATATATATATATATATATATAGTATAGAAAAACGAACTGCACTCCAAAAAATAAATCAAAAGGAGTTAATTTATTGACCCGTGCGCAGCACCGCACGGGTCAATAAATGAACTCCTTTTGATTTATTTTTTGGAGTGCAGTTCGTTTTTCTATATTATTAGTTTGGGGCTTATGGTCAGTCCCCATTGAACATTGCACCCGCCTAAGTATTTTTTCCAGTGCCGCCATTCTTCTTTTATATATATATATATATATATATATATATATATATAAAAACTATTTTAAAAAAGTGCAGCAGGAAATGTGTTTAACACATTTCCTACAGAAATCCCATATACTGCACCCTTCGCTTGTCTGGGGATTTCAAATTGGTTAATAAGTTCTTCCCTTGTGCCCAGGGGATGCGGGCGACCTTAGCATCAAAGACCCAGACACTTTGTTGGTTGAAGGATTCCCTGCCGGGTAATGCCCGTATAGCTAATTTTACTAGTTGTACATTGGGAGTCGGGTCTAACACCCCCCCCCCCAAATAATAATAATAATGTAACTAATCAAAATTATAAGGATAGAATACAGAAGTAAACTCAGACATTACATGTCAAATTATCATTATCATTCTAAATATTGCCGTTAGCCGTAATATTGCTGTCTTTGTAAGTAGCAGCACAATAAAGGGGAACATCGATTTCGCTGCCCCGTCATTGACCCCCTCAAATGCCGCATTCATCACTGATTGTGGCATCTGAAATTAGGGCTTTCAGCAGTTAATCGGTTAAACAAAATAATAATAATTGCGAATCCATTTTGGAATACTTCGATTCACTCAATACTATCTAAACATTTCATAATATCATGCTTACTTAAGCAGGCTTCTTCTTATGTGCAAAATATAGCTTGATCTAGGTTTATTATAAAATGCTAATTTTAAAACAGATTAAAGAAAAATCACAGATTATGGGAGTCATTTATCAAACTGGTGTAAAGTAGAACTAGCTTAGTTATCCATAGCAACCAATCAGATTCCACCTATCATTTTGGGCAGCTCCTTTGGAAAATGAAAGGTGGGATCCGATTGGTTGCTATGGGCAACTTAGCCAGTTCTACTTTACACCAGTTTGATAAATGACCCCCTATATCAGGGATCAGCAAGCTTTGGCACTCCAGCTGTTGTAAAACTACCACTCCCAGCATGTTCCTTTCACTTATGTGAGAGTTCAGAGAACAACCAAGCAAGTGTGCAGGATGGGTGATATGGAGTGCCAGAGATTGCTGACCCCTGCTCTATAGTCTTAAAGTAAAGATACAAAAGAGATAACAAAATGGACGCCAAGCTAAGCAAATCTGCGTTTAACTCAGATCAAGTACTTTTACACTGTAAATGGTGATCGAGCAGGTACATGAACGCCTGTCCCCCGATGAATGAGCAAAATGCTCTTTCATAGAGTTAACTCATCTATCGTACAGACACTTCAAACATTGTTCCTGGGCATTAGATCAGCTGCATAGGAACAATGAATTTGAATAAAGATGAGCGATAATAGTAGTCATTGTGCGTCCTCATACAGCGGACGTGATTGTTGCATGGAAATATAGCTCTTCACCTCCACTGACGAGCAGTCAGTTATCTGCATTTGATGTGTTACCCAATAAATATTAAAACGAATTCCACGCTCCAAAAGCCAAATAGGGCTCCTTCCCTTCTGAACCCTGCCGTCTGCCAATAAAGCAGCTTACGTCCATGTTTATGGCACTTCTGTACACAAGAGAACCGGCCTAAGGATTCAAGTAGTGTGATGTGAGTGTCTGATGATACCAGCTGGGCACCACAAGGGAAAATCACCACATTGGGCCTCAAAATGATCACGGTGCTCTATCACTACTAAACCCTCTCATAAATTGACTTTAGCAAAAGACTAGGGCCACATATAGGGTGATTAAAAACCAAGAAGCACAGTATAAGGGCTCATGCACATGGCCATAGCCATTTTTGCGGTTCGAAAATTGCAGATCTGCAAAATAGTGGATACTGTCCGTTTTCTTTCTGCATTTTGCAGAACTGAATGTCCTGCCCTTTATAAAACTGTTTGATCCTTATTCGTAATACCGACAAGAATAGGACAAATTCTAAATTTTTATTGTGGATGCTGAGGAACGGACATACAGATGCAGAAAAAATAAACCTTTGTGTGTGTGAGACCTAATAATAAAAGTGCTGACTTTTCACACTGGTACACAATAGGCACAACAGAATGGGCACCTAAAAA